>LNAC01000011.1:264003-350758 GCA_002007465.1 Ailurus styani | reverse complement strand
AAAAAAAAAAAAAAAAATATATATATATATATACACACACACATAATATTTAAAATATATATTATATATATATATTTTTTACCCTATGTATATATATTTACAGTGAAGGTGTCCTTACTTCTAAACAGCACAGGCTCCCAATAATCCCTTTTGGATAGGGAGCCCGCCTACAGGAAGAGACCCCACTTCGGACCCAGGCGTGATGGCCACCTTCATCTGTTCTACTCACTTCCTTTTCTTTTACTTCCCTTTTTCTATCCTTGACATTCAATACCTATTTACTGAAGGCCTGCTACATGCTAGGAATTAGACTAGGCATTTGCTAAGGAAGGAATTTTCTAGATGGGCGTAGAGAACTTTAAAGGACCGGGGCCCACTGTCCCTTCCCTCTCAGAGTGCTCACCTCCCATGCCTGTGACGACTGCTGGCACGCAGTGTCCACCATGAATTGGCTTCTCACTGGGATTTCTGATCTTAAGAAACATCGGTTAGCCCATCTCCTGAACTAGAAGCTGTATAACGCCAAGGTCAAGTGCTTCAGGGAGAGTCATGCTTTCCCCCTAATATGGAGAAAACCAGACCTGGAGAAAAATAGAGATACATTTCAGGAGGGTCATTCTGAAGATATTCAACCTCCAAGTCTCTAGTTGTAAAACTGAGCTGCCTCCCTGCCCTTCACGTGGTCTGGCTTCGCAGTTTCTCTTTGGAGTTGAGCTAATAAATCTCTGATTTTGCCAAAACTGGTTTGAATTGAGATTCTGTCACTTGCATCCAAACTAATAAAAGAGTCATTAAAATTGGATACGTAAGGTACTTGGCAGTGAGTGGCCTGCTCTGAAAATAAAGAAAAAGGCAAGAGGCTTGATGATTTCAAATCATTATGACCTAGATTGAACAAGCAGTTTTTCGAAATGCTTGGTATAGCGTCTGACACACAGCAGACCCCCATCAATGTTAATTTTCTCCTTCCCTCCCATCCCCTTATCTTTTCTTCCTGGAAGCCTATTTCAAGTTAGATGCTGGAAAGCAAAAGACATTTTAAAGCAGGTTTTGTGTGCCTTTTTAGATTACTAATCTTCTAAGTGGTAGGAAGGAGCCCGAGTGATCTAATGCTTCTCTGATGGCCTACTTTTCCATGGGCTCAAGCCGAATATGTACTTAATCTATAGCCAAAAGTATGTTGAAAAAATCTGAATCACAGAGGCATGGAAATGGGGAGCTCCGTTACTGCGGAATCAAAGCTTTGTAAAAGAATAGCTTTTACGGAGGATCCCAATTCTGGGGTATATAGTGTCTTAGTTTGATTGCTCAGTCAGCAGCTGTTGGATTGAACACACATGAACTTCATAGGTACCTTATCCAAAGCCCCATTCCCTGGCCAGTTTCTATGCTATCTTAGCCCCCTATCTTTTAAAAATGTTTTCTTTGTTCCTATACAGTTTGCCATCTGTTGCTTCCCGACTCCTACTAACACTGCATGTTTTGCATAAGTCTTTACATATAACCAAGGTTTGTCTTTGAACTAAAACTCCCTCTTGCTGGATAGTTGCTAAGTTATGGATTTCACCATGTAATCGTTTACATTGGGAATATCAAAATTTATTTATTTATTTTTAAAGATTTTATTTATTTATTTGACAGAGAGAGAGAGATCACAAGTAGGCAGAGAGGCAGGCAGAGAGAGAGGAGGAAGCAGGCTCCTTGCTGAGCAGGGAGCCCCGATGCGGGCCTCGATCCCAGGACCCTGAGATCATGACCTGAGCCGAAGGCAGAGGCTTTAACCCACTGAGCCACCCAGGTGCCCGGGAATATCAAAATTTATAACAGAACGGTTAATTGGTAGAGGAGTCAAGAATACTTGATTGTACAGTAAGAAATAATATGAAAGAATATATATGCATGTATCTATACATATATGCATATATATGCAAAATGCAAAATCTAGGTCCTTGCTGCTGATTCTGAGTGATAACTGTCATCAGATTCAAGGACTCTGATGTCTGCATTGAAATCCCAACAAATATCCTGGGTTAAACTGTGTAGCAGATCCAATTGCTCTGCATGGCTGGCCCGTAACATAAATAGTTGTCGCCTTTCTGCAAAGTGCCAAGTCAGGAAATGTTAATCCATAGGGAGGCCATACCTAGGCTGTGGCTCCAACCAGATCGGTAATTCCCTTTCTTTGTTCTCTGATATAAAAAGAGAGAGAGAGAGAGAGAGAGAGAGAGAGATTCCTGTCTCTACAGTAGCCCAGCCTCTATTATGCTGTGTGTGCATTAGTAAAATTGATCTCCATAAGAGTTCTTCAAGCTGAACTACTTAACAGCATCATTTAGGGCTGCTGCCAAGGGAGAAAAGTCAGCAGGGCGAGGGCTTAAGAAAGTTGCTAACACTGAGGCTGATTAAGGCTTCCACCCTTTGCAAAACAAGCCTGGCCATTGCTTCGTGGAGGCTGCTGCACTTTCCACCTGGAAAACAGGCCCTCTGAGCACCAGCTCTTGGCAAAAATTGCATTAAGACTACTCGTTTGGAGGTGATGTGAATTTTATGTATTCGCTTTAATTCACTCCTCTGGTTCCTCGGGGTAATGACACAATTCAGGCTGATTTTCTTGCGGAGAGCTCTCAGCTGTCCAATTCTGAAGGTTTTCAAAAAAATTCTTTTATTTTATAAAATTCGTCATAGGGCAGGCAGAAAGAGAAAAGGAGAAAAGAAAGAAGACAGACTGAGGGAAGCACGTATGACCAATCCAGGAGCTGTTCGGTTTGGATGTGGGGGTCTCGTGGGCCCTCTGCTCGGGCGAGGGGTCCTGGGAAAGAAGACATGAAAGTGAAGGTCGGGGCTTTGAAGGGGCTGCTGAAGGGGGCGATTGGCACGGGGAGGAGAGTGGGGAGGGGACAGGATGACAGGAAGGAGGTATTTGCCTTGGGCGCCAAATTTAAGGAGCTACTCAAAAGCTCAGGAATCAAGATACATAATATGCGAATGAAATAATCTGTAAAGAACTTATCAAACGCAACACCTAAAAAGCAAGAAATTCAGTCAAGAAACAGGCAGAAGACATGAACAGACATTTCTCCAAAGAAGACATACAGATGGCCAACAGACACATGAAAAAGTTCTCATCACTTGGCGTCCGCGAAGTACAAATCAAACCCACAATGAGGTACCACCTCATGCTGGTCCTAATGGCCAAAGCTAACAACTCAGGAAACTACAGGTGTTGGCGAAGATGTGGAGAGAGGGAAACCCTCTTACGGTGCTGGTGGGAATGCAAACTAGAGTAGCCACTCTGGGAAACAGTATGGAGGTTCCTCAAAAAAGTTAAAAATAGAGCTACCTTCTGGTCCAGCAATTGCACTACTAGGTATTTATCCAAAGGGCACAAAAATACTGATTCAAATGGATACATGCACCCTGATGTTTATAGCAGCAACACCGATAATAGCCAACATATGGAAAGAGCCCAGATGTCCTTGGACAGATGAATGGGTAAAGAAAAACTGGTATACATCTACAGTGAAATATTACTCAGCCTTCAAAAAGATTGAGATCTTGCTATTTGTGATGACTTGGATGGAACTAGTGGGGATCATGCTAAGGGAAATAAGTTAGTTAGAGAAAGATAAACACCATATGATTTCACTTATATGTGGAATTTAAGAAATGAAACAATTAACAGCTTACAGTTAAGAAAGAGCCAGGGTTCCAACCCCTGCCTGTCTGATTCCAAGGCCCTGCTCTCTACACTGCTCCACACTCCAACTCCAGTGTGAGCCAAGCTTGAGTCAGGAACACCTTAGGGATCTCCAAGGAGTATAGCCAGAATTGACCATGACTGTTGTCTTGTCGATGCAGGATTGTCTGCATTCAGACCTTTCTAGCAATGGAGAATTCCTTGCTTCCAGGGGCAGTGCTTTATTTTGGGGGCATTAATACTTGTACTGAGCCAAACCTGCCACCTCATTATGTCCATGTATAATTGCATATTTGTTTTTTGGAAAAATGATTTCTTTGCCTGAAATACCTTTCCTTGCCATTGTCTCCCATATGAACTCCTAATCATCCCTCAAAACCCAGATTGAATATCCCCATATTTACGTGCCTTTGTCAGATTCTCTCTATCAATTGTTACTACCCTGTTTTTGACCTTATGGCATCTTAAACTTGTTTATGTTCTCACTTTTATTACATTTTTTGGAGTATGGTTATTTATTTGCACATTTATCCCCCTACTAGACTGTGGACTCCTCAAGAGTGAGAAATATGTCTTGTTTATTCTTAGATCCCAAACACCTCGCTCATTTTCTGGCACACACTAAGGGCTATTAAAAATGCTTTGGGGAAAATCAATATAGCTTAAACAAATCAACTGGCAACTCTCCCTACAAGAATGCCCTTCTGTTGCCGAGACCCCCCCTGTGACACCGCTCCAAGCTGAATGTAAAAGAAGGAATTTGGATTTGCAGCCAAATAAAACCAGCTTTGAACCTAAGTCCTGTCTCTTCTGCTTACTAGATGAGTGACCATGGATCAATCATTTAAAGCCTCATTTTATTCCCATCTCTCTTCTCCATCTCTGCCTCCCCCATATCCCTTCTTTCTTTCTCTTCATCTTTGCTTCTTGCCCGTGAGCAGGGCTGTCACTGAACCCAGCATGTGGCTGTCTCGCAGACACCTCTCTGGTCATCTATGTCCAGTGCTAGAAGGTTCTGCTGCTCAGTTTATCAGAGGCACGGAAGTGGAGCTGCAAACCCCCTCCTAGAACCTTGAGCTTTGATTTTAATGATGCAAATTGCAGAAAACAGAAAACCTGCGATGGAGGGAGGAGCTTCCCCATCCTTCCCCAGGAGCGGGGTGGAGGGGGGAATGTCTTCACGGATGTTGGGGAGAGCCAGAAGCAAGCGACAACCTCTGTGTGCCTGGAACATTGGGGGCCACACTTGCTTGGTGCTGCTACCCACAGGAGAGCGGGACCTGGAAGCAGAAAGATTTTCATGCATTAGCCCTTCCTTAGCTAGAGGATGTCCATTCTAGCAGGACATTTACCTCTTTTGATAACAGGAAGGTTGAATGTGAAATTTTCTCCCCTGAGATTCTATCCCCCTGAGAAAAAGTACTTTAAACACTGGCTGCATTTAAAGATTTTGTCAGCTAATACTTGATTGCGTTTGTGATATGAAGCCTGAAGCAAAGCACTGAATTAGATGCCCAAGAAACAAATACGCAAAAAACCTGCACGAACTTTTGGAATAGGTGCACCCACACGTCTGCAGGCTTTAACTGTGCTGAAAAAACAGACGCCCAAATCTTTGGAGGAAAACACAGGGCAGCCCAAATCCTTTAGAAGATTCTGAGCTTGAGTCCTGTTATTTCCAAGGTCAGCATTTTAGGAATTCTTCATTTTCAAAACTTGCAGCCCAGGTGATGGAGGGCATGAAATTCAAATCTCTTGTTCTACCATCTCCTGCTGCTTTTGAGCTCAGTGAGAATTTCGGAATACCATTCTTTTTATGCCTCCAGTTTATTCTGCACCACAACCCGAGGCAATACCGACATGTAAAGGATGATTCTACGGATTGTAGCCACCACGCTGTTTCCTGTGTCTGACAAGAAGCCGGGGTGGAGGCATCCGGAAGAAAGAGAAGGCAGGACTCCAAGGGCGCCAGAGGGAGGTTATGGGAAACGAGACTCTCTTTTTTGTCAGTCTGTATGTACAGTGGAAATAGGTTGCTTTTGTTTGTCAAATGTCACTTTGGTAAATCACTCCTTCTCTGTGGCTGTGTGGTTTTGATGGTGGGGTGAAACCAGGTGTGGGGTGACTTCACCCCCACCCCCCTCCCTGCCTGGGAGGCTGAGCCGCAGGACCCTCATCACCTGGACTCCCTTCCCTGTAGATTCTGGTTGGAATCATCCAGAAGAGACACCGGGAGGAGAGCAGAGCTGGGAGAGTGAGGTTATTCCTTGGGGTCCCTCCTCGCAGGTCCCTGGAGGTTGGATTCATTCCTCACTAAAGCTCCAGGCTCTCAACAGCCTTAGGGGGTTCTGGTAACTGTCTCTGCTCTTTGTGCCTGGGGAAGTAGCAGCTGCTGGCTGTTCCTGCCCCGGGGGCACTGTGACTACAACATCCCCATCCCTGGACCCACCTCTGTAAAGGGCCCTTTTACTAAGCTCTCTTCACTTGTTCCATCGAGTGCTCTGTCTCTTGTCATCTTGACCCATATATACTATATCCTCTTCTCCCTCAGTATCCCTCCAAAATTAAAACGAGGGTGGCTTATATAAAATAAAATGACGGGGCGGCTCAGTCATTTAAACATCTGACTCTTGATTTCGGCTCAGGGCATGATCTCAGGGTCATGAGATCAAGCCCCACGTCGGACTCTGCGTTCAGCAGGGAGTCTGCTTGAGACACTCTCTCCCTCTCCCTCTTCCCATCCCTCCCCCAGTAAATTAGGAACGCAGGGGTGAATGGCACACTCCACGCCCCATCCTTAAAGTGTTTCCCCACCCCTGGGGAAGACTGAAGAGAGATAAGTCAACCATGCACCAGCTTCCCTGCTTCCACCCTTGCGCCCCTCTGGCCCGCTTCCCCCTCCACTCCGAGGGGGATTTTACCAGACGGCCCTCCCAGTTCTGCGTCCGGAGGGAGACCTCACTGCCTCCCCGGCCAGCCGGTGCTTAGCCCCTCCTTAGGCTCCGCTCACCTTCCCAGGCTCCTTGCCCCGAACTCTAGCAACTGCCCTGTGATCTCCTTGTTCTCGGAGGATCCACCTTCCTGCTGATGTCCCCGCTGCCCGGGATGCTGTTTCGCTGCGGGTCCCTGTCACGGCTGGTCTCAGTCGTCACCTTTTTGGCAAAGCCGGTTTTGACGTCGGGTCTACGAGGCGGAATGGGCCCTGTGCACCTCATTTCCCTGAGTGCCGTCGTGCCCGCTCTTGTCACACGGTTTGGCAGCTCACTGTTAACTCTCCTCTTACTAGCACGCGTGCCCTGCGTGCACACTAGGGGGGTGCGCACAGATGTGCTTTCCAAACATTCACAACCGCCAGGGCAGAAGGTACCAGTGCTTCAGGATGGGAGCGCTGGAGGGGGGCCGGCGGTCCTGCGGACCCGGCTCTGCCAGATGAAGCCCTTTAGGGGCTGGACGGGGGGTGGGGACGTCCCGGGATTCTGCAGAAGCCCCAGGGCAGGGGTGGCGGGGACGCTTGGCTGCGTTCTTGGGAAGCGGTTGCTTACTAGGTGCTCTCTAGCTTGTTAAATGCTCACTATCCGGCCCTGTGGCAGCTGTTGGATGAGCCTTTGTTGAATGACTCGATGAATGCATAATATTCTGCGTGGACTAGTCCCCAGTCTGCCTTGCTAACAGCGCTCTCCTCCAGCCAGGATGCAAGAGAACAGCTTCGGATTCTTCGGTATTCCCAGGCTACCTCACCCGCGGGCGGGTGGGAAGGACAGTGTAACAGCTGCAACTTACCGAGCGTTTGCTGTGTCCATAAGGCACAACGCTGAATGCATTTTCTCACGTAACATCATAGCACTTTAATGAGGTACTAATAGCAACATTGAACGCTTGCTGTATACCAGACCCCGTTTTAGATATATTCTGACTTATCTGTTCCTTACATCAACTCTAACCGGTAAGGATCGTTAGTGTTGTCCGCTGACAGATGTTAAAGTGGAGACACAGAGAGGTTAAGCAGGTTGCTTAAAGTCACACAGCGGCTTGGTGGTAACACTGGGGTTTAAGCTCACATCTGATTCTGAAGTGCATGCCCTTAACCCCTGATCTATTCTGCCTCTACCCGATGTTGGTGATTGATGGATGTGTGGTCCCTGTGGCTTAAGAATCCTAACTTCCTGGGGTGCCTGGGTGGCTCAGTTGGTTAAGCATCTGACTCTTGGTGTTGGCTCAGGTCATGCTCTCAGTGTTGTGAAACCAAGCCCCATGTCTGCACTTATTGGGGAATCGGCTTGAGATTCTCTCTCTCCCCCTCTCCCTCTGCCCCTCCCCCTGCTCATGAGTGTGCACCTTCTCTCTCTCTAAAATAAATAAATAAAACCTTAAGTAAAAAAGAACAGTATACGTTTCTGTGGCGTTGTAAGGATGAAATGAGTTACTTCGGGCTAAAAGCTTCTCCTCTTCCTTTTTATTTTATTTTCTCGGAGAGGCTCTCCTTAAACCCCAGGTCCCATCAAGTCTCTGTGAGAAGATTTTCTTCGTGTGATCCCTCCCATTTCTGACTCTCTCCGCAGTTGTGTGTGTGTGTTTAAAAGCTACCTTTTAAGTCACTCTGCTGACGCGAGGTCTGGGGCTGCCCGTTGCTGCCTGCACCCGAGCGCCCTTCCCTGGGCTCAGCGCAGAGCAGACACGCAGTAAGTATTTTGAGAATGAAAACTGTGTCACCGACATTTAGGAGACAGGTTGACCTGGCCCTCAAGTCCCCGATCTGGTTCTGTTTGCCCTATGGCCCAGCACGCTGCAACCACACTCCCCCTACCGGACTCCCCCAAAGGAATTTGGAGAGATGGCATGTGCCTTGGGCGAGGCTGTGGGCCTGGGCCTGGGCCTTCCCCAAATAGCCTCCTCCTGAGACTTGGGTTCAGTCCCATCAGATTGGCCTCCTCAGCTTGTGGAACCTTCTGATCTCACCTGGTTCCCTGTGCCCTACTCTCTGTTATCCTTTCTACTTTCATCTATCACTTCACTTTTTTTTATAAAGATTTTATTGATTTATTTGACAGAAAGAGAGAAAGAGATTGAGCACAAGCAGGGGGAGCAGCTGGCAGAGGGAGAGGGAGAAGCAGGCTCCCCGCTGAGCAAGGAGCCTGATGCGGGGCTCAATCCCAGGTGCCTGGGATCATCGCCTGAGCCGAAGGCAGACGCTGAATTGACTGAGCCACCCAGATGCTCCTTACTTCTTCACTTTTAACTTTTTCTTTCTACCTTGCATCTCGGGCACATTTTTCAGGTGAATTCCTGGCTTTTTTATTGTCACAGGGGCTGAAGAAAAACACCTTTCTACATGCTTTGGAAATCTGAAAATGGGACTTTGGTTTCCATCCGTCAGCCTCACTCAGCTGCTGGGCCCCTCAGTCCCTCCTCTGGGGTCTTCGCTGTGCACTTGACCAGCAGGTGCATTTCACAGGAACTGCGGTGGTGACCACAGAGCCCCAAGCAGCGACCAGCGAGGCTATGGATGCTTCCAGAAGGGAGTGCCAGAGCAAGGGGACTTAAAACTTTGCAAGTTCCCTGTTCCTTCACCTCTCCTTGTTTCACGAGCGTTCTATGCTCACAGTACAAACTTGGTAAGAAATAATATATGAATACATCTACTTTCACTTTTTGCTACATTGCTTTGAAAAGCCCCAGCATTCCCACAACCTCCCCTTCTCTAGATTGCCCCAAAGTTTAGTGTTTCCCTCCTTAACAGAGACTGATGTGCTCAGGTCCTCATGAGCCCTCGAGACAGGACAGCAGGCGGATGTATGCAGTAATAAGAGGGAGGAATAAAAGGGCATTTCTTTTGCTTGTGAAGACTCTCCTACACATGCCTCTGGAGGGACCAGCCGAGCGTTCAGGAACCGCAGATCCAAGTCCTCAGTCACTCTGGACAGCGAGGGACAAAGCAGGTGCGCCTCCTGGTCTGACTTGGCCTTGACTCCGTGGCCAGGATGCCCAGGGCTGCCGTGGGCCCCTTCCTGGAGGGCACCCAGATGTACCCTTCCCACCCTAAACCTGTGAGGACATCAGAATCTGAGACAAGAAGAAAAACGAAACTCAGGCTTCGCGGGGCACTCAGGTTTGATTCTGAACCCCGAGACATCCCTACTTTGGGCTCTTTCCTCTGATCTGTTCCATCTACGGCCCACAGCCCTTGGAAACACTTCCCTTGCTCTCTGTTTATTCGGATGCAGTCTCTGTGCGGCTTACGGGATCAGGAGGGCCGATGGAACAGACGGGGTGTTTTCTTCAGTCCCAGACAGGCGGAAAGAGCAGGTGCCCAACCCACTCCAGCTTTCATATCTTCCCTAGATCCATTCCCTTTCTCTTACTCATTTCCCGCCCCCCCCCCCGTCCACTTAAGAACAAATCACAGAAACATTCTTGCAACTTTGAGTATTGGAGCTGTGGGCACAGGTTACGTTTTGGAGAGGCGTGGGCATGCTTGGTTTTGTACTTCACTCGGGAACAATTTTCAGAAGGCCAAGCCCTTTCTGCACTTTCACCTTCTTTCAAATGAAAATAGCTTTCTGGTTTTCGCTGATCATAAAGGTAAGCAATCTGTCTGGTTTACTTGTTTAGAATTCAGACCGAGGTCAAATCTCTTTTTCTATTTAAATAAAATGGCCCAGACACCAGCTTGCTACTGCAGGTTTCAACCGTTGACCTTCCCGAGGTCTATTTTTCTTTTCTGCATCAAGTTCAAGAACTCTAGGACCCGACTCGGTTGGAGCAGTCAGTCCTGGTTACCCGAGGATAAGCGGGCAGTGACTGGAGTCAGTCTGTGGGCTGCGGCCCCCCCACCGAGGCTGCGAACAGGGTGCTGTCCTCTGTCGCATGCTGCTGTGACAGTGGGTGGCAAAGCTCCTAAGAGGACTCTTGTTCTTGGCAATTTCTTGAATTTCAGCTTAGGCAACCTGGCCACTGTTAGCGTGTCCCCTAAGACTAGAGCTTTGTATTTCTCACTTGTCTGATTCCTAGTGAATCACAAACTGATCCCTACTGAGGGCAAAGTTTGAGCGCACATGTACATAACACACACATGCACGCACACACACACACACACACACACAAATGCACCTTTCAGTAGCTTCCAGTTTCCCCCAGAAGATCCCACTTCCTAACCATGCATCCCACCTCCTTATTTTTTTTTTAATTTATTTTTATTTTTAAAATTTTATTTTTTTTTAAAGATTTTTATTTATTTATTTGACAGAGGGAGAGAGATCACGAGTAGGCAGAGGCAGGCAGAGAGAGAGGAGGAAGCGGGCTCCCTCCCCACCGAGCAGGGAGCCTGATGCGGGCCTCGATCCCAGGGCCCTGAGATCATGACCTGAGCCGAATGCAGAGGCCTAACCCGCTGAGCCATCCTGGTGCCCTCCCACCTCCTTATTATTCAAAGTGTGGTCATGTGCCGAGTGACCTCGCATCCTCTGAGTGGTGAGAGATGCAGACTCAGCCTCAGCCCAGGCCAGCTGACTCCGGATCGATATTTTCACGTGGCTCCTATTGAGTCACCTGTGCTGCCGGGAAACCTTCCCTTTCCCACCTGTGGGCCTCTAGAGTGCTGCCCGTTTTGCCTCCGGGTCAATACACAGGGTCTGGAATGTTGTTTTGGCCTGACTGGTAGTCTCCACTGTTGCTCATGGTTCCACCTCTGAGGGCCTTTTGGACTCTGGAGGAGGATCAAAGAGGGCACCCAAGTTCTTAGCAAGGCGACATGGACAGTGGGTGGCTCTGTTGATTGAAGGGGGTCACAGAGCAGCAGTGGTTGGCTTAAGAGCTAATGTGATAAGCTGCTTGTTATTTTATGGGCGCTTTCTTGAGGCCTCCTCTTTCTCGGAATGGGGGTATAGGGAGGGGCGGTGGCCTCAGGGGTCTGCCCTGCTTTCTTTTCTTTTCTTTTTTTTAAAGATTTTATTTATTTATTCATTTGACACAGAGAGAGGGATTACAAGTAGGCAGAGAGGCAGGCAGAGAGAGAGGAGAGAGGAGGAAGCAGGCTCTCTGCCGAGCAGAGAGCCCGATGCGGGCCTCGATCCCAGGACCCTGGGATCATGACCTGAGCCGAAGGCAGAGGCTTTAACCCACTGAGCCACCCAGGCGCCCTCTGCCCTGCTTTCTTTTCCTTCTCCTCTGGCAGCCTGGCTGAATCACTTCTTCCCTTTCCTGCTGCCTTGGTTCCATTCCCCCCATGCTGGGCTCCTTCTGCCTGCTGACATTTCACCCAGCCCCTTCTGGCTTCTTTTGTAATAGATCTAGGGGTCATATGTTTCTGGATTATACAGGAGTAAAATCGGGAATGACTTTTTTTCCCGCCAGTTGTGAATTCTGGTGAGACAGAATTGCTTCTGTAGCAAAAAATAAAGAGCGCTGGTGTAGGAAAGAAAACGAGCCTTCTCCTTGCTGCTTGCAGATACTTACTCTTGTATCTGCATGATTTCTCCAGGCTTTCTAGGCTATTTTTAATTAACCTCCTAGGGCTCTGAAAAGCTGGAGGAGGACACAAACTTCTGGTCCTTGTATTACAGGTGGAGAAACTGAGGCTGTGCTTATTCTTGCAAAGAAATCAGTGAAGCCAAGCCAAGCCCGGCCCCTTACCCTGGACTGAGGGTTGCAGATGAGAGCGGGGAATAACTGAGGACTTGCAGAGCACCTCCCTAGGGACCTGTGGGTTGGGTCTGAGCTCCATCCCCCACCCCAGCCCCTGTTACTTCACAACAGCTCAGGCCAGGCATGCGTGTGGAAATGAGCCAAAGCCTTCACCGTGGTGGCTGGCTGAGCCAGTTTTTATAGGCACAGCTGATCACAAACAGCATTCCTGGGTGAAATGCCTGTATTGAAAGGCAGTTCAAATTCAGCAAAGATGAGACAAACAACCTGGAGTGTTCATGGGGTGGGAAGCTGGTGGCACGGACCCCAAATTCTTTGGTGGCTAAGTATGGCTAACTTCTAGGAGCTCCCAGAATGAAACATCCCTTTTTCCTGGCTTTGTTCTCGGCCTGCATCTGCCCTTGCTAGGATGCTCTCCTCGGTTTCTATCTCGTAACTTGTTCATTCTTCCAGTCAGCTCGTGCTTTGTCTTCCTGAAACTGGCCCTGGGTCCTGGTTGGAGGGAAATGCACGTCTCATTGCAAGGTTTGTGCACTTACTGTTCACTCTGCCTAGAAGCTGTCACCCACATATTTGTCTGGCATGCTCCCTCACTTCCAGATCTCGGTTCCAGTGGCATCTTTCCGGAAAGGATTTCCCTGATCACCCTTGACACTAGGACCTCTCTTAGGTATGAGATTCTAGGTTCTGGAGATCAGGTCATCTCTCTCCTTGCTTCCTTTTTCTTTAGAGTCATTAATATGCTCTATCTATCATCATCTATCTATCATCTGTTCATCTACCTACCTCTCATCTATCTCATAGTTCATCATCAATACAACTTTTTTATCTGTTTCCTCCATGATGTAGGAGATTCATGGGTAGAATATACGCTTACTGGTCTTGAATATAGCTGATCTCCAGCACCTAGCCCAGTGCCTGGGACACAGTTTCTTCGATGTTCAAATATTTGTCAAAAGGTGAACTTAAAAACTCTTGAACTCTGTGCATTCATGGCACCCTCTTCTTAACTCTGCTGGGACACTGCCATAGGCTGTAGTTTTTCCTTCTGTCTTCCCCTTGAGACTGTAAGTTCCTTAGGAGCAAGGACCACTCCTCCCCTTCTTATAACTCAATTGCTAAGTCCCTTAGCTCAGAATCTGACACAATGCAGTGCTCAGGATATGATGGATTAGTGACCAACTGACTAGCTGAGTGCCTTGGAGAGAGACAAGGAGGGATCATGGCCAAACAAGGTGGTGTTAACTAATAAACACAGAAGAAGTTTCAGGGTGCTAGGGGAAGCCGGGGGATAATAGGACCTAGGTCATTTCTAATGCATGACCTCAAAGAAGAGAGAATCTCTGTGCTCTTTTCTTCCTACTTGTGAAATAAAAATAATTGTTCCTCCCACCTATCTCACAAGGATGTCATTTTAAAAATTCAATAAATAAGCTATTTTGTCAAACAAATGTAGAGCTCCTACAATGTACTGAACTTTCTGCTGAGACAATGGATGGAAAAAAATGCTTGTGTGTTTTACATTCTCTGTTTCTATTTGAGTATTATTTCCTGTGTCTTTAACCCACTTTGCAAAGAGAAGTTATCACTTTCAGGGTACCACCGAGCATGTCCTTTTGTACAGACTAGTTTAAGGGTTTCTTCTAAGCCCTCATGGGGTTGGCGGGAATTTGGGCTCAGAGAGTCTGACTCAGTATGTAAAACTGCAGTTGTCTGAAGTGGGCCACTCCAGAATTGAAATGAGATGAAAATAGAACTCTTGCTTTTTCAATAAGAGGAAACGTACATTTCCCCAGAGGAAATGTGCATGGTTATTTTCTTTCCCAAGCAATAACTCTACAGCAATGGTAAAACTTCCCTTTGGGGATCCTATTGAGGGAGTCAGTCTTTTCCTTCCTCTGAATACATTTTTAAGCAAAGGGTATATTCAGATTTAGAGGGCAAATGAATGTCATTGGGTGACTGGCTTAGGGTCAAGTGCATTCCATATTCTAATAGAATTCTAATTCTAATAGAATGATTCTAATTCTAATCATTTTTACTAAGAATCCATCACTCAGGTTTCTTTGGTCAGTGAAACACTCCATTTAGATTCCCTTGGGGAAAGTCCCATCACAGAAAATGCAGAGGAGGAGAAGCTGTTTGGGTTGGTGCTACTTTGGTAACCTTGGAAAATTTATTAGTCCTTGTTCACACTCTAATCTTTGCTTTATTTGCTTTCCCTGGACTCTTTCAAAAGGGAACTATAGGCAGAACTGAAATGTAAGAGCATGGAAAGGACAGTAAAGAAATATAATATGAATGTCAGCTCAATAATTATATTGACTGAGCATCTGATTTGTCTTAGAGCTTCCTGGTCACCAGAGCAAAAAGGGAAAAGAGCAAACATGTACCTCCTGTTATCACAGAGAAGCACTCTGGCTCCTTAGAGGGGACTTAATTTTTTTGGCATAAAATTCTTAGAGGAAAAAAAATCTTAGGATAAAATTTATATGGATGATAAGAGGTGTATGATGAATTTAAAAGTAGTTTTAAGTAGTTGTTTCACTTGTAATGATCAAGGGTGTCAGATTAAAATTCCAACCCAGCAAATTGCTTGTGCTGCAGACGAACCAATATGGGGTAATCCTGTTCACTCGGGTTGTTCTAACTGGTTTCAGGATAGAAATTAGGATCCCTGGCACAGTCTGGTTCTAGGGGTAATCCTTGAAACACTTGTGTCCAAGTGACAGGGAAACTTGTTAAAATGAACATACCCAGGCCCCACTCCAGAACTATTTATTAGTTTAGAAGCTCCCAAAGTAGAGCCTGAGACAAGAAATTCAGTGAAGTAAAAGCAGGGAAGGAAATGTTCTGATGGAGTGGGAAGGGCAACAGGGAAGAGAAGACAGCCGATACTGGATGTGTTATTAGGCCACTGGAGGTTAATACCTTGGAGAAACTCAGTGGCCAGTGTGCACTTACCACTCCCAATGAGCAAGGAATCTGTGGTATGTACACACCAATTTCCATCACTCCTTGGTTGATAATAGCTTTTGGAGGCATTAATGCCCCGGCACATCTGCCCTGATACACAGGCATGCAAAGCAAACATTGGCAGTCAGGAAAGCTAAGGTAGGCAAAGCCAAGCAAAGAAATGCAGGACTGAAAGTTGGACCTCTATGGGCACCACCAGTGGTGGGAAGGGGAGTGTATTTGTTCCCTAGGATTGCCATAACAAAGTACCACAGACCAGGTGGTCAAAACAACAGAAATTTATCATCTTACTGTTCTGAGGTTAGAAGTCTAGGATTGAGGAATTGGCAGGGTTGGCTCCTTCTGCAGCTGTGATGGAGAATCTCTTCCATGGCTCTCTCCCAGCTTCTGGTGGTTTGCTGGCAGTCTTCAGTGTCTTTGACTTTGGTTGTTACCCGATCCCTGGCTTTGTCTTTATGTAGCATTGTCCCTGTGTGCCTCTGTGTCCAAATCACTTCTTTTATTTTTTTATTTTTATTTTTTTAAAAGATTTTATTTATTTATTTGACACAGAGAGAGATTACAAGTAGGCAGAGAGGCAGGCAGAGAGACAGGGAGAGGAAGAAGCAGGCTCCCTGCTGAGCAGAGAGCCCGATGCGGGCCTCGATCCCAGGATGCTGAGATCATGACCTGAGCCGAAAGCAGAGGCTTTAACCCACTGAGCCACCCAGGCGCCCCAAATCACTTCTTTTAATAGTGAATTTTGTTCCCCCCAAATCCATATGTTGAAGACTTAAGCTTTGGTACCTCAGAATGTGACTGTTTTTGGACCAAGAGCCTTTAAAGAGGCAATTAAGTTAAAATTAGGTTAGTAGAATAGGTCCCAGTCCAATCTGACTGATGTCCTTATAAGAAGAAGAAATTAGACAATAGAGAGGTACCAAAGATATGTGTGACAGAGGGAAAACCATATGAGAACATAGTGAATAGGCAGCCATCTGTAAGCCAAAGAGTCTAAGGAGAAACCAAACCTTCCAAAACCTTGATCTTGGATTTCTATCTTTAGAACTATAAAAAAATAAATTTCTGTTGTTTCAGCCACCCAGTCTGTGGTATTTTGTTATGGTAATCCAAGAAGACTAATATATAAGGATAACAGTCTTATTGGGTTAGGGGCCCAACCTATTCCAGTATGTTCTCAACTGATAAATAATTATATCTTCAATGACCCTATTTCTGGATAAGATCACATACTGAGGTACTGGGGGTTAGGACTTTAACGTATTTTAATGTTATTATTATTATTTTTTTTTGAGGTGAAGTGATAACGATAAAACCTACAAAAGGAGACTATATGGATGAGTCTTTGATAGCATGAGTTGTACCATCTGGATCACAACTTTTGAAGATAGGCCCTGGGTATCTGCATTGCTAACAAGTTTTCTAGGTAATTCTGTTACATAACAAAATTTGAGAATCAACTACCCAGAAAAAGGACCATTACTTCATCTTACCCAAATACCTATTTTCTCTACTCTACTTTCGGTAGGAGTGGGAGGGAAGACAATCTCTGTTTTTCTGTGGATCCAGAAAGCCAGTTTTGCTACTAATAGAGAATGCCTGACCTCCAAACATCACCACTGTATTATAAGTGGTTAATCACATGACCATCACTCTCCACTGGTCTGTGTACTCATTTTAGGGTACAGATAGGATTGAATTCATCTTTATATTCCTTGTTTTGAGTATGTTGTAGGTGCTAATACATATTTGTAGGACTCAATCTGTCAAATGATAGGCTGCCAATTAGTGTTTGTTAAATGAGTGAAGAAGAACTATATCTATTGGCCGATAACTGTTGAATGAAGAAATAGGTATTAAGAATGATACTGAATCTCTGCCTCTTAACCCTTTTACCAAATGATATTGTGGGACACAATATTCCCAGGGTTATCCTCATTGTCAGCTCCGGCAGAGGAACCCAGAATTCTCCCTCTGGAATTTATTTAACTAGAATTTCTTTAGGAAAATAAATTGAATGATGACTAGAATTTAATACATTTCACAGATAGTTTTCTTCTGTATTTATTTGCTAGGCAGCCTTCTGAAAACTGACATATGTATTTAGCTCTCAATAGTTCTTGTAAATTAAGAATGATAAGGATAAAGAATAAAATAAGACCCACTGTGGCAGACATTCTAGCTGTTCACAAATATTTTACCTCTTCTCTTCTTTCTCTTATGTGGTAAGATTATACCATTCTAATTCTGTTAGAGTTAGGCATGGATCTGTAACCTGTTTTAGACAATGAAATATGAGTAAAAGTGATATTGCTAATGCTAGAAGTTTCGAGGGCCCATGGAAGTTTTACTTTCCCATGTGGTGTTGATCATGAGATTGTCTGTCAAAAATAAAGCCTCTATTAGCATGGATTCTGATTGATGGCCAGAGATTCCTTCCACCCAACACCCCCCACTATTGGATACATAGTGTGAGGTACAAAACCTTTAAGGTTAAACTTTAAGGTTTGAGATGTGGTTTTTATGATGTGATTGTAATAAAATCTCACTGATTGATAGAATCATATCTGGTCATATTTAAAAACCATGCAAATAATTTTGGTAGGTTATCTGTGGCATGTGATGTCAGGCACTACCTAAATATTTGATCCATCAGTAGAGATAAAAAACTAGAAAATTTAAAGTAAGGAAATAATGGAACAATATACTATTTCTATTATATTTTGTTATATTATATGCTTTTCTATTATTTTTTGATTCACTTATATGTTATGTATTTCTACAGTTTGATTTTCAAATTAAAAGAAACTTGCTAATAATAAGGTTCTACTGAGTCTAACTTTGGCAATGGTGGAGTAAAGGCCTCTAAAATCTGCTTCTCATAAACAAAAGAACACTGGAATATTTTAAAAATCAACTTTTCCAGAACTCTGGGAATTAACTAAGGACTTGCAACAATCTAAGACATGTTTGTTCAAGAAAAACAGCTGAGTCTTTGTAAAAGCAGTGAGACTTGTGGTGTTTTAACTTATCTTAATTCTATCCCCTTTCCTCATCTTTGTGATAACTTGGAAAACAAATAGCCTTGTAACTATGATAGTTATGAAAACCAGCAGTATAGTAGCCATTGGATGAGACAGAATGGAATTAGAGTTCCCCAAAAGCCTCATGGTCAGAATTTGACCTACCTGGTTGCTTGCTGAAATGCTCTATTCTCAGAGTATCACTTGTCTTGACTCAAAATTCACTCTGCAAACAGCCCGACCTTCCAAAGCATTTGTTGAAAGCAATCACTAACAATTGTTTAATATCACAGCTGTCTAAAGTGATGTTACCAGTTAGGGTTGACAGGAGGCTGATCACAAAACCTAAAAAACAAACAAAAACTGTAAAACTGTAAAAAATTGTAAAACTGCCTTCAGGACCATTGACTATGTATCTGTGCATAGAAAGCCCTTAGGCAAAGACTGGGGGGCTTATTAGTTCCAAGAAGTTAAGGAAATCTCTGTCCAATAAGTAGCTGACCACTAAGCAACTAAGCAGAGACATCAGTGACTTCATAGGACAAAGAGTACAGACTTTACAGAATTAGTCCAGGAAAGTCAATAAACCAACAGCAGCCGTAGCAGTGGCAACAACAACAAACCCTGGAGAGGGGAATCTGATTACTAGAGTTGTGACATTATATTATTTAAAATTTCCAATTTTCAAAAAAAAAATTATGAGACACACAAACAAACAGGAAAGTATGCCCCTACATGGAAAAGAAGTAGTAAATAGAAACTGTCACTAGGTATTTAACTTACTTCCTAGAAAAAGACTTTAAATCAGCCATTATATATTCATTCAAGGCACCAAGTAACTCTTATCTAAAGAACTAAAAGAAAGTATGAGAATGAAATTATACTAAGTATCGAGAATATTCATAAAGTGATAGAAATTATAAAAAGGAACCAAATAGAAATTCTAGAGTTGGGAAATAGGATAACTGAATGAAAAATTTATTAGTGGGACTATATTTGAACTGGATAAAGAAAGAATGAGTAAAGTTGGAAAACAAGTAAGTTATTCCATTCTGAAAAACAATAAGAAAAAAGAAAAGTGAGCACAGCCTCAGAGAATGGTGGGACATCCATCAAGTGTGTCAACACCTCTAAGGAGAGTCTTAGAAGAAGAGGAGAAAGAGAAAGGGTGTTTGAATAAATAATGGTTCAATCTTCCCAAATGTGACAAAAATATTAATCTGTACATCTAAGAAGTTCAATGAATTTCAAGAAGATAAACTCAAAGAGATCCACACCAAATGTCTGATAGTCAAGTTGTCAAAAGGCAAAGACAAAGGATCTTGGAAGGATCGAGAGAAAAATGACTTATCATGTACAAAGTATCCCCAATAAGATTAACAGAATTTTCACTAAAGAGGTCAGATGGGATGTGATATTTGAAACACTCAAAGAAAAAAGCTTGCGAAGCAAGAATTCTGTATCCAGCATAACTATCTTTCATAAATGAAGGAGATATTAAGACATAACAAGAAAAGGAAAAACTGAGAGAATTCATCACCATCAGACCTACTGTTCTCTGCAAGAAATAGTAAGGGAGGTCTACTGAGCTGAAATGAAAGGATATTATACATTAACTTGAATCCACATGAAGAAATACAAACAGCATCAGTAAAAGTAACCATTTAGGTAAATATAAGACAGTTCAAGTCTATTTTTGCTTGTAACTATTTTCTTCTATCTGCTTTAAAAGACAACTGGATAAAACAATAATTACAAAACTTTGTTTGTTGGCTTATAATGTACAAAGATGTAATTTGTGTGACAATAATAGTATAAAGGAGAGCAGAGGGAGTGAAACTATATTGGAGCTAAGTTTTTGTATACTATTGATATTGGTATTAATGCAACTGGATTGTTTCATGTTAAGATGTTAATTATAATCAAGGCTACTATTAAGGAAATAAAATATATAGTAAAAGAAACAATGAATTAAAATAGTAAACAAGAAAATATCTATTTAACAACAAAAAAATGGCAATAGTGAACAAAAAAGACATAAGATATATAGAGAAAGATCCCACCAAAGCGGCAGACATAAATTCTACCTTATCAGTAATTATATTAAGTATAAATGGATTAAACTCTCCAATTAAAAGGCAGAAATTTTCAGAAAGGAAAAGAAAAACTGTGATCTAAGTGTATGGTATCTATAAGAAACATACTTTAGATTCAAAGACACAAATAGGTTGAAAGTAAAAGGATGGAAAATATATATAATCACACAGTACTTAAAAGAGAGCTGGAGTAGCTATATTATCAGACAAAATAGAGTTTAAGACAAAAATGGTTACTAGAGACCAGAAAGGATATTTTATAATGATAGAAGGATAAATCCATCAGGAAAATATAAAATTGTAAATATATATTTACCTAAAAACAAAGTCATAAAAAACATGAAGCAAATACTGACAGAATTAAAAAGAGAAATTAATTATCTAGCAATAATAGATGGATGCTTTAATAATCCACTTTCCATAATGGATATAACAACCTGACCTAAGATAAACAAGGAAATGGAAGACTTGAGAAATACCATAAATCAACCAGACTTAACAGACATTTATAAAATACTGCTCTCAGCAACAGCAATATATATTCAAGTGTACATGGAATTGTCTTCAGAATAGACAATATGTTTAGCCACAAAACAAGCCTAATAATTTTTTTAAAAGATTTTATTTATTTATTTGAGAGAGACAGAGAGAGACAGAGAGAGACCCCACAAGCAAGGGGAGGGACAGAGGGAGAAGGAGACTGCCCACTGAGCAGGGAGTCCAACACTGGGCTAGATCCCAGGACCCCAGAGATCATGACCTGAGCTGAAGGCAGACGCTTAACCAACTGAGCCACCCAGGTGCCCCTCAATAAATTTAAAAGGATTGAAATCATATAAAATATGTGCTCTGACCACAATTAAATGGAATTAGAAATCCATAACAGAAGGAAATTTGGGAGATTTACAAATACATGGAAATTAGACCAGAGTCCTAAATAACCAATGGGCCAAAGAGGAAATCACAAGGGAAATCAGAAAATACTTCAATGTGAAGGAAAATGAAAACACAGACAAACTTCTGAGGTGCAGCTAAATTGATGTTTAGAAGGAACTTTATAACTTTAACCATCTATATTAAAAATAAAGAAGGATATTAAATCAATATCCCAACCTTCTACCTTAAGAAACTACAAGTAGGGGGTGCCTGGGTGGCTCAGTCAGTTAAGCGTCTGCCTTTGGTTCAGGTCATGATCCCAGGGTCCTGGGATGGAGCCCCACATCTGGCTCCCTGCTCAGCAGGGAGTCTGCTTCTTCCTTCCCCCTGCTATTTCCCTGCTTGTGCTCTCTCTCTCTGTCAAATAAAGAAATAATTTAAAAAAATAAGAAAAAGAAATTATAAGAACAAGAGCAAGCCAAACCCAAAGCAAACAGAAGGATAGGGCAATAGTAAACGAAATAAAAAAAAAAAAAGAACAACATGGGGTACCTTGGTGGCTCAGTCATTGGGCATCTGCCTTCAGCATGGGTCATGGTCCCCGGGTCCTGGGGTTGAACCCTGCATCAGGCTTCCTGCTTGGTGGGAGCCTGCTTCTTCTTTGCCCACTCCTCCTGCTTGTGTTCCTTCTCTTACTGTATCTCTTTCTGTCAAATAAATCAATAAAATCTTTAATAAGAAAAAGAAAGAAAACAAGAACAACAGAAAAAAAATCTATGAAATGAAAAACTTTTCTTTGAAGAGATCAGGCAAACTGACAAACTTTAAGCTAAGCTGACCAAGTAAAGACGGAAAGAAGACATGACCTATTTAAATCAGGGTCAATAGAGAGGATTACAGACTTAGAGAAATTAGAAAAAAATTTGGTAAGAGACTACCATGAACAGTTGCATGCCAACGAATTAGATAAACCAAATGAATTAGACAAATTACTAGTCTCCTTGCAGATTTTCTTTCTTTTTTTTTTTTAAAGATTTTATTTATTTATTTCACAGAGGGAGAGAGATCACAAGGAGGCAGAGAGGCAGGCAGAGAGAGAGAGGGGGAAGCAGCCTCCCCGCTGAGCAGGGAGCCCGATGCGGGCCTCGATCCCAGGACCCTGAGATCATGACCTGAGCCGAAAGCAGAGGCTTTAACCCACTGAGCCACCCAGGCGCCCTCCTTGCAGATTTTCTTGAGGCAGTTTCAGTAGTTTGTGAATACAGTATAAACCATTGAGTTATGGACTTGGGAATTTCAATCACGTGTGAACTATATCTCAACAAAGTTGTTATTAAAAACAAGTCTGATCACTTTTTTCTTCTTGTTTTCTTAAATGCCAGAAAGGGTACATGGTAACCTGGATATTTTACTGGGAACATGTAACTGTCTTTTGAATATCTGTATTATGAGTCCTTTAAATCTCTTTTTTGAGGGAAAAGTAGAGGAGTAAGATGGAGAAAGCTTTAGAGGGATGGCAAATTCAATTAATTTATGTCTGTATCTTGCATTCACTTAAATATGTTTTATGAATACCTCTTATGATCCTCTATTTTTGCTTGAGTCATTTTCTGCCTGTTGAACATTGGAGAGTACCATTACCTCCATGTAATTTTATATTTTTTTCTGAAATACTTCAAAACTGATTACTTTTCAAAATTTTGTATAATTTTTATCTTATTAGTTAATATGCCAATTTTATAAATACATAAAACACAGAAGAAATGACTCCATGAAAATATTTGAGCTTTGAATGTGAAGATTCATTTGTATGTAGTTTACAAAAATACGTACAAGACATTATTCCACTGAGGCAGAGTGATCCAGACATAAAATTTCTAGTTCCATCTTTTAATCATAGTGCATTAGAAACACAGAGCTTAACTCCCCAATTTTTCCAGTCTTAGGTAGCACAATTTGTTTCAAAGATTTTCTAGCTTCAATTTGAAATATTATGTTCATAAAACTCCGAGGAGCACAGTTTCATTGTGACTCCTTTTCTCTCATCACTGCTGCTGTGTATAATTTATATAGCCTCTCTGACATCCTTTGTGCTTTGTGTGGCTGAGATTCTAGTGTCAGGTGGTTACCCTGAAGAGCTTAGAATACAGAATCTACAGCTCCATGCACTATGTACAAGAAAGCAAGAAATGATGGTGGCAGATGGAGGTTTCAAGGTCTCTAAATCTGCTCTAACAAGATTCTCAAATCATCATTGGAAGGGGTCCTTTTCGTAGTTAGTAGCCAGAATTAAAAATGGGACCTTGAGTAACCCCCAGTTTCTTTCCTCACGGAACTATAATAACTTGTCAATCTGTATTTTCCTAATTTTCACTGAAAACTTATCAGAGTGGCAGATTGTTTAATTCATAACAATGAATGTTTACTCCTGGGAACCATTATATGTGCTATTTTTTCTAGCATGTAAATTTCTTATGGGACTAGGCTTTGTGTTTTGTATTTTAAAGTTATTTTCACAGTGTTAGAAACATAAATGTGTAAGTTTGATTATGCAGTGTAGAGTAACAAAAAATCCCCAGCCAAACATGTTGAAACAACAACCACAAAAAAATGGAATGTATTGATTTATTGTCATGTATGGAATGTATTGAAATATTTAGGGGTTGCTACCTTCAGGCATGCCTGGAATCAGGTTCAAATGATGTCCCAAATAAACTGTCAGCTCCTGGTGATCCTTCATCCTTCAGTTTCGCCGTCCGTAAGTTAGCTCACACCTCTCCCTCTTGGTGGCAATCTGGCCCTGACTAATCCAGGCCAAAGACAAGATGAGAGCATCTCATCTTCTCCTTTCTCTTTTTTCTGTGTTCCCAGCAAAAGTCATTGTTTGTTGTTGTTGTTGTTGTTTTTATGGTGGCTGAAGGATGTGCTTGGTGTCCTCTTTAGCCTGGCCAAGTTGGGGTTAATATAGTTTAAACATCATCGAAATGGGAATGAAGGAAGGAGTATTCCACTGAGCAAAATTGGGCTGTTGTTTCCATTTAAGAGTGAAGAATGCTGAAAAATCTATCAAAATAGATAGTTGGTGATCGTTTGATAGTTGAATCTGAATCACTTAAATTGAGGGGGTGCCTGGATGGCTTAGTTGGTTGATCGATCCTGGGGTCCTGGGATTGAGCCCCATGTCGGGCTCCCTGCTCAGTGGGGAGCCTGCTTCTCCGTCTCCCTCTGCCTGCTACTCTGCCTGCTTGTGCTCGCTCTTTGTCAAATAAATAAATAAAATAAAAACTAACCTGAATTATTTATTTATTTAAAGATTTTATTTATTTATTTGACACAGAGAGAGATCAGATCACAAGTAGGGCAGAGAGGCAGGCAGAGAGAGAGAGAGAGAGAGAAGGAAGCAGGCTCCCTGCTGAGCAGAGAGACTGATGCAGGGCTCCATCCCAGGACCCTGAGATCATGACCCGAGATGAAGGCAAGGGGTTTAACCCACTGAGCCACCCAGGCACCCCTAACCTGAATCATTTAAATTGGAACTGTCACTTGGATTTACCAAGCCCTCATCAGAATCTGCAGAAAAGACAAAGGAACACATTTACTTCCATTAAGTCAGTATAGACGAAGAATGAATGATAATGCAGGACTCTTCAGAAACTTTAGTATCCACAGTCTTGTTTTCAAGACTAAATTTATCCTCAGAAAGTTACCTGCTGACACACGCAGTACTCCTGTTTCTCTTTAATCTGTCTCGGTCTGTGTCACCTGTCGGGCTAGTCTTTAGGGGGACAGCATCCGATTTCCTCTGCCCTGTGCAAGAGTATTTGAGATCTCGATTGTGGTGGTGTCCAATAATGCTCTTCAATGAGGGTGGGAAGTAGAGGTCTCTAGACTCCCTGTTTTCGATGGGAATTGGGACAGTGCAAGGCTGGTGACAGAACAGGACATTTCTTCTAATAGTTCCACCACTTGGATGGTTTGCTGTTGGTTAAATGAGCTCTCCTTTGCTCTTCCTTCAGGCCAATTCCCTTGCAAGGCGAGACACTTATTTCTGACCTTAAGGCGTCATTACAAAGAACTGACAGTGCCTTCTGGGAGAGACCTAGCTTACTTCCTTTGTGCAGCTGCCTCTCGGGTCCCAATTCCCCATTCACTGGTTAAATCCCAACTCCAGGTTAACCGCACCTATTAATTTGTAACAAAAACAACAGTTAAGCAGCGAGAAGGGAGCATGCCCTTAAGGGAATACCCAAATGCATTACTGGAGTCTCACCAGGACCACCTGCACCGATTTAAAAACAGTTTTTACCAGCACAGGAAGAATTTTCTGCAAACGTTTGTGTTTGCAAAGCTTGTTTACCTCAGCTGGAATTTGCAGCAGATCGCAATTTGAAGAGTGTTTACTTTTTTCCCCTAAATCATACTCAGTGGTAATTATCGGGATCCAGATTTTGTTGTTGTTGTTTGAAAATGGTGGGAAGTAAATTTGGATTGGATTCAGTCTCCTGAGACCTGGATGAAATAGGATAGGCATGACTCCGAATGATTTCTGGAAGGAGAGAACAGATTTGGAGGAGTTCCACGGTTTGAGCCCCTCGGGGTGAAAATGTTTCTGTTGGGCCGACGGGGTCCGGGGAACTGACAAGGCCACAAGACGGCGGCTGCCCTACTGTCTCACCGCCCCGCCCCCCTCTAATCAGCTTCCACTCTCAAAAGACCGCCAAGGCCAGAGCTTCGGCGGGAAACCGAGGGCTGAACTCCATCCAATCTCCTACCAATTATGGTCATGTTCCCCTGTTCCGCCCACACCCCATAAAAACCCGTGCGCATCCTCCCCAGGTGCGACTTCCCCAACTCCCTTCTCTCGGAGTCGCGGAACCTCGCCCGAGGGCATCTCTATTAAAAATCTCCCCTCGTGCCTATTCGTCTGGTGCTTTGTTTCATCCGCCGTTACTGGGAGGGCTACCGGGAAACCTAACAGTTCCCTCTTGCTTTGGGAGGAGGAGTCCTCCCCTGAGGAGTGTCTTGTTAAGAATGATGACCCTCGGGTGCTACAGGACTCAGACTATTAAAGATAATTTCATGTTCGACTGCACTTAGCAAGTCACAATGGTCTATGGATATTTCAGGAGGAATTTGTAGTGGAGGTTTGGCATGAAAATTTTCTTGGCCTTGGTCCTGCAATTGACAAGAACTTCAGTGTCCTGGGATACCTTCTTTCTTGAGAGTCCCGGGAAGTCAGAATTTTATAGTACCTAGCAGGAGAGGGGATGGGTTGGCTTGCACATGTACACCATGGCGCCAGAAGCTCTAGAATGTCTGGAATTGAATGCTAGATGCGGGATGGATCTTGGGGAACTTCTTCAGTATTTTTGTGCTGTAGAAGCAAAAAATAATTTAAAAATGTTTTCTTTGCACATAGTACTGAAATAGTAGCATGGTACGAGGCCCAGAGAAAGCCACCTGGTATACTTGTAAGAAGCACAAGAGAAGTTTGCCAAAGCTTAAGGGCTAATCTTCTATCTCATAAACTCAGTTATTTCTCTTTTTGAGTCTACTAAGACAAGAGTCTTTTTTACCCATGTGGATTCAGAGTAACAAAGTGTGGCAGTAAAAGTAATGTTCAGAGAACATTTTGTTTATTCTCAGACATTTGCCATTCTGAACAGAAGTTGTATTGTTCTCTTCTAGCCTAAGACGCAGAGGAGTTGATATGAAATTTCTACCTACTCTAGCTGCTGCTCCTTAGAAGGCCGTGTGTTCTGCATGGTACAGCTTCAACATGGCGGATTTTCAGTTCTTGAGTGACGACGTAGAGAACTATCTCCTACCAGCACTTGATGGGTTTATAGCATGCTAAAACAGATTTGGGGATTATCACTGCAGCATAGCCTAATATCCTGACTGTTTCCCAAGTGCATGACATTGCTGTATAGAGATAGAGTGCTAATTTAAAAATGTACAAGGGTAAATGTAACGGCTTCAGGGCTGGACATTTAAATCCTTAGGTCATCGAATTCTTTTCCTTAAAGCAAACTGTGTAGTTGTTTCCTAGGGCTGCTACAACAAAATCAGTTGCTTAGAACAACAGATAGTTCTCTCCTAATTCTGGAGGTCCAAAGTCCAAAATCAAAGTGTTGGTGTGATCACATTCCTTCTGAAGGATCTGGAGGAGATTCTGCCTCATCTCTTCCAGTGTCTGGTGGCTCCTGGCATTCCTTGGTTCATGGCGGCATAATTCCAAGATCTGGCCCCACCTCCCTATGGCCTTCTTCTCTGTGTCTCAGCGTCTAGAACTTCTCTCTCCCTCCTCCTTGAATCCAGTGACACTATTCATTGGATTTAGGGCCCACCCTAAATCCAGGATGATCTCATCTTGAGATCCTTAATTTAATTACATATGCCAAGACCTTATTTCCAAAAAGGTCACATTCACAGATACTGGGTGTTAGGATTTGGACATATTTTCATGGGGGACATAATTCGACCCACTACAGACAACATGGGAAATAAAATCACAGTCAAAGTTTGCTTGTTCAACACAGAATTTGGATTAAGGGAGTTAGATGCACGAGTTATTCTAGTTCCTTAACATGACTTTACTTAACTCTTCTCTGATCCCCTTCAATTGGTATTAAATCACAACTCCAATCTGGTTTTTCTTAGTTCGATATTCTTTAATGATGTCTTACCAGAACCCTAAGTACTAAAAATAATATCAAAAATTTCCCTCAATAGTGAGGCAAAGTTCTTCAACTCTGTAGCTGCTTCCCCATCACTTTATCCCCAGTTCACATATAGATTTTTTCTACCACATAGATTTAATGAGCATGTTTTTTTGCCCCCACATGCTGAAAATGTTGTGATTCTTTGAAGAATCTTAACAAGACATGAGCTAAGTAGAAGCACTGGAGAATATGTCCTTTCTTTCTTCATATTTTCCATATTTTCCGTTGTGATTGCTACTTGAGAGGTTAACACAATCTATGATAACTTTTTGCCTTCTTCTCTCTGCTGCTAATTTCCCCACTTATTTCTTATAGTCTTGTTGATATGGTTTCCTCTCGTATGGAAATATACCAAGAAAACTGTTTACTCCTACTTCATGCGAGGTCAAAGTTAGGAGCAAAAGCCTGTCGGATCCTTGGCTTTTATTTTATAGTCATTGTGAGAATGTTTTTATTTAAAATGGCGGATATTTGTTAGTGGAGTGAAATCATGTGCCTTTTAAAACTTATTTATTTATTTATAAAGATTGTATTTATTTATTTGACCCAGAGAGAGAATGCACAAATAGGCAGAGCGGCAGGCAGAAGGAGAGGGAGAAGCAGGCTCCCTGCTGAGCGAAAGCCTGATGCGGGTTTGATCCCAGGACCCCAGGATGATGATCTGAGCCAAAGGCAGATGCTTAACTGACTGAAACACCCAGATGCCCTGTTTTTTTTTTTTTTTTTTTTAAACAACAAAACCATGATCAGTTTGGGTCTTGGGACACATATCTTTTTCATTCAGGAAAAGATTAATTTGTGGTGGGCTCCATTGGGATTGCATTCCAATTACTTTTCTGAATTTTTTTCAGAAGCTGGAGGGCTCAGTGGTTGAGGAAGCTACCAGGTATCAGCATTTATGGCCCGATTATATTAAAGTGAACTTGTCACCACAGGATTTCTAACACATCCCTGCAACAGAAGACAAATATAAGCATCATGTAAACAAATATGAGTTTTCTTAAAGAGGGTCTCCTTTTTGGCTGCAGGTAGAATAGGGGTGGTGGAAACTACTTAGAAATGTGGATTGGCCATCACTCTAGCATCCTAGTATTCTCCTTTTCTCTGGTTGCTGTGGCTGCCTTCTCATTCAGACTGAGTAAAGTCTTCTGGGCCCAGCTAACCAGGAAAGAAGGGCCCTTTTCTTATTTTCTGACTCTGGATTGGTGTTATGGTTATTATACAATTAAAGCTGGGTTGCTACGTATGTCTGTGGCTAATATGGATGGACTCCCACCGCCAATGGCAGACATTGTTAACTGATCTTTGTGCTCCTGCCCACTGAGCCTGGACCAGCCTCGAATCAGGACTAGAGTCCCACTTGCCAAGCTGTGGTGAAGAGTTAGAGTATATTAAAACTCAAGTGGGTGGATTTTGTAAGACAATTCCTTCATGTGTATAGGTGGGGAGATAGGGATGACTCAAAAAATTCTTTACAGGATGCCCTGAAAACAGACCAATATCCATCATTAGATCTCAGCGAGTGCCAGTTACTGGAGCCTTGAATATTTTTTGGGAACGGGTATGTGACTAAGATCTAAAATTGAGGAGGAAAGTCCTAGGTGGGAGGGGGGAATTGGGAAGAGAGTGTGGGAATTTGTCCTTAGATTAGATACCAGGGATCAGGATGACAAAAGTCACGTGAAGGTCACTGTCTGAGAGATGAGAGAGGAGCCAGCAGAACCCCCTGTTGGTTTCGGTAGCCCACACAGGACTGGGGGTCTTTTAATTGAGAGTAAGGGATTTTTGAAGCTCTTTTTTCATAGTTGTGGTTTACTGGTATGCTTAGGATCACAAACCTATGTTTTAGAAACCCAGCTATTTTTATACCATTTGTATTTCTGTAATTATTTTTTTTTCCTCTTAGATTTTAAAGCTTTTTTATGAAAATGTCAGGCTATCTCAGGATGACAAGGTTGTTCATTGTCAGGTCACAATTTTAAGGGAGAACCGCTGATGCCTCTTTCGTGGAGGTAGAGTCAAAATGAGAAAACTTGAAGGAAAAATGAAAAAAAAAAAAAAGAAAGAAAACCCATCTTGGAAATTGAGCATATTTGTTTGTGCAATATCACCGCGTACCTATCTTTGATTTCAGACATGATACACCAAACATATATGGTGGAAGATCAGATTCTGTGCAATTCAAGTGTTCCTTTTGGGAGAAGAAAGTAAAAGAGAAGTTCTTGCCTCCTTCCTGGAGGTGATAGGAGAAATAAAAGGGCTCACCAACTGAGAACCTGGGGCCTCAGTAGCCTCCTCCTGAGGCCTTATCTTTGTGCAGGACCTGAAGGGAACTTTGACAATGAGAAGCAGTAGGCAGGAAGAGCCGTCTTCTTTTATCTGCGTAGAGTTCTAGTCTAAAATAATACACAGGCAAAGAAAATACCTGGAAAACATGCTTCCACCCCCCATTCCATCCTGGCAGACATTCATAATTAGTCCTGGCACTTTCTCACCAACCTTAGATCAAGCTTTATAATTCTCAACATAGCACTTGGCAGAGCCACCATCCATCAATAAGATTTGACTTGCAGGGGAAATGTAATTACCATTCCTGAAATAGAGTATTTCTCTTTTCTTTTCCAGAAGGCAGAAACCAAATCTTGCCCTTATTTGTGTCTGCTATAGCACTTAGCTCAATCCATGACCCAGGATGGCGCTCCCTGAATTGTAAATGGCGCTCCCTGAGTTGTAAATGGCATCTGGTTGGGAGACACTGGGAGTGACTGCCTTATCAAGACAATCACAACTAGCTCACAGATAGCTGTGAGAAGGTCGGTCCAGATCCCGATGGTATGATTTGGGTTGATTTCCATTAGGAGAAATCATGTCTATACTATTAGAGATTCCTTGTTGAAGTGGAAGAAGAAATATTGTTTGAAAACATTGGTCTACTTCGTTATTATTAACAAATAATTTTCTACTTTCCAGCATATACTCCCACTTGTCCACCTTTACACTCCTGGTGCTAAGTAGAGGGTCAGTAATATATGTGGTACTCAATAAAGTTAATTTATGCATCAGGTCTCTACATTTTCCAAAGGCTCTTGAACTTAGGATGTTGGTGGCCAAGTATCTCTTATTTCCCTGAGGACAAAATGAGAGAAAAGTGAATTACCAGCAAGAGCACATACTTAGGTTAAACGAAAGCAGAATTTCTTATGAGGGACAGTAGATGAAAATTGAAAAGAGTTACCAAATAAAGCTCAGATTTCTATTTCTTTGGGACAGCTTTTAAGTGCATTCTGACCCGAAGGCCAGAAGATACTAAACGACTTCTCTAAGTCCCTCCAATCCTGGTGACACAATCTTTCTAGGGAAGAAAGAAACCCTGGAGGGCAATGACTCTTACAAGCAATTACTTACATCACAGAGCATTGTTAGCCCATGACCAATGGCTAAATGAGAACAGAGTGAGGACTCTCAGGGGCATCTTGAAAAATGTAAGTAAAATCTTAAAGGTCAGGGAGTTCTATCCATTAAGCGTGGTCTCCTGGAGATGAGTGAGTGTACTTACAGCCCTGCTAATATTTTATCAAGAGTTAAGGACCCATTAGCATTTCCATTTGCAAGAGCAGGTTTGCCTAGATCTTTATACACAGATGCGGTTTCCTTGGCTCATACTGTGTGTGTGTGTGTGTGTGTGTGTGTGTGTGTGTGTGTGTGTGTGTGTGTGTGTGTGTGCGTGTGTGTGTGATGGCCTTTTATTTTCCTTTTTCATTCTTAGCCTCAATTTGTTAGGATATAGTGACAGATTTTTTAAAAAAATAAAGCTATTATATTAACTTAATTGAATGTGATTCCTTAAGTGAGATTTCTTATCCAGGGTAGAGGATTGACTAGGAGAAACATTTGTAATTTCAATTTATAAATCTCTCTCTTTTGACTCCCCGGTTCTTTGGTTGTCTGGATAAGTTAGTAATTAAAATTAAAAAAAAGCATATGGAAGAGAATGTCCAGCTGTTCATCAAACCCATTTCTTTTCTTTCTTAGCATATGTTTAGCCCATTTTCACCAGACTTGTTCACAATTAAGTGTAGCCATATCACTGAGTTCTAGCTGATAAAATGTAAGCAGAAGTGATATATACCAGTGCTACTCAGTGTGTGGTCCACAGACCAGCAGGGTCAGCATCACCTGGGAGCTGGTTTCAAAATGTAGATTCTTGAGCTGCGCTACAGACTTACTGAATCAGGATTTCTTGGGAAGGAGCCCAGAAATCTGTTTGCTTGCTCTCTAGGTCGTTCTGGTGCATGTTACATTTGAGAAGCACTGATATAAACCAGGCTCAGATCTGCCTGTTGGAGACCTCCCATGTGTGATATTTGAGGTTCTTTCTCCTGCCTGGGTTGACAGAGATGGGTCCCTCTTTGTCACCTGCAGGAGAGTTGCTCATCGTTAGGAACACCATTTGGATTTCACAAAACTGAATATTAAACATCTCCTTTGTAAAGTCTCTAAGATTTCGGTGTTTATTTTTATTTTATTTTATTTTATATTTTTGTTCTGATTTTTGTTTAAATTTCAATAGTTAGGGCACCGGGGTGGCTCAGTCATTAGGCGCCTGTCTTCGGCTCAGGTCGTGATCCTGGAGTCCTGGGATCGAGCCCAATATTGGGCTCCCTGCCCAGCAGGAAGCCTGCCTCCCCCTCTCCCACTGCCCCTGCTTATGTTCCCTCTCTCCCTCTGTCTCTCTCTGTCAAATAAATAAATAAAATCTTAAAAAAATTTCAATAGTTAATATATAGTGTAATATTAGTTTCAGGAGTAGAATTTAGAGACTCATCATTTACTTATGACACCAGTGCACATCACAAGTGCCCTCCTTAATACTCATTTCCCATTAAACCCATCCCCCTGTCCACCTCCCCTTCAGCAACCCTTAGTTTGTTCTCTGTATTTTATGTTTTGTTTCTTTTTTTCCCCTTATGTTCATCTGTTTTGTTTCTTAAATTCCATGTATAAGTGAAATCATATGGTATTTATCTTTCTCTGACTTATTTCGCTTAGCATAATACCCTCTAGCTCCATCTGCATCATAGCAAATAGCAAGATTTCATTCTTTTTTATGGCTGAGTAATATTCCATTTATATATATACATATACAAATACATATGTATATATGTATCCCAAGTCGTCTTTATCCATTCATCAGTTGATGGACATTTGAGCTCTTTCTGTTGATAATGCTGCTATAAACATTGGAGTGGAAATGTCTTTTTGAATCAGTATTTTTGTATACTTTGGATAAATACTTAATAGTGCAATTGCTGGATTGTAGGGTAGTTCCATTTTTAAATTTTTGGGGAATCTCCATACTGTTTTCCAGAGTGGCTGCACCAGCTTGCATTCCCACCAGCAGTGCAAAAGGATTCCCCTTTCTCTGCATCCTCACCAACCCCTGTTGTTTCCTGTGTTCTTCATTTTAGTCATTCTGACAGGTGTGAGGTGATATAGCTCACTGTAGGGTTGGTTTATATTTCCCTGATGATGACTGATCTTTTCATGTGTCTGTTAGCCCTTTGTATGTCTTCTTTGGAAAAGTATCTGTTCATGTCTTCTGCCCATTTCTAAACCAGATTGTTTGTTTTTTGGGTGTTGAGTTTGAGAAGATCTTTACAGATTTTGGATACTAGCCTTTTATCAGATATGTCATTTGCAAATATCTTCTCTCATTCTGAAAGTTGTCGTTTAGTTTTGTTGATTGTTTCTTTTGCTGTGCAGAAGCTTTTTATCTTGATGAAGTCCCGATAGGTTTTTTTTTTTCTTTTATTTCCCTTGCCTCTGGAGTTGTGTCTAGTAAGAAGTTGCTATGGCTGAGGTCAAGGACGTTGCTGCTTGTGTTTTCCTCTAGGATTTTGATGGTTTCCTGTCTCACATTTAGGTCTTTTATCCATTTTGAATTTATTTTTGTGTGTGGTGAAAAAAAATGGTCCAGTTTCATTCTTCTGCATGTTACTGTCCAGTTTTCCCAACACCATCTTTTGAAGAGACTTTTTTCCACTGGATGGTCTTCTTGCTTTGTCAAATGGTGTTTGATAGATGAGTTGACCATGAGGGTTTGTTTTTATAATAGCTCATGGTACTCTATGAGCTACTCAATGATAGCTAGGAAATGACTTATTCAGGTAACTTGAGTGAATTCCTTTTAACATAGAGGAATCTCACATTTGGGTTGTATTTTGGGTTGTATTTTAAACCGATGGCTTTGAATTTACTGATTGTACTCCCTTCTTTTCCTCTCTACTGAGTATTAAAATATACAACCAAGATTATAGATTTTTCTATCTTGTCTGTTAATTCTGCTAAATTCTGAGCAATCTTGCATGTAGGCATGTAGGGGTTTATGCAGTGGGTGAGTTGCTGGGGAAGAAGCACTACTGAAATGACTAGTGCCTGGGTCCTGGTTTTGTTATTTTCCAATGTGTGATGCGAGGCAAATAATATAACCTCTCCGAGTCGTGCATTTCCATTCCTGAAATTGGATGTAGTGAATAAGACAGATGTGGGCCCAGGCCTTATGCACTTTAGTGCCTAGGGCAACAGGAGAAAAAAAAATAAAAAGAATCAAAAATAAATTATTCAATAATTATAAATTATTTTTATTACTGAAAGAAAGTACTCACTGGGGGCATATTTTATTTTATTTTATTTTTTTTAAGATTTTATTTATTTATTTGACACACAGAAAGAGATCACAAGTAGGTAGAGAGGCGNTTTTTTTTAAGATTTTATTTATTTATTTGACACACAGAAAGAGATCACAAGTAGGTAGAGAGACGGGCAGAGAGAGACGGAAGCAGGCTCCCCGCTGAGCAGAGAGCCCGATGCGGGCCTCGATCCCAGGACCCTGAGATCATGACTTGAGCCGAAGGCAGAGGCTTTAACCCACTGAGACACCCAGGTGCCCATTGGGGGCATATTTTAGATGAGGCAGTCAAGATGTCTTCTTTGAAGATGTTTCATTTAAATCAAAATCTGAAAGATTAAGAGGGAGCCAGCCATGATAATGGTGGTAGAGTAGGTCATGACTATGGGAAGGCAGAAGGGAGAAGGAGATAAAATAGCCCCTCTCTTCATAATTTGTTGAGATACCTTTATTTTTGTAATATCACAATGATGGAGAAATTCATTGGAATGCCACAAGAGAAGCCTAACTTGTTAATATAGCAATGGGGAACTGAATGCTTTATGTGAGTGATATCTGGAAAGCAAAGAGGATTTTAAAAGGCAAAAACATAGAACAGGAAACTCCCACAGGAATGGAAGAAAGAAATGGAGAAAAATAAGTCACCAGTTATCAGTAGGTAAATAAATGAGGAACAAGTGGTAACTCCATGTGGAATGTCACTGAACCCCAGTTTTCTATGAGGAAGATCCCTGTTACCCCATTCCCTTTATCTCTCTACTAAATATTAAAATCTCTATCTATGATTGGGGATTTGTCTGTTCATTTAAATTCTGTCAATTTTTACCTAATGCATTTAGAGAGTCTGTCATTATGTACACACACATTTAGGATTATTATTTCTTTTTGGAATAATTGATCTCTTTATGACTAATAAATGTCTCTTTTTTTCCTGGTTACATCCATTGTCTTGAAGTCTGCTATATATTAATAGAGCAACATCAGCTTCCTTGTTTTTAATGTTTGTTTCATATGTTTCTTCTCACTTTTATTTTCAGTCTATACATGTCTTTGTATTTAAAGTGTGTCTCTTATAAACAGTATATAGTTGGATTTTTCTTTTTTTAATCCACTTTTACAATCTTTGTCTTTCAGTCCATTTACATTTAATACAGTCACTAATAAAATTATATTCCATTTATCTCGTCTAGTTTTTGTTTCTCTGTTGCTCCTTTCCTGCCTCCTTTTGGGTTAAAGAAGTACTTTTTTAGTATTTCATTTTATCTCTATTACTGACATTCTGTGATTTTTTTTCTAGCAGTTGCTCTAGATAACAATATGAGCTTTAATTTATCATAGGCTCCCTTCAATTGATATCATACTACTTCATGAACAATGTAAGAATTTTACAATGATATAATTCCATTTATATTCCCTCAGTCTTTGTAATTATTATTATTTTTTGAGGATTTTATTGGAAGAGAGAGAGAACATGTGAGTGAGAGAGCACAAACAGTGGGAGCGACAGAGGGAGAGGGGAAAAGCAGGCCTTCTGTTGAGCAGGGAGCCTGATGTAGGGCTGGATCCCAGGACCTTGGGATCATGACCTAAACTGAAGGCAGACGCTTAACCGACTGAGCCACCCAGGCACACCAGTCTTTGTAATCTTGAATCATATCTATTACTTCTACATATTGAAAAATCTCACAAAAAGAGGTATTAATTTTGACTTACACAATCAGTAGTTGTAAAAAATAGATTTAAGTACACACATACAGAGTATTTCATATTTATCCCCATATTTCTCCTTCCTGATGTTCTTCATTTTTCCCTTCAGATCTAGGTTTGCAACTGGTGTCTTTTCCTACCAGACTGAAGAACTTCTTTTAGTATTTCTTTGGTGTAGACCTGATGGATCTTCACATAGCTTTCCTTATTTTTTGAAAATTCATAGTCTCTATATTTAATTTTATTTATTTTTTTAGAGTGCTTGATTTTTTTTTAAGATTTTATTTATTTACTTGACACAGAGAGAGAGAGATCACAAGGAGGCAGAGAGGCAGGCAGAGAGAGAGAAGGAAGCAGGCTCCTCGCTGAGCAGAGAGCCTGATGTGGGGCTCGATCCCAGGACCCTGAGATCATGACCTGAGCTGAAGGCAGAGGCTTTAACCCACTGAGCCACCAAGGTGCCCTTATAGTCTCTATATTTTAAAACATTTCTTAGGCTCCAATCTTTCGAATATCTTTCTTCTTACATTCTGGGCTTTAAAAACTTGATACTAGACCATTACATTCTGGGCTTTAAAAACTTGATATTAGACCATTTGATATTATCTCACTTATCTTGAGTCCTCTCTTTCACTTTTAATTCTTTTTTTCTCTATTTCAATTTGAATAATTTTTATTGAAATATTTCAAGCTTATTATTTTTTCTGTTGTGCATAGTTTGCATAGTAGTTTTTATTTCTAGTATGTTCATTTTTTAAAAATAGCTTCAATTTATCTGCTGACTTCCCCATCCATTCATATATTTTAAAATATTTTTTACTAGTTCCTTTAACATGTTTATTACAGTTATTTAGACATCCTTTTCATTAATTCTGAGCTATAAGCCATTTGTGGTTATATTGAAAACCATTCTTTTGAGTATGGATCATATTTTCTCACATCATCATGGGTCTTATAATTTTTGATTATGTGCTTATCATTGTGTATGAAGGACTATTAGCTATCACAGTAAACTATTTGTCTCTAGAAGAAGGATCACCCTGCTTTCTTTCAGATTGATAGGGCATGAGGCTAAGTCAACCTAATTTATAGTTGAGATGGGTCTGGACCTTGTTGCAGTTTTAGTTAGATCCTGTCCATTCTGATTTCAACTGTTGGAGTTTGGGATCAGAACTTTCCCTTCAGCAGGGTTTGGAATCCTGGGACCAGAAACATGGGCATCTTTTTAATACTTTACAGCTTAACCACCAGCGTCTAAACTGTGGGAAAATTCTCTCTTCTTTACAACTCGGTTGCTAACTTTTTAGGCCACTGGGGAATTCTCTTTGCTTTCCAGTCCTGCCCTCTGGCTTTATACATCCAGAAAAATCTCTCTCTACTCGGCCACCCTGTCTTTCAGTCCTTATTAGGCAGCTTCAGTGTCCTTGGTGAAGTCTTAAAACCCTGCCTGCAGGCTTCTTCGTATTCCCCGAAGGTTCAGTGTAGCTTCAAGGGATTTCTCTTACATCTCCTGCTCTGCTCTGTGACTTTGGTGTGCTACCTCTGTGTACTCAGGGCAGATCCTTGAGGAAGTTTTGGCAAGTGGGTTAGACTCAGTCCTTGTTAGGGCCCCTCAGGATTTCAATCCACAATGCTGGCTCATGTATGACCATGACAAAGTTTGCGGAAAGTACATCTGGTTTCTCCTTATCTCCCATCTATTGACAATTCCTCTCTCTCTCATTGCTCCACTAGGGTTGAAGGTAACTGTGGTGTCTTTTCTCTGAAGGAGAGCTTTCTACTTCCTAGAATTTGGTTCGTTTAGGTTTTTTTGCATCCTCCGATCTTATAATTTTTTTAAACTATGAAATTGTATGTAGTTTATCTCATTTGTTTTTATTATTTACTGCAGGCATGACACTCTCTTGCAACTTTCTACACCCTAGTCAGAGGCAGTAGTTTTTTCAATGAGTTTTTTTTTTTTTAAGATTTTATTTATTTGACACACAGAGAGAGATCACAAGTAGGCAGAGGCAGGCAGAGAGAGAGGAGAGAGGAGGAAGCAGGCTCCCTGTTGAGCAGAGAGCCCTATGTGGACCTCCATCCCAGGACCCTGGGATCATGACCTGAGCTGAAGTCAGAGGCTTTAACCCACTGAGCCACCCAGGTGCCCCTTTTTCAATGAGTTTTATGTGTAAACATTGCTAATGTGAATTGCCTGGGAATTCCCAATCTCCTCAGCCTGCTGGGTTTACACAGCCCTTTATCATTAAGTTAAATTAGTTGGAATCCCAATAGCCTAGATGGTGAGAGATCCAGTTTGTCCCCTTTCCCAACACTGTCTTGGGAAGTTCCCTTTTTTTCCTACTCACCTCTTATTCCCATTTTATGTTTCTGTTGAATTCTCTCTATTCCTTTCATCCCAATTCTGGCTACTGTCCCATTTGATTTGGCTCAGATCAACCCCACATAGATGAAGGCAAAAGATTTCAAGAGGAGGGGAGTTAGAAGGGTGGAGGAATTAGAGTGAAGGAAAAGGAAATTTGAGGGTAGGAAGGAGTCAGCACTTAGCTGGGTAGTGAATGACCAAGTGGGGAATATTTTGAAAAATAAGGTTAGAGGTCTTGTATTCTTTGTCTTTTTAAAATCATGTAAAAGAGATGGATTTAGATTTTCACTGCTGTGTCTCTCTATTCTGAGAACCATGATTTTGAAAATTTTGAATAAAGAGGTGCTTGTGCTTTGTGTGTGATCCCTCCTTGAGGGTAATGACCAAAATAGTAATTGGTAAAAAGAATGGTGTGATCCACAGCCAATACCCCACCAGTCCACCTTCCATATACTGGTGGCTGAGTGGACTCACTTGGGAAGAATATCTGCTTGGACAGTCAGCCTGGCTCATTTTCTCTTCTCCCCTTTTTTCTTTTCTGTTTAAGTCTATTCCTCAGGCTTCACCATCCATAACGTGTTCTTAGAACAAAGAACTTCAAGAGAAAACCCACAAGAGAATAACTCTTTCAGTGATTCAGAAAAAACCCCTTCATCTTAGGGCACACCTCTACTGTCATTTCGAAACCAACTCACTGTGGGTTTGAAAACAATGTGATTGGAAGGTAAGATACAATTTTGGGGGCTAAATTTCACAAGAGCATCTTCATGGGAAAAAATAGAAAGACCAAACCACAACGATGCAGAAAAACAAGACAAAGAGAAAGGAGCCTGCAGAGGTTTCTCAAGGACAACTTTGGTCTCTGGTTCCTTCATGGGCTTGAAGCTGAGGCTAAGAGAAGGGATTATGTGTGTGGCTGGTGGTTTTGTCCCCATCACATTGCCACCTCCGGCCTTCACTTGATTCATTCTTTGTGCCTACAGATGTGATTGCTCCTTGAGTCCCTTTTCTAACAGAAGGGGAAGCTACAGCACCCAGCTGATGACTTGGGGGCCTCTCAGAGTTGAGTGAGGATAGACACAGTCTTTCCTCTGTGGCTCTTTGCTGAGTATGCTGCTATTTGCACATTTCCCTCCAGCTACCGGAGACATAACTCATCTCCTCCGGGATACCACAGCTCCTTTGTTCAGATATTTATCATAGTGTTTGACACTTTGTACTGTATTATCTGTCTCCCTGCTTTGCCTCTCCCACTAAATCTGCTCTTTTTAGAGAAAGGGAGTCTGTCTTGTTTGTGTAACATCTCCAGAGCCTAGCATAGTACTTGGCAGGCTGGAGGGGCTAATAACTATTTGCTGAAGGAATGAATGAATAAATGTGTGAATGAAATAATTAATGTATGTGTAACATGTTGAACCTAATTTTGGAATTAAAAATGTAACAATCTCTGAACTTCCAAAAAACTAAAACAAAATGTAAAACAAGACTTTGATCTCTAATGTTCTTATAAGTTTGGATTTAAAAATTCCTTAAAGTTATATAAATCTAAAACAAACAAACAAACAGGGGCAGTGGCTTAGTTGATTAAGCCTCTGACTCTTGATTCCAGCTCAAGTCATGATCTCAGGTTGGGTGGGTGGAGTCTGGCTTTGTACTCAGCAGGGGAGTCTGCTTCTCTCCTTCTCTCTCTGCCCCTCTCCCCTTTCTCTCTCTCAAATAAATAAATAAATCTTTAAAAAGATCCTTCAAGTAAAAAATTATCAATTGTATTAGATAGGAATTTTGTTTCATCGCCAGGAACAGAGAGCAGGGAGCTACAGGGGCTTAAACAGTTTAGGGGGTAGTTTTCCCTATAAAATAAAATCCAAAGCTAGGGAGTCTACACCAGGTAGAGAAGCTTCATGAAATTTCCAGGAACCCAGACCTTTTCTCTCTTTCTGCTTTAATCCATCCTTAGTGTGCGGCTTCATTGTCAAGATTACCAGATGGCTACTGGAGATCCCATTAGTATGTTTGCATCAAGTCCAAAATCCACCTTGCCAACTTCTTTTTCTGCTCAGTTTTACCTAGAGGAGCTTTCAATGCCTGGATGGAGCAGAGTTTTAACCTGATACAGAACTAAGTCCTCAGTAAGACACATCGAATCCCTACAGGACTATTAGAGCACTAACTTTCATACTTGTGCTGGCGGTGTGATTGTCCAGCATTCTCGTCTTAGGGCAGGAGAAATGCTGCACTATAAACTACCCTCCAGAACAGCCCTGAGGATTCAGACTGAGGCTGTGACTTGACCCGAAATTGCACCCTTGCTTGGCTCCTTCCCTCCTCTGATCCTGATCCTTTATTCGTTTCTACTGCAAGCACTTTCTTAATAAATTGCTTGCACATGAATCCTTGTGTTAAGGCTTTTCATCCAGGGAAACTGACTTAAGATAATGCCTGCTTAGGAAAACGGAGGCAAGGCTCAAGGTCAAGCACAAGTAACCTGCATCCTAAGGCAGTCTCTATGCCTGGTGGAGGCATTTGCTGAGAGAAAGGTGGGGTGCTCTTTTGCTAAACCCTATTGTGACCTATGCTGGGTAAGGCCTCTCTCTTGGCCGAGGCTCTTAGATCCTAGTCCTTTGATGATACCCAGTGGCCTTTGTCTTAGCCCTCACATGTAGATCCTGCTTTGTGCAAGAAGCTGCTTATGATCTGTGCTGCCAGGATGCTTAATGCCTCTTGGCCGGGCCTCAGCAGTTAAAGCTTACTGCACATCTATAAAAAAAAAAAAGAGTTGTATGGATCAAAGTAAACAGTTAGGAACCAACAAGATCAAGAATGTCCTCACACATTCGAGTCCCCAAACAGGGCCCTGTTGTACACCAGGAGCTTCAAGAAATCCACAAAGACTTAGATGCCCCAGATTTTATACCTTGTCTATTTCCTAGTGTTCCTGGCTCAGGCACCAGAAGTTAACTCTTCTCTGAACTGAATATCCGTCTCCCCTTCCCCTCCCAGAACAATCGGGCTTTCCAGCAGGAGCTGGTTGCCTTGTCAGATATGGAGTAGGATAGGGAGGAGATTGCAATGCCTATCCAATTACATTCCAGGGTTAGGGGAAGGGCTGTTGGGATCTGCTGGCAAGTTTATCATCCCAAATTTACCAGTCAGATACATCATCTCATTCCCCTTCTCATCAACCTGTCTTAAATAAATTTGGCTTGGGAACCCCCCAGTAAAACTAATATATGCTAATGGACCTCCTTACAACATGAAAGGAAATGTGAAGAATGGGGAACAAATATTTCTCCAGCTATTTTATAGTAGGACTTCAATTTTTCAGGTATCTTCTCCCTCCTATGATCACATGCTCCAGGGGATGCTGGTCCTGACCCAGGGTGGAAAATCAGTTTGGTCTAAACCCATCACGTTGGTGCTATTCTAGTGGATGCGGATTGATTTAGATAGATGTCGGTTGATGAAGATAATCCCCCTCCCCCATCCATTGCCACCGCGAGGACTGAATCCTTCCAGTCTGGATGTACGCTTCTATTGATGTGTGTTAATTTTCCCATTTCTGTTATTATAGTTTTGTTAGCTTATGCTGAACTTGTGTAAAACTAATGTCCCTAGATATTTTTTACGTGAACAGTTATCAAAGCAGATTCTTGTCTTCTACTTTAGTGCCTTTGACTTTGTTGAACTAATTCCAAGTGTGATGATCTTTCTGCAACTTCAAAATACACTAAAATGGAGTGAAATTTACTTCTATACACCTGTTTGGTAACCACTGGAATTTCGGTTTCAGAAAAACAGAATCACGTGGATTGTGAGTTACTTTTGCCAGGGATAATTAGAAAGAGAGGAAATTGGGAGTTGGGAATAGGAAGCAGATGGCAGAGGAAGGATAGAAGTTTTTGCAGTGAATCGTTGGGGAAGACAAAGGAAGATGAAGCACAGTAAACAGAAGGATATTCAGGTGACATCTGTGGGGAGGAGTTGAGGAGTTGAGAGCCTAAATGTGAGAGGATTTGACAGGCACATGGTCTGGGGATGGAGTAGGAAGCATCTTCTGAGTCATGTAATCAGGAAGGCATTGATCATTTGAATGGAGAACCATGCGAAGAAAAAATACATGGAATTTATAAACACTTCTCTACAATTTTAAGAAACTCTCAAAAGTTTCAAGTGAGAAAGTTGAGTGGAAATGAATATTTTAGTATCTGTTATTACTAATATGAGATCATTATAATGTCTTTATTCTTGTATTTTCACGAACACAAAGTATATTTTAATAAGCTTTCATACATTCAATTCAGATGTCAGCTCCTCGAATTTTCTTTTTAAAATATTATATTAAATTCACAACCTCAAAATCTCTGACAAGGACGATTTTCTGAACTTCAGTTCTGAGTTTGATAAGGAATGATAATATTTACATTCATCCTTGCTAAATTTCACCTCATTAGAGTCCCTAAAAGACAGATTGATATATTTGATCACTTAAAGCTACAAACTTTTGTATAGAAAAAATGTATCATAAACAAAATTTACAAATCAAGCAACAGACCAGGAGAGAATATTCACAACACATATGAATAGCAAGGGTTAATATCCCTAATCTACAAAAAGCTCTCTCAAATCAAGGAAACAACATGCAACTCAACTGAAAACTAGGTAAAAAGCGTGAACCGGTAACTCAGAAAAGTGACAATATGTAGACGGTAAACATGAAAAGCTGCCCAGATTCTTTGGTAATCATGGAAACACAAATAAAAGGGATGAGATAGTCATATTTGTCAGTAGATTGGAAAAAGTTTAAAAAGTTGTCAACTGCTGGGGCACCTGGGTGCCTCAGTCCATTAAGAGTCTGACCCTTGATTTCTACTTAGGTCATGATCTTAGGGTTGTGAGATTGAGCCCCGCCTTGGACACTGTGCTGGGTGTGGAGTCTGCTTAAATTCTCTCCCTCTTCCTCTGCTACTCCTCCCTCTCTCTCTCTCGCTCTTTATGTCTCTCTCAAAAGAAAAATAGTTGCCAACTGCTGGAAAGGCTGAAGGGGAAATGGGACGTCAACTATATTGCTGGTGGGATAATGAATTGCTATAGATTGAAATGTATTTGATAAAAAAAATGAGCATATCCTTTGGTCCAGAGACCTCCCACAGTCTCTTGGTAATTCATCCCTCAGAAATAAAAGTAAACAGTAATTGAGGATATGTGTACAAAGATGTTTATTGCAGCCTTTTTGCAATGGAAAAACATGGAAGCATCTTGGATGCTCATCAGTCAGGCAGTAGGTGAATGAATTATGGGACACCCATATAATCGAACTTCAGTGAGTTGTTAAAAATAATGATGTGTTTACTGAACATATTTTGCACGTTGTCCCTAGAATGTTCTTCATTCAGATGGTTGCATGGCTCACTTTCTTCCTTCCTTCAAGTCTTTGCTCAGTTACAACCTTGTCAGAGTGGCCTTTCTTGATCACTGTGTCTAAAATCATTGTTTGCACCACTCTATTCCCTAGTCTTGCATTAATTTTTCTTAGTTTCTCTTTTTCTTTATTTTCTTACTAATGCTTACAAGTCCCTGACCTTGTGTCATGTTTTGTGTTTGTTGGTTGTCTTTCTTCCCGAGTATAAGGAAAAACTCTGTATGGGCAGGGACCCAGACTTTGGTTACTGTTGTATCATTGATGGTTAGTGCCTGGCACATAGTAGGCTTTCAGTGAATATTCTTTCCATGAATGAATCTGTAATATTGGCCTAGAGAACAATGCTTCCTTCCCTTCCCTTTCCTAAATGTTGTTCCTGAGAGCACTCTCCAATAAAAGTCCTCCACACTAATCTCCATCTCAGTTTGCTTTCCTGGGAACTTGCTGTGAAGCAACATGTACACACACATATATTAAGAATGTCTCAGTATAAAAATGCAATAATACGTTTTTCTCCTCCTCTAGTTGTTAGCCTGAAGGACCATCTCAGCTCCAGAACTCCCTGTGGAGTCATCTGAGACTTTGGTTGAGACTTGGTCATCAGCCAACTTTTCCCTCTGCCTACTCCTATTGCCTTCTCTTTCTTTCCACAGATGTGGAATTCTGTACATCCGTTCTGCCCATTTGCTTTGGAGGAGTCAGCAGGACGATGCTTTCTTTCATTATCAGCTCTCTGGCCTCTACTAACAAATAATAATCACAAATCACTCACTGACAAGCCTTTTCCCTCATTTCAGCTCAACCCTTGCAAAGGATCCCTTTCTTTCATGGAATTAGGGTCAGAAGCTATGGGAAAATTGAGCCTGAGATAGGTTTGTAAAAGGGATCGTTGACATTCTGCCCTTTCTGATCTTCCTCTTCTTTCTCTATAATGTGGGAGTCCTAGCTCAAATTTGAAACTGCTGGAGTAGAGAGAAAGTGAAATGTAGGGGAGTAGGGAGTTTGCTAAGGAAGTCCAAGGCCACAGGCGCTGTGGGTGGACACGGGTGGGTGGCCATCCCTTCTGACAGATGGCTCTATTTTATTTCTCTGTTAACAAGCATGCGCACAGACAGGGAAATGCACTATCTGTATTGTGTATCACATCTAGCTCAACTCTGGATGATGTTTCTGTTCCTAAGGCCTAGTGGAAAGTGAATAATTGATCTTGAAGTTTTCCTAGTTCTATTATATTTTCTTGGCGCTACCCTTTCTCTCTCTTTTTTGGGGGGGATGGGCTACTGGTTGAGACATCCTAAGAAACTGAGCCACATACTGCTTGTATTTGACTATCCAGCCAAGACAATGAAGCAGAAAGGTCAAAGGACAGAAAGTTTTAAAGGATCAATGTAACATCCACTAGCTTGTGTGCTTAGTAAACAGTCATATTGTGGTCTTGCAAATGGCACAGTGCTGTATTTACACTTACAAGGAGAACACTGCGTCAGCATATTGTTAATTAGGACACTACCCGAGGCTAGTGCAGATTAATCTCCTCAAATATGCTTACTGTATGGAGTAATCATGATTAATTAGCACATAAGATTGGTCCAAAATAAGAGGATTTGAGGGGAATTTTTCTTTGTTCGTCTCCTGTTGGTTAAGCAGCCGAAAAGCTTCCAGCTGAGGCAACCTTTAGTACGGAGTCTACTAGCTCATCCTAATAGGTACCATGGTGTTAGGTGATCAAGAGATGATAAATAGACAGTCAGTAATACCCTTTCAATTACCCTTGTAAAGCTGCTACTTAGAGACCTCAAGGGTATTGGATCAAGATACCAGCAGGCTAATGGGCAAGATGCCCACGCAGAGAGCCTGGGGCTCAGGAGTCCAGGAACTTAAATGTGCTCTAATGTCTGACCGCTACTTGGTAGTGTCGACGTCTCTCCATTAACTTTTAGAATGCTTGCCTAAAGGTGACCCACAGTGTGTTTCCTGGGGGCACAGCAGCACTGTTGTTAGTACAAGGCTGATTTTATTTTTTAATATTTCTGCAGGCTTGCACATGGTTGTCTTGGGCACTGCTCTAGGGTGATGGTATGAACTGAACCTGCCCTAGGCCCAGGGGTGCAGGCCTGAGCCTTCACAAGATCTGCTTGGCTGTGGCCCATTCATCTCAGGAGGCGTTCTTTTGGACGACTAGGAATGAGACTTACTTCTGGACATCGGCTGTTCCAAGGGTGACTTTGGGACGGAGGCTTTATTGGCCCCCTAATTTCCACCCCTCTCAAAGCTATCCAAAAAGTAAACATAGAATATGTATTAGGGTTCTCCAGAGAAACAGAACTGGTAGGATATCTGTCTATTTATTATCTATCTATCTATCTATCTATCTATCTATCTATCTACCTATCTATCTATCTATCATCTGTGTATCCATCAATCATCTGTCTAACTATCTATCTATGTACCTATTTACCTGAAAGGGCATTTATTATGAGGACTTGGTTCATGATTATGGAAGCTGAGAAGTCCCGTGCTTTGTCATCTGCAAGTTGGAGACCAGGAAAGCTGGTGGTATAATTCAGCCTGAGTCTGAAGGCCTGAGAAGTAGGGGCACCAATGGTTTAAATCTCGGTCCTGGGGACTGAGAAGTTGAGATAGGAAGTCCAGTTCAAGCAAACAGGAAGGAAACGAAAAGGGGTAAATTCTTCCTTCTCCCACTGTTTGTTCTGTTCAGGCCCTCACTGGATTGCATGATGCCCACCCACATAGGGGAGGGGAATTGACTTTACTAAGTCCACCAATTCCAACGGTAACTGATCCGGAAATACCCTCACAGACACACCCGGGAATGCGTTCTATGGGCATTCTGTGGCCAGCCAGGTTGACATATAAAATTAACCATCACAGAGTAGAAGTAAAAACTAGGGGCTTGCAAAGCAAGCAGCTTCAAGCAACTTCAAATAAATGCAAAACCCAAAGAAGGCCTGTGTGCTTGCTACACGGATGGAACTTCAAGGTAGGTCCCCAGCCTCTCTTTCCAATCAGACGATTCTCCCCTGACCCCCCTATCTAAATTTCAAGAGCCTCCACTGGGCCCTTATGGGAATGAGAGTCTGGTGGACGAGGCAGGCAATTCCTAAACAGACTCAGTCAAAAGCAGAGCGTGGAAAAGACTCGAATTTAAGTATGAGGTCAGTGCAGTGAGAGAAGACAGCAGGTAAAGAGTTTGGACTTTTTAATAGAAAATATTCAAGAGCGGATATACCTATTGATCCACAGTAGACTTTCCTCTGGAACAAGAAAAGGGATCTATAATAGAGGCTGATATTTTGCTGACTCAATAGGAGAGCAACACAGAAACTCACAGAAGTTAGCTTTAACTAAGCCTCAAGGAACCTGAACTGCATTTCATCTTAGAGCACCCAAGGAGGGCTCAGCCATCTGGGTCAAGTTAAACCAGGGGTGAAGAACTTAAGCTTGAGGTTGAGGCCGCAGACTCATTAGTTGGGAACTAAAGCCTGAAAACTAAGCTGTCTGTGCTTGGTCTGAAGCCCTGGCTTTTGACAGCAAGCTAATAGACTCTCCCCATGCCTCTGTCAAGAAGGGCCTTTCCTTCAGTGAAAATGGGGGATTATGTCCCTGGGAGGCGATAGGGCTTCTTTTAGGGCAGGAAGTAAATCAATACTGATCCTGGCAACAGAATCACATAATTCGGCTGACTTGTAGTGGTGTCTCAAATATTATCCCGAGAGCCGTGGAGATATCCCAGATGGAGTGGTGTGTGTGTGTGTGTGTGTGTGTGTGTGTGTGTGTGTGTGCGCGCAGGAGTGCACACACCCAATATGCGAGAGCTCTCTCCACCTTTCCTCTGGCTCCCAGAGTGTTTTTTGTGTGTTTGTTACTCTACTCTTACCTGTACTGAAGTCATTTGCAACTCTCCAAGCCCTCGCTGGACTCTGAGCACCACAGGAGCAAGAGAAGCAAGTTTTCGGCTTGCTTTATAATGCTCACAGTGCCAACAAGACCGTGCACTGAATAGGCAACCAGAGTTATAATGGCCGTTCAATCTGCTCTCTGTTTAAGCATTAAGGTGAGAGTGGTGAGAAACAGCAAGTATATCTCTAGGATAGATGGATGTAGATATGGAGTTACCGAGGGATATGGGAATTTTACTAAGGGTATATAACACTGAGTCATCCATATAAATCCCCTTTGAATTCAGAGACATCCCCATAGCCCTTCCCTGTTCAGTCATTTATTAAGTCTGTGCTCATCTATGGATGACAGATACCATTTCACTTTATAAACAAGCTTGTGGCAACATTGATCTCTTGGTGTTATGAACTGAACGGTGGTCCCCCCAAATTCATATGTTGCAACCCTAACCCCAGCACCTCGAAATGTGACTGTTTTTGGAGATGGGGCTTTTAAACAGATGGTAGGTTTAAATGATATCTTTAGTGTGGGCCTCATCCAATGTGACTGGTGTCCTTAGAAGAAGAGAAGGAGAGAACAGAGATGTCATGTGAGGACGCAGCAAGAAGGGGCCATCTGTAAGCCAAGGAGAGAGGCCCCAGAGGAAACCAAACCTTCCGACACCCTAGACTCCAGAACGGTGAGAGAACAGATTTCTGTTGTGTAAGCCTTCCAGTCTATGGTATTTCGTGATGTAAGGCCCAGCAAACAAATACACTAAGTTTTATTTTTATTTAAAATTATTATAGAAGGAAACAGGCATGATTTGGAACAATCAGCAGGTAATAATATTTCCTATAGATCATTTTGGTTATCTATAGATACATAAGAAACTACCTTAAAACTTACCTGAAATAGCAATTTATTATTATTATTTTTGAAGATTTATTTATTTTAGAGAAGGGGGAGGGGCAGAGGTCGAGGGAGAAAGAGAATCTCAAGCAGACTCCTGCTGAGCGTGGAACCCAATGCAGGGATTGATCTCAAAACTCTGAGATTAGGACCTGAGCCAAAATCAAGAGTCAGAAGTTAACTGAAATAGAAATAGAAAACAGAAATTTATTATATCCGTTTTTGTTTTTTTGTGGGCTTACTAGGCTCAGTTGGGCAGTTGTTGTTTTTTTTTTAAGATTTTATTCATTTATTTGACACAGAGAGAGCAAGAGAGCATAAGTAGAGTCAGTGGCAGAGGGAGAGGAGAGGGAGAAGAAGGCTTCCCACTGAGCAAGGAGCCCAATGCGGGGCTCGATCCCAGGGTCCTGGAATCATGACCTGAGCCAAAGGCAGATGCTTAACCAACTGAGCCACCCAGGCACCCCTTAGTTGGGCAGTTCTTGACTGGGATCTCTGTTAAGGTTACAACCAGATGTCAGTGGGGAACTGCAGTTCTTTACAGAGTCATCTGGGTGAGACGTCCAAGATGACTTCTTCATTCACATGTCTAGGCTACAATGGCCAGAGACTGGAGGTGGCTTTTCGTGTGGCCTCTCTGTCCGCTTCTCACAGGGCTTTCTCATGTCAGGGTGGTCTCCAAATAGTCAGGACTTCTTATCTGGTGGTTGGCTTTCCCCTAGATGAATGTTCCAACAGACCAATCTAGAAGATGCAAGGTTTCTTGTCACCTAGCCTTAGAACTGACTTCTGCCACAATCTAGTGCTTATGAGTGAGGGAAGGGCCAGCCCAGATTAAAGGGGAGGGGATGATACAGAGCATGAAACCTGGGAGGTGAGGTCCATTGGACACCATCTTTGTATACTTAGTTACTGTGTGTTTTGGACTGGGTGATTATAATCAGATCCTAACCAGTTAATTTCTCGGCATTCACATAATGATTCTAATCCATTCTTCACTTCACATTTCAATCGGTCTTCTCAGCACATTACAATGACCACTTCACTCAAAACCCTTTGATCCTTCCCATCTATTCAGATCCTGGATGATCTAAAGCAGCAGTTTCAATCTCCCCTATGACGCACTATGACTGTATATGTTGTGCACATTTTTTCCCTAATAAGAATCAAAGGATAGGAGTTTGGGATTTTTATTAATTTCAGAATTTAAATGTATTAAAAGATAGTCACAATTTTCTTTTATAACAGAAATTTTCTTACTTGTATTCTGACATTCTCCTGGAATCAGGAATAATGGGATGGGGCAGTGAAGAGGACAGAGAAGAGCTCACAACAGCAGGTTTTCTGTGTCCTGCTAGGTACATGGCCACGACTGATGTCACATGAAGAGCTGTGCTAGTAATTACTATGTGGTATAATTCAGGCCTCCATATTGCATATGTTGCTCAGTGGAATGCTGCTTAGCAACATGATAATACAACTTCTGCAAATAAATAAAAAACCTAATTAAATAAATAAAAGTTTAAAATGATGGTCTGGCGTGCTGGGACTCTGTCGAGTGCCTGCCTTCAGCTCAGGTTGTGATCCGGGGTCCTGGGGTGGAGCCTCGCATCATTTTGCTCTCTCTCTCTCTCTCTCTCTCTCTCTCGCTCTCTCTCGTTCACTCTTTCTCTTAAATAAAATAAATAAAATCTTAAAAATAAATAAATAAAAAATAAAACGATGGTCCTTATTCAAGTATTTATATGATACGCTGTGGAAATACTGGTGGTTTGTGACTTTTTGTTACCTCTACTGCTATGTGTTTTGCTCATTGATATATTTTTAAATAAAGAATTAGCTAAAGATGGCTGAAGAAAAACTGAATAAGGCAGTACCTACAGACTGGAGAGGAGTGCAAATGCTGCTAGGAATATTTCTGGTTTGCAATGACACATCAGCTTGGCGGTCAGCTCAACATGCAAGAGACATTTGGAGGAAAAAGGACTTACTCTTTGCACCATGAAACATCTGAAAACTGCTGTTACTGTAAACCATAAAATCATTTTCATCTATTTCTATCATATATTAAAATATTTTATTCAAAATACAATGTTTAATAAAATAGATATTTTATTTACCTGCATAAGAATGTTTTGCAAGATTTAATAGTCTTTTTTGGTTCTACTATGCTTTTATCTAGACCACATAAACAAACCAATGAACAAACAAAATTCTCTAGGTCCCTTTGCATTATTTCTATTTTAGTAGTCTATTGTTACATAGCGAGTCAGTCCAAAACTTAGTGGCTTACAGTAAGCCATTCATGAATTTGGGGATTTACTGCTGGTTCTTCTGCTGATTTCACCAGATGTGACTGAACTCAGCTGATGGGTCCCCTGCGGGCTGGCTGGTCCAGAATGGGCTCATTTCCCTTACCAGTCTGGCTTCCAATAGTTTGTGGGGAAGAGCTGGGATACTTGGTCCCTCTGCAAAGGCCTTCTCTCCCCACAGGGCCACCCATCCTGGAGGAGGCTGGTTTGGTTTCCTCATGTGGTGAGTGGGCTTCAAGCTACAAGACCTCTGGAGGCCTGAGCTCTTCTCTGTCACTCCTACCACATTCTGTGGGATTGAGCAAGTCCCAAGGCCAGTCAGATTCAAGGTGGAGGTGTGAGACTCCTGCTTTTATGGGGGAAAGTGCAAATAACTTGTGATATTCAATCTACCACAGCTTCTCAGGATTTTATTTGTATCAGATTTTAGGACTGTGTCTTAGTCGCTTTGGCTGCTATAACAAAATACTACAGACTGGATGGCTTATAAACAACAGACATTTATTTCTTACAGTTCTGGAGGCTAGGAAGTCCATGACTGTAAAGTTGGCAGATTTGGTGTCTGGTAAGAACCCTCTTCCTGGTCCATCGATAGCTGCCTTCTTGCTATGTGCTCACATGGTAGAAGGACTGAGGGAGCTTTCGGGGGTCCCTTTTATAAGGCAACTAATCCCATTGATGAGGGCTCTGCCCTTGGGACCTAATTATCCCCCACCACCCCCACTTCCCAATGCCATCACATGAGGAAGGGAGGGCAAGATTTAACAGAGGAATTTGGGATTAACACGAACATTCAGTCTATAGCAGGCCAACAGCAAAATACCAGAGACTGGGTGGTTCAAACAACAGAAATTTATTTTCTCACAGTTCTGGAGGCTGGAAATTCAAGATCAAGGCGTCAGCATTTTTGGTGTCTCCTGCAGCCTCTCCCCTTGGTTTGCAGATGGCCGTGTTCTCACCGTGTCCTCACATGGTTTTTCCTCTGTGTGTACCCATCTATGGTACCTCTCTGTGTGACTTTTTTTTAAAAAAATAAGGATACCAGTCAGGGGGCACCAGTTAGTTAAATGTCCAACTCTTGGTTTTGGTTCAGTCAAGGTCTGAGGGTCCTGAGATTGAGCCCCAAGTCAGGCTTCGTGTTCAGTGGGGAGTCTAATTCCCCCCTTCCTCCCCCTACCCCCCCACCGCAGCTTGTGCACTCTTTCTCTCTCTCAAATAAAAAATAAAATAAAAAATAGTTGTCGTTTTTTTAAAGGATACCGGTCAGATTGGATTAGGGCCCACCCTAATGGCCCGATTTTGACTTAATCGCCTCTTTGAAGGCCTTACCTGCAAATACAGTTACCTTCCGAGGTCCTGGGGGTTAGGGCTTCACATCGGAATTGTGTGTGGGTGGGGGACACCATTCAGTACATAACATTATTCGTTTCTTCTTTTGGTAAAACCTGGGAACTACCTGCATGTGCGGCAGGAGGGAAAAATCTGGGCGAATATCATGCACGGTCCCCTGTTGTTTCATCCTGTTCTGCAGGGTTCGCTCTTCTGATCCAGGCAGCTTTCCTGAGGGTATAGCCAGTCAGAGTTGGAATGACTGACTCACAGATGGACATGTGTCCCTAGGCATGGGCCCCAATCAGCCCCATATTTGTGTTGGAAATATTTGGGGAGATCATCGCTCTTTCTTCTGGAGTTGCAAAATTGGTAGAGTCTAAACTTGGAACCCTGTTTAGTTACAATATGGTGAGAAGCAGCTGGTGAATAAAACCAAAGCAGAGAAAAATAGGTATGAGAGTAGAATAGATAAGAGTCGAATAGATAAGAGTCTTGATCATGTTATTTAAGGGCCTGGATATGCTGTCACCTTAAAGTCTAGCTCATCTTGAAATTCCCCAATTGTGAGAGCCAGTAAATTCCTTAAAAGCATCCATTCAGGGGTGTCTGACGGGCTTGGTTGGTTAAGTGTGGAAGTCTTGGTTTTGGCTCAGGTCATGCTCTCAGGTCATGGGATCCAGCCCCGTGTTGGGCTCTGTGCTCAGCATGGAGTCTGCTTGTCCCTTTCCTCTGCTCCTCCCCACTCACGCTCTCTCTCTCTCTCTCTCTCTCTGAAGTAAATAAATAAAATCTTTAAAAAAGTTCATTCATTCACTCATTCATTCATTCATTTTGGGTGAGGGATTGAACCAGGTTTCTGTAACTTGCAACCAAGAAGTATAATATGGGAGCTCTGGACAGCCTAAATTTTGGGTGTAACCCATCTGATATTTTAGCAAACAAATTTTACCTGAGTGACTCTCATCCTGGAACAAATTCAGACCAATTCAGTGTAACCAAATGTCCCTTTGATTACCGTGTACCTGACAACCTTCCATTCTGTGTGATCAGGTTGCAAGCACAGGTAAACACCACTTTATAATATTTGACTGCTGGAGTTTAACTCCACTAAAATGACGTCATGGGGCACAGGCATTGTGAGAGATTATTAATGAAAGAAAATAGATATGTACTGGATTCACATTTGAATTTCTTTATCTAATAAAGGATACTTTCAACTCATCATGATTATTGATAAAATTAATGATGCTCTCATCCCAGTGGATTTAGGAACTTATAAATCCTATTAAAATGTTTGAGTGACCCTAACTCAGGAGATAAATTGCAAGTTCCATGGTCTGACATTTAAGTTATCTATAATCTATTCCTGACTATGTTTCTAATTTCTGTTAAAATCCTACCTTAAGTAATGCTACAGCTAAACAGGGCTATTTCCCACTTCCAAAAAATGACACTTTTACTGCATTTTAAATCTTATTTATAATTTTTTTTCTAATAAACATTTCCTGCTCCTTTCTTTCTCTTTTTATCTATTTCTATCCACCCCCAAAGACAGAGAAAGATCTTCCTAAAAAACTTCTCTAAAATTCTTGTTTGGAGTCATTTTCCAACATCTGGGTTTCTATAACTTGTACCTGTCTTGATATTTTGGATTGTGGCTCTCCTTACAAATCTGGAATGGGTAGGTTCTGTACGGTGCAGGAAGTCAAACTTGAGCAACATTTGAGCCTCTGTCTTCCTATCGGCTCTATGATCTTGCACTTGCTTTCCTCATTTTCATACTAGTGATAATCATACCTATTGCATAAAGTTTCTGTTCACATTTCATGAATTCATTTAAACTATCAGCCACATAGAAGGCATTTAGAGGTAAGATTCCTTATCTTTTGTCTTACTTATAATGCTCAGCACTGTGTTTGGAAAACATATTTTCAACATGTATTCGTCGAATGATTATTAGAATATAATTGTCGAAAGGTATTTTCAAATAGGATAGACTTGAGTCTGCTTTGTCCTTCCCCGATTAATGACTTCCTTACCTGAAGGTAGAACTAAACCTTCTGTTTTTTTGTGAATTAAAAAACCCTACTAAACTATATTAATGTCAAGGACAGGATCTGGTATAATTTGTGTTTTAATGAATATTTATTAACTGAATGAACAACTAGACCATTGAGCCTGAAACCTAACAACGGCTGGATCTGGTATGTAGTCTAGTGGCATCATTAAGAAACACATTTTAAATTCATGACAACTTACTCTTTTTTTTTTAAACAGCTTTATTGAGGTGTAATTGCTACACAAAGAATTGCGCATGTGTTGCATGTATCCAATTTGATGAGTCTGGACGTGTGCAAACACCCAGGATACTACCACTGGCAATTAAGCTAATAGCCAAATCCAACACCTCCCAATGTTTCCTTGTATACTTCCCCCCAACCCTCGAGACCTCTTATTTTTGGTGGTAAGAATATTTAACATGAAATCTACTCTTAACAGATTTTGGAGGCCACAATACCATAGTGCTAACCACAGGCACCCTATTGCCCTGCAGATCTCTAGAACTTACTCCTCTAGAATAACTCAGACTTTAGGTCCATTGAACAACTCACCTTATTCCCCACCTTCAGACCCTGGCAACCCACTACTGTTTTCTTTGCTTCTCTGAGCTTGATCATTTTGGAGACCTTGTAAAAGCAGAATCATACAGTATTTATGAAAGTTTATTCGTGATGCTGTAGCATCCACTAAGCTGTGTGATTTCATGTACCATCCTGTTCAGCTTCTGTTTGAAGAGTGCAGCTTCTCAGCCTGACTTCCACTCCTCGGGGAAGCCTTACTGGAGTGTGGGTCTTAGTGAGACAGTTGTGTGTGTGTGTGTGTGGGGTGAAGAGTTGGGAGGAGTGTAGCAGGCTCCGACAGAGGAAGTAGGGGGGGTATGCTTGATAAAACATCTGCTTTGGCTACTCTTATTTTTCTAAGTTCCTATTTCAGTACCTCACCCTCTCCTGTTCAACATTCTAAACTTATTTTTATCTCACTTCCCAGCACCCACCAGCCTGTCTCCAGAGATACTACCCATATTCCCACTTGCTTTGAATGCAGTGTAAGGCATAATAACTCACACATATGATGTTTTCTTTTCTACCTGTGACTTTCATGTGTGTTATCCTATTTAGTTTTCATGGCTATGTTATCTCTTAGAACCATCTCTGGGTATGTTTTATTATTATTCCCATTTTTCATATGAAAATACAAAGATACAGAGAGGTAAAGGTGATCAGCTGAGAGTCTCGGGCCTGTGGAGATTGGTGGTATTGGAATGAAATCTTTTTTGTTCAGAATTGATTGCTTGTAAATTGCATTATTACATTAAGGGTCACAGAGTTAGTGGTCTCTCTCTCTCTCTCTCGCTTGCTTTCTCTTTCCCTCTCTTTCTCTTTCTAGTTCTGGCTCTATGACACAATCAGTCCTGGTTGTTACTTTTGATAGGCTGTTTTAGGTATCTTTCTTATGGATTTTTTTATTAGAATACTTTTCAATTTCTCTCCCAGAACTGGCTAGTCTCCTGGAAGACCATGTAGGAGACCCACCTTCATTTTTCTCTCTGTAGTTGTTCTGCTCTTCATCTTAGTTAACTGGTGCACTGTCCAAGTGCTAACGCAAGCCAGAGTCCTCAAAATCACATTTAAGTTCACATGAAGAATTTGATCTGTTGTGTTGGAAGATGTCAAACAATTGACAGACAGTGAACCATGTGTGTACCCTCTATAAGCCAGGCTTATATCACGAAGTGACATAGTCATGAGATCCCATGGGACTGTCAGCCTGTTTGGCTCCTATCCTGGAGGAGATGGCATCTGAGATACACCTGGAAGAAGGAGAATTTAAATAGGTGAAAGGAAAGGTTAGCAAACCAGGAAAAGGGCTCAATAAGGATCTAAGAACCATGTAGCAATTAATGGTCGCATTTTCTGTGTATTCGCGATGTATGTTTTGTGATTAATTCCTATCTCAGATAGGGTAAAACCAAACTGCTGCAACAGACACTTGATAAAACAATGACCTAAGGAACAAAGCAGCTTCTTTCTCTTATGAAGCAGTCTTGATGTGAACAGTCCAGGTCAGCAGGGTAACTACTTGCCAACTTGATGGTCTTCTATCCCCTAGGGTGTTGCCATTATTTGCACAATTGAAGTTGGATCAATGTCTCGTTTGGATTCCAGCCATCAGGAAGAGATGAGGACATATGGAGAAGGTACATGATATTCTACAACCCAAGTCAACAGGTGCAAAACAAGCCTGGGAATATAGTCTAGCTATAGCCTTGTGCTTACCTTCAGTTCAATTCAATTCAATTCAATTCAATTCAATTCAATTCCAAATCCAATCCAATCCAATCCAATCCAATCCAATCCAATCCAATCCAATCCAGGAAGTTGAAATAATGGATCTGGTGGGCAACCTGCCATCTTGCTGTATTCCCATGACTTCCTCTAGTCCTTTTGCAGTTTGTTGGGAGGGACAGTGGGCTTGCTGGGAGCAGGGAGGAGTAGGTGACAGGTCAGAGGAGAAAAGTCTGTGGCAGCATCAAGAGTGGTGGTATGAAGCTCACGCCATGCTCCCTCTGACCACAGTGGACACAGCTGTTCTAGAATGGGGACTTTTTCTAATTTGCAGGAACAGCACAGTTAGCAATTTGATTGGGATGTTTACAACTGAAAATTGTCTTCTAGTAAGTTTTCATTAAAACTTTGACATCTGGGGCGCCTGGGTGGCTCAGTGGGTTAAAGCCTCTGCCTTCGGCTCAGGTCATGATCTCAGGGTCCTGGAATTGAGTCCCGCATCGGGCTCTCTGCTCAGCAGAGGTCCTGCTTCCTCCTCTCTCTCTCTCTGCCTGCCTCTCTGCCTACTTGTTATCTCTCTCTCTGTCAAATAAATAAAATCTTTAAAAAAAAAACTTTGACATCTGCTAATGCTTAAATGTAGATAATGTGAAAAGATGAGAAAGGAAATGAACTCATGATACAAATACTGTATCCAGAGTGTGTTAATGCAAAAACTTTCCCAGAAGCAGGCAGCCCTCTTAGATCAACCATTCATATTTTATTCCAGGGACCTGTGTGTTTCTGGTTGTGATTTTACTCTGCATACATATCATGCAGTCCTAGTTGCTGCCAGAGAAAGCATTTCCTATCTTGTAAGACAGAATTAAGCACATCATTATTTTGTGCATGTGGCCAAACCCTGATGACTTCCAGGTGCTCCTCCACCTGAATGTGTCTGAAGACTGTTTGTTTAGGAGACAGGGACAACCTGCTGCTTCCTTTGCTTAGCATCCTTCCACCATCTGCCTTTAATTGCAGGTGATGTGGGGTGCTAGATGAGGGGCCTTCCTTACAAAGATTCATCCTTACAAGTGCTGCTAGAAGCACAAGCAGAAGAGAGGGTGCCCACGCTTTCATACTTATGATACAATCCAAACAGTGGCTGTAGGCTGAGCCTGGTCACCAGATGTTTTGCTCCTACCTTCTTCCCTGAAGCACATGCCAGTTGGTGGCAGTTTGAAAGTTTGTACTTAAGAAGCTTCCTTCCCCCCCCCCCCAAAGAGCAAGACTCTTTGGGGCTCTCATCTTCTTCAAATGCAGCCTGGTGGGAATGAATCCCTGTAAAAATGAGAACCAGACCATCTCTTATCATGCCTGAGAGGGTCAGGAAGGGGCACTTGGCTGCTCTGCCTTGTGAAGTTTTCCCTCAGGGTCCCATCTGCCTCATCAAATTGTGCTCTGACTCACTGATACCAGCCCCCTGGGAGTTATTCTCAAAATCCAAAATCAATAAACAGAGCTGTCAATCACACCAGGCTTCCTCAGCTGCTCTCTGGACTGGGGATTTGGGGAGAGGCCCAGAGCTCCGTCTTCAGAGCAGCTCACTTGGTTCCCAGTGAACTTGGATAATTCTCACGATTAATTGCCTCATTAATGGAGGAGACTCACACAGTATATATGCTTTTAGCCAGGTTGTCAGATAGCTTTGAAAGGGTTTAATGTCAATAAAAGTTTCAACGCTGCCATTAGTTTAGTTAAGTAAGCATTTAACAACTCCACTTCGGTGATTATTGCTCTGGGAAAAGACCCAGATAGGTTATCTGCTCATTGCAATACTCCGCAGGGAGAAGAACTTGGATTCAAGCGTACAGACGTTGCTATGTGAGCCTGGGGAAAGTGGGGCAGCCACATGAAAATGAATACAAGCTAGATCAAATTTGGACTTTACTAATGTATCGCATAGCACGCAATTAAGCATGCCATCTGGTTTACTAAGTAAATGGTTCGAGTTTGAAAGCTTCAGTACTAGAATTTACTGGCATCCTTTATTAACTTGTTAATATCCTTCCTGCCTCAGGACATTTGTATCAGCTTTTCTTGCTCCATTGAAGGTTTTCTTCAGATCTTTGCAAGGCTTCCTCTCATACTTTGTTCAGGTTCTTAATTTAAATGTTACCACCTTGGGGATTTCCTTCATCTTCCCAGCAAAAATAGCTCCACCTGTCTTCAGTCTAGTCCTTCTCAGTCTTCAACACCTGGCGTAGCTGTATGTGCTCATTTGTTTACTGCCTGTCTCCCCTCTAGAATAGAAGCACCAGGTTTGTCTCCCTTATTGCTCTATCTCCAGAGCCAGAAGTAATTCTTGGCCTGTTATAAGTGCTCCATAAATATACGACGATGGAATAGACGAAATGCTAACAATAGCAATAGTAATAGTACTAAGAAAAGCTTGCCAAATACTCTCATCCAGAAATAAACACCATTCATACTAGGAAAGACCATTCCACATATTTTTCTATATGCACTTCTGTAACAATAGGAAACAACTATTGGTGCTATTTTAACAGAGTTATAACTTTAATTTCATTTGAATTGAACAGAAACAAAAAATGAAAATAAAGGAAAATGTAACATTTTAAAAGGATTTTGTTGTTGTTGTTATAAGGGCCATTATTTCCTCAAAGATATCTCTTAAAGAGATGATGAAGAACATTAAGAAGTTGGTATCGTTTTTGATTTTCTTTTTGTTGAATATATTATTTCTTTTATGATGTCCAGGTGTGCTTCCTCGTGGGCATCTGTAATCCAGGCAATTGTTCCCTATTTGTATATGTTTAAACGGAGTCCCTACCTCCGGTCGGTCCTTTTGGTGCCTCTTCCATTCCTGAGGTTTCAATTTTGAGGACATTTCTTATTTGACTGAATTTCATTGGCATTTTCCCAGGAGGCCCATTGGGTGGCACTGTAGCATTGCTCTTAGAAAGAAGTTTCTAGCGTCACCACCTGGGGTTAACATCTTACCTCCGCTCCATCCTAGCTGTGTGGACTTGGGAAAGTTACTTACTTTCTCTGTACCTTAGTTTCTTTATTTGAAAAGTGGAGGTCTTCAGAGAACCTACTCCATAGGTCTGTTGAATGGATCCCACGGGATAATTCACACTCTTCCTGCAGAGCTTGGCACACAGTAAGGCTGCCCCACTAAATCCCCTTGAGAAAGATCTCATTGCTTTCCATGTTGTCTGCCCCAAATCTCTCTCCCCCTGGCTCACTGTGGAGACAGATAGATCAAAGGTTCTTTCTTCCTGAGACCTCACACTTAAATTACACATATAATGTCATTTCCTTATGTCCAGTTCTCTGCAATGAGACCTTGCAAGTGCAAAAACTGTGATCTGAGACACATATGGCCATGGACGTGAATGACGGAGGTGAAGGTGGCCTTGGGAGGCCGTGGGAGGCTGGTTCAGGTCAAGCACTTTGGAATCATTCTCAGGAGCCAGCCACCCCAGAGGAAGCAACGACAGCCAGCATCTGACAAGTTTATTTCCACAGTCGGATGTGATTTGCCTTAATGCTGATATCCCTCCTGCTAAGGTGCATGCTGTTTGCTCAGATGTTGGTCACATTTTGATAATCATTTAACCTTTATTTATTCTGTGCACCCCTTGGTGAAGATAATCGTTTCCGGCTGCCGGAGGAGGACAGCCACATGAGTCAATATGGAACTGGAGGACCCTTCCCGACAGGATTCTTCTCAAGAGATGGATGTGTCAGTTTAAATCGAAAATCCCTCAACAAAACTGATTTGTAGACAGACCTGGCATTTTTCAATTTCTAGCTAGGGGGAAAAATGGGGAAATTTCCTTACATTTCCACTTTAGGAATTCGGATCAAGCCCTCTGTTTCTTTTCCTTTCTCCCTCCCTTTCCTTCTTCCCTCCCTCCCTCCCTTCCTCCCTCTCTTCCTCCCTTCCTTCCTCCCTTCCTTCCTCCCTTCCTTCCTTCCTCCCTTCCTTCCTTCCTTTTTGCTTACCATTATGCTTATAGTTTGGTCATTTCTCCATCACCTAACCTTTGACCAACTAAAACATGCTTGAGCTCATCTATTTCCATACTGGATTAGAGAGAGCAGAGAATTCAGAAAGGTAAAATAGTGCAAAGGATTTTTAAATTTCACTGGTGAATTTCTGTACCTATCATGAATGACATTTGGAATTTTAAATTAATTTTAATTTGTATTATCTTTTACCTTTGAAATCTTTTTAGTCTTTAATGTAAAGATTATGATGCCTTGATAAAAATAAATTAGGATGCTTTATTTATATTCTTTTGTTTTTTGTTTAAACAGTATTTAAATAGCATTAGAATTTTGTATGATTTCTATTTGATTCATGGGTTTTTAAAAAGTAATCTTTTTAATTCTAAAGAGAATTTTGTATATTTTGTTTTTTTTCCCCCAGAGACCTAGTTCTTGGATGTACTTACCAATTTTCTACCACAAAGCTTTCGAAATATATGGATTACTCTTAATCAAGAAAAATGTTACTTGACCCTTAGGCCCTCGACTATGAATATTATCTTCTTTTGTCTGTGAATCTAAAATTCAGTCAAGAGAGCTAATACAGACAGAGGGTAGAAAGATCCTTTTGTTCCAAATCATCAGAGAGCAGGGCGAATTGACATCTTAGCCTTGACTTTTTGCTGAACACTGAGTTAGACTTTGGCATTGTGCCCTTAGCTTACACTGAAGAATGTTCTGAAGAAATCAAGTTTTGTAGGGGCATTACTGAAAAGATCATATTCTATGTTACTCGGTATCATCTGTATGGAGACCTAGACAAGATCTTTCATTTAGACCCTGTACCAAATGGCCACTGAGCCCTTGAAATATGGCTAGTGCAATGAGGAAGTAGATTTTATTTAATTTTTAATTAATTTAAATTTAAGAATTAATTCTAGCTGTGTGACCTTGGGAAGAGTGACTATCCAGCAAAAACTTTTGGAAAACTTAAGTATGTTGAAATAATGTGGGTATGTAAATCTATTTTTTCTACTGTATACTTTATGCAATCTAAATATAGGTCAAGTATTTCTAATGAAAATTTAGTGCCTTTACTGAGATGTGCTGTGCGTGTAAAATACACATTATATTTTGAAGATTTATTATGTAAAAAATCTCATTACTATTTTTGTATTGGTTTTATGTTGGAATGATAATATTTCGGATATATTGTGTTAAGTGAGATGTTACTAAAATTAATGCCACTTTTCATCTGGGTAGCTCAGTCGGTTAAGCATCCAGCTCTTAATTTTAGCTCAGGTCTTGAACTCAGGGTTGTGGGATCGAGCGCTGCATCACCTCTACGCTCAACGCTTCATAGTCTCTCCTTCTCCTTCTGGCCCTCTCCCTGCTCGTTCTCTTTTTCTCTCTCTGCCAAATAAATAAAATCTTTAAAGAATTAATGCCTGCGCTACCCCCCCTTTTTTTTTTTTTTTTTTTTTTTTTTTTTACATTTTAAAGTGTGGTTGTTAGAAAATTTGAAATTGCATGTGTACCTCACATCGTATTTCTATTGGACAGCTCTGGCATAGACTAAAGCTCCAGGAAAAAACTTTGTTTCTTCAAAGGATTTCTCTCTCTCTATTTTTTCTTTTCTCAAAGAAACTATGGATATTATAATCACAATTTATCCAAAAATGGTAAATTCTTGGCTATTGCAAGCTCACAGCTCTACTTTTGGTTCAGTGTTATTTCCTCTAAGATTTTATCACTTTTATGTCTTCATTTAATTTTTCTTCCTGGTCTTATCTTCCTGCTATGCCTGTATTTTCACTTGGTGTGATTTAATTTAGTTTACAGTTATTCAATTTATCATGTTCTTGTGAGCAACCCTGAATCATGCTATGGAGAACCCGCGTGCCTCACGTGCTTCAATGTGACCCCGTCCCAGCGATCAACATGGCAAAGCATGAACAATGGTATGATCAACATCTTCCTTTTGAAAGGAAAAAGATAGTAATACAAAGGGACTGGCATTTTGAAAACTCAGAGTGCCACATGGTTCAACACAAGTCTTTTATTTCCAGCATTTTTTAAAAAAGATTTTAGTTATTTATTTGACAGAAAAAGAGAGAGTGCACAAGTAGGGGGAGCAGCAGGCAGAGGTAGAGGGAGAAGCAGGCTCCCCACTGAGCAGGGAGCCCAATGCAGGGCTCGATCCCAGGACCCTGGGATCATGACCTGAGCTGAAGGCAGCCATTGAACTGACTGAGCCACCCAGCCACCCCAAGTCTTTTATTTCTAAAAGCCACTTACATTTGCGGTCAGTTTCTGGAGCTCTGGAAATCCTTCCTGGAGTGTTTTTAATAGAAGAACCTAGCCTTTCACTAATTGAATGTCACCAGTTAACTGATAATGTCAGTGTTGTTGACTGTTATCACGAGGGAATGATTTCCTGCTGTTGGATAATGCTGAGGTCAAGCTTAAATATATGAGTACAACGTTAAAGATGTTGATAGTATGGCTTACATAATGCTACCACGATTGATTGGCTAGTATATGGAATTTATAGTACTTCAATCTTTTCTGCCTGTGAAACCCAGTCGAGTGGTTCACTATAATGATTATATCTAGGGCTATGTTAAAAGATCAGCTAGCCTTATAAACTGGTCTATGGTACTAAAATAACCCTGAACTTTGAAGCCACAAAGACCTAGTTGTTCAAATTTCAACTCTTCCCTTTCTTAAGTAAGTGACTTCTGGTAAATTTCCTAATACTTTCATGGCCCTCATTCTCTCATCCTCAAAATGGAGATGATATAGCTGTCTTTCATGGCAGCTATGAAGTCATGTGTCTGTAGAATCTGGGGGGAAGCCAGGCACACAACAGGTGCTCAAAATCACATACTTCTCTTGTCTTCCCTCATGACTCTGTATTAAATTCCAGGCAACCAGCTGTTATGGCAGACACATGTATTTCTGGGCTCCCCCCACCTCCCCTGCCTTCCATCTCCACCATCCTTTTCCCAGTGGCTGACATCTACTGAGTGTTCACTCTAAAGAATTGTGGCTGCATTCAGGGAGCAACCATGCTGTGATTGGCAGGGGTCAGCTTGGCTTGAATTTCTTTCTGGTGAGGACTGCAGAAACAAGAAAGAGTGTACCATTTTTATGAGATTATATTTTTTATTCAGAAAGAGGCATGTAAATGAACTTTATCACAAACGTAAAATACTTTAATGAGACTAAGGATTAAAAATTGCAATCTATTTGAGCTCTGGCTTTAGGACTGAGTTTATAAAGTAACTAGCATAAGCTCCTCTCTCTAAATACTGCTTTAAAAGGCAAGGACAAAATCTATGTTGGATTTTTCCCTGTCCAGCAAGTGTATGATTGTTTGTTTGAAAAGTGGCCTCTGAACAAGGAAGGCAAGGAGAGACAAACAGAGGGGTGGATCACTCCAGGTTGGCAGATGGCAGGCTTAATAAGCGAGGGAACTTACACAAGCCTTGTGGTAGGTGACCGCAAGACCAGTAGATCTCTGCACTGGTCTGCCAGTATCTTAAACATTTATCTAGAAGCCTTAATGGGATTGTCACATATACCATTCAGATGATCTCAACAACACATTGCTCTCTCAAGGCTGTTTGAAAATAGCTCCCATTGTGAGAATGGTGGACAGCACATATATTCCAAGGACGGGGTGAAGAGCCTCCAATTACCTGGGTCCAGCTTGTGGGGCAACCAGTGGTCACGTGCTCTCGATGATCTCTTCCAACACTAATAGTATCACTTATTACAGGCACTATGTTATTCAGTAAGCACCTCTTCCAATCTTTTGGAAGCTTCCATCTCTCAGTATTCAAAATTTAAAATGGCCAAAGCAAAGCAAAGCAAAGCAAACCACGCAAAATGAAAAACTGATGGAAGAAACATAATTTTGTTTGGCTCTAGATTTTCCTATCTTCTCTAGTCTCCCTCCATCCAGTGTATGGCACTTGACTAATAAAGAAAAGACCCTTATGCTTCCTAGTTATTTTGTGAGCACATGGAGTTTGTTTATTCCAATGGACATAGGAAATTTTATTCATATATTTATTCATCAGAAAATATGTGCTGATCATTCTATTTGACTAAATAGATTATAAACTTTATGACTGCTCTAGGCACCAAAGATAAAGAACCACTGGAAGCTAGAGCTTTTTTGGGAAATCAGGTTTTGAGGGAGGAGAGAATAAGTGGCCATACTGAGGTGAGGGGTGGACTTGGAGGGTCTGAAGAGAGAGGACAGTGTCATACAGAAAGGGTCAGGAAAGATGGAGACACCAAAAAGACACTCTTGTCTTTTAACTGCCTAAGCTATGACAGATTCAAAAATTATTTGTTGAATAAACAAATTTGTCAAGAATTGGTTCCTCTCCAAAAATGGGCCTCTCAACAAGCTTATCTTTGAAGTGCTTCCCAATGCCATGGAAGGTGTGGTGGGTAATGGTGGTGTTGGGAACACTTAGAGATTCTTTCTCATGAGAGGCTTGGATTACAAGGTCAAGGGTAAATAAAAAGAGAGATTGAGAAGTTTCTTAAGATACTCCTTTATAAAAACTACAAACATAAACATCAGTTTGACTTGCCTCATTTTAAGTCTTATTTATTGTTTTAAAGTGTAGATTTTGAGATCTGTGTGTAAAGTACCCTTGTCAGAAGTAAGTCTTACAAATTCAGTGTTTTCCTCTATGGGGTGCTGCTTATACAATCTGGGGCACCAGAATCAAAGTTATAGCCTCCCCCACCATGTTCTGGGAAAATGCTTGCTGACATTTATGTATGGCTCTCTTGTTTTCCGGGGTTTACTTTACAGCCATTTTTGGTTTACTGTCATGTGGAATGCAGAAGGTGCAATGTTGGGCTTCAAAGACTCATCATGGATTTCTAGGTCATTTATTTTATTTTATTTTATTATTTTATTTTATTTTAAAAAAGATTTTATTTATTTATTTGAGAGAGAGAGGGAGAGAGCAAACAAGTACACCAGGCCAGGGGAGAGGCAGAGGGAGAGAGAGAAGCAGGCTCCTGATGGAGCAGGGAGCCCAACGTGGGGCTTGATCCCAGAATCCCGGGATCATGACTTGAGACAAAGGCAGACGCTTAACCCACTGAGCCACCCAGGTGCCCCACTTGGCCATTTTTAACCTCCCATTGTCTTTTTCTAGGTAAGTCAATGTTTTGTAATTTTGGGAAGACTTTTAAGAGTCTAAATATATGCCCTTACTTATTACAATCATTACTTTATTGCTTAGGGAAAGTTTATGTAAGATGTTTAAAGAAAGACGGCAGACTGATCCCTGAGAGAAAAATAACATTTTGCTGTGATGGGGATCAGGGATCCCCCAAAATGTGTCACTTTGGCATATTGATTATTTTGAATTGAAGTTATTAAAAAACAGGTGGTGCAAGAAAGACACTGACCTTCTCTGTCCCCCCTGAAAACAAGAAGTAAATTCCCCTTGGGAAGTGTTCCCTTCCTGCAGCCAGAGGGGAGAATGGAACCTTATCATGAGAGGTAGGGAATTCCAGGCTGAGCAGGCTCTATAAACAAACCCTCTTTCTTCTTTATTAATTTGCAAGCCCCCACTTCTTTGTTTTGTCAATTCTTCAAAAATTTATTGTTTCTTTATCTAAAAGCTATAAAAGCTGCATGTTTGGTCACTTTTTTGGAGTGTCATATGCTTTTGAACTCTCATATGTACAAAATTCAATTTGTTTTTCTCCTGTTAATCTCTCTCACATCAGTTTAATTATTAGATCAACCAAAGAACTAGAAGGGAAGGAAGGAAAAGTTTTTTTCCCCTATATATAAACCATTTCCACTACAAACCTTGGAGTGAATTTCTTGTGTTTCTTTTACACTCTAAGTTCTTGAATGAATTGAGGTTGTACGCATGGTAACTTGGTGTTTGTCCTTTCATGAGGTGGTAGTACTGGAGCTAAGTTGTATGCCCTTTATTCCTGGGGAAAAAAATCACAAAAAGGAATAATTTATGCTGAGTGTCATGCTGCTGTGTTCTATGCAAGGTGGGCAGGAAGTGGGTGATGGAGGCATTGCCTAAAGGCCCTATAAGACCACAAGGATTTGTTGGGGTCCCAGAGCATACCCAGCACCATGGTGATGTGCTTAAACTGGTTAGAGCAAATTGATTCAAGAGCTGTCTGAGTTGGGGAGGGCGAAACTCATTTTTTTTTCTTAAAATAATCTTTTTTTTGGTGTGGTAAAATATGACACTTACCACTGTAACCATTTTTAAGCACACCATTCAATAGCATCAATTATATTCACAATGGTGTGCAGCCATCCCTACCATTTCCCAAAACTTGTTCATCACTTCCCCTTACAACCACTAAGTAATAACTCCCAGTGTCCCCCGCCCCCGTCCCTGGTAACCTCTAATTTACTTTCTATCTCAATGAATTTGCCTATTCTAGATAGTTCATCTAAGTAGATTCATGCAATACTTGTCCTTCTGTGTCTGACTTATTTTACTTGGCCTAATGTTTTCAAGGTTCATCCATGTTGTATAAAGTATTGGAACTTCATTTATTTTTATGGCTGAAATATAGTCTACTTATGTATATAGCACATGTTATTTATCTATTCACCTTGTGATGGACTCTTGGGTTGTTTCTACCTTTTGGCTATTGTGAATAATACCACAGTGAACATGGACACACAACTATGTTTGACTGTTTTTAATTCTTTTGGGTATATAACTAGGAGCGGAATTGCTGGATTATATGATGATTCTATGTTTTGCAGTCTGAGGAAGCACCAAATTCTTTCCATATCAGTTTCCACCAGCAATGTATGAGGATTCTGATTTCCATGTATCATCACCAGGACTTTTCCTATTGTGATTATGGCCATCCATATGGTTTTGATTTGCATTGCCCAGGTGATTAATGGTGCTGAGCATCTTCTCATGGGCTTATTGGCTATTTGTGTGTCGTCTTTGAAAAATGTCTATTCAAGTATTTTGCCCACTTTAAAATGGGTTGTTTTTTTGTTGTTGTTGAGATGTAAGAGTTTTTTTTTTTTATATGTTTTGGAATTAAACCTTGAATGAGATATATGCTTTGCAAATACTTTCTTCCATTCTGTAATTTTCCCTACTTTCTTAATAATGTCATTCAATAGAGTTGTTGTTTTTTTTTTTTTGTAAAGTCCAATTTAGCTTCCTTATCTTTCGTTGCTCTTACTTTTCTTTTTATATTTAAGGATCTATTGCCAAATCTAAGGTTATGCAGATTTACCCCTGTGTTGTCTTCTAGGAGTTTTATAGTTTTAGTTTCTTTATTATATTTAGGTCACTGATCCATTTTGAATTAATTTTTACATATGGTGTGAGGTAGGGGTTCAACTTAATTCTTTTGCATATGAAAATCAAATCATCTCTAATCACCGATTCTTTACTCTTTTCACATTTTTTTCTTGTCTGTATTTTTAAAACTTAAAGAATTCATCTTAATCAACAGAAGAATAAGACAAAATAAAGTTCTCATTACCTCACACTTTGAGTCCATTTCTGATATTTATCTGTCCAGAGAGAAGCAATATCCACAAACTTCTCTTTCTCAGTAGGACTTAAAAAGTGCAACTTCTTTTCCGAGGGGACTTATGTGTGATAGACAGCTTGCTATGGAATTATAAACTTTTATGGATAACTTGAAATAGAGATTTCCCAGTATCCTTTAGGGTTAGATAGTCACCTGTACTGTTCCTTCAGAATGTCAGAAATAAGCTTGACCTGGCTGTTTGGAAACTACTGATATCATGAGGTTATTTTAGCATCCAGAAGATAATCAATACATGTATATACTGACTGATGGGCTTGAGGAGAGATGCCTCTGGCAGAATCTCCGTCCCATTTTGATTTTGACAGCTCAGGGTCCACAACTGTGTCTGTTCATCTTTCAACAATTTTCTTTGCTCACGGAAATCTGTGGCCTTTCTTTTTCAGCAGAATTTCTTCCTTAATGAAGGGTTATAGTTCCTATAGGGAAGCTGCAACTTTCCCAACTCATTTTATTTCAAGAAAATGTAATGAGCATCTATTATAGGTTAAGTGTTATGCTAGGCATTGGGAATCCCAAGAAGAATAAGAAACAATTCTTGCCCCAGGGTAACTTAACAATGCAGCAAGGGAGATAGACATGTATGTATTCAGGTTTACTAAATTATTAAAGACTGAAGATAGTACTTCCCAGAAGTATAACAGCTGTGATATTTTGTAAGGTGGGCTTTGGACCCAGAATGTCAAGACTCAGATGCTATTTCTACAACTTGCTTACTGCATATGGGGGAGCTGGTTACTTAACCTCTCTGAATCTTAGTTTCCCATTTATAAAATGGAGATAGTCATACCTAACTGAGAGGATTATGACAAGACAAGAGAGATTCTAAGATATGGTAGGTAAATATTCCTGTTTGGCACACAGTCATCACTCAAGAGCTAATGTTTATAGAGTGCCCCACATAGTTCCAATATCTTTATGGGATTAAACAATCTATGAGGCAGATACCATCCCCATTTTAGGGATGACACCGAGACTTATGAAGGCTACGTTGTTTGCTCCAAGCCCCATCGCTAGTGAGTAGTGATACCAGAATTTGAAGCTAACCCGTCTCTTCACAGAACTTACATCCTTAGCCACTGTTATATAATGCCTTTTCCTGAAACAAGTAAGGTCCTATAGTCACACATTTGAAGGACAAACTTTTGAGAGTTGGGATAATCGTGGAAAGCTTCCTGGAGGAATTAGACCTTGACTTTGCCTTGAGGTATAATAGAAAAACCTTAGTTATTCTTTCTTTCTAAATTCCAGTTTAAATGCACGGTGTTGTGTTAACACTGTGTGGGTTGAGAACAGTATTTTGATTTTTGAAAATGCCCTGGGGTTAAAACTTATCTGCAAGCTTCCTCCTGATATTTATTAAACTCGACGATGCTGCATTTCTCTAACCATCACATTTCAGTATTCGAGACTATGAACGACAAGCTCCCACAAGGGCTGTGGTGCCAAGGAGAGGATAAGGCTACAGTCCAGGGCCTGTCACTCAGGGTTAGAACTGTCCTCACCCTCCACAGGATGCATAAATTGTAGGCTAAAAGGGGGCAGAAATGGAATTGGCTTTTTCAGAGCTCTCCCTAGTTATCCAGTAAATACTCTTAAAATTGGAGAAATGTCAAAAAAAAAAACCCCAAAAAACAAAAAACAACAGCTCCAAAACTTTACAATCTGATAAAAATGACAGCTTATGTTGCTCAAGTGAGAACTTTTCCAAGCTAGATGTCCATCTGTTTATTTGTTGATAATATGCGTAGCTCACGATTGTGGGAATTAACCCAACTTGCACCCACTACGACTGTGTGAGCATATTCTTCCAGAATGATTGGCAGCACATAATATATCAAGATCTTTTTATTCCCTGTATTAATATAATATGAACTGTGAGAAGATTAAAGTCTCATTTACATAACCTGAGATAAAAGGAGGTGAGATATTGTAATTTTCCTTTCAAGCCAAATTTCACTGCTATTTAAATTAACCTCTGTGAAGAGCAAGTTAACCTCAAGGAGAGCATTTGCCCCACGAAATCTACTTGTGAAATCAAGGGCGTTTCTAAGCTGGTCAATCAATTAGCTATTGGCTGTGGAGATGCAGACTTCAAGTTAAAGGTGAGGACAAGGAACTGGGGGCTGCCGTGTTGCTCTAGGGTGTTGTCATTTTTCTCTGATGGTGTTCCATTTTTATTTGGGTAAAATGGACAAGATTATTACAGCTGGCCACACTTTCTTGGCTTTTCAAAGTAGTGAGATGGAAAGAGCGATGATCTGGAGTCAGAAAATATGGGTTTGGGGGTAAGCTCTGCCATGCACTAATTCTATGACCACATGGGTGTCACTACCCCTCGGAGCTCAGCTTGCTTAACCGTCCACAGGTCTAGGTGATATCTGTAGCTAAATGCTCAAAAATGCTATGATTCTCAAAGAAATCTTATGAATGCTTACCAGAGAGATGTATTGTTAACAGATACTTTGAAAACATTTTTTAAAATTTTATTGTTATTATTTAAAGATTTTATTTATTTATTTGACAGAGAGAGACTCCGCGAGAGAGGGAACAGCAGCAGGGGAAGTGGGAGAGGGAGAAGCAGGCTTTCCCACAGAGCAGGGAGCCCGATGCAGGGCTTGATCCCAGGACCCTGGGATCATGACCCTAGCCGAAGGCAGATGCTTAACAACTGAGCCACCCAGGCGCCCCTTGTTAAAAGATATTTTAAAATCTGCTATGTCATGTAATCTTTAAGCTCTAACATTAATTAAAAAAAAAAACTCTGAAGTTTCTGAGTTATAAAATGACTATTCTAATGCTTGTGTTCATTTCAGCGTTAGAAGAAGCAACAGGGAATAAAGGAAACTAGAGTTTGTTGGATGTTTAGACTCTCATTAAAAATTAAGTAAGATGTTAAAATAAAAATTAATTATTTTTTAAGATCCTGAAAGTGACAGTGTAATCCTTTGGGGCTTTACAAGAAAAGAAGTTCGAAAGACACTTGCTTCCGTTGTGTATTCTTGTGTAACAAATCACCCCACAGGTTAATGGCTTACGATTCAAACATTATTTCACGATGGTTGTGGAGCAGGAATCTGGGCGTGGCGTACCTGAGTGTCTCTAGTTCAAGGCTGCGCAGTTGGCATCATACAGTCTGCTGGAGCCACAGTCTTATCCGAAGGTTCAGTAAGGGGAAGGCTCACATCCATGTTCATTCATGTGATTGTTGGTAGGATTTAGTTCCTTGCAGCCTGTTGATTAAACGCCTCCCCTCTCAGTTGTTTGCTTTCTGGACTTCATAGGACAGCTGAAAACACAGCTGCTGGATTCCTCACAGTGAGTGAGAGAGTGAAAGAAAATGCAGCTACAGTCTTTCTATAATCTGATTTTGTAAGAGCCATCCCACTACTCGTGCCATATTCTATTAATTAGAAGCATGTCAATAATCTCAACTCAGCCTGAAGGGGAAGGGATTGTAGAAGGATGTTAAAACCAGAAGATGAGGATCACAGGGGACCTAGGAGAGCCTGTATGGTACAACGCTAAATATTCTTTCTCCTTATTTATTTCAGGAACGTGGTCATAGATCTAGAAAATGCTTCCTCCGTGTCTTTTACTGGAATGGAAAACAATCATCTTTACAATTAGATGCCATTATTTAGGAAAGGTAAATTCCAACCCTCCCTTAAAATATGTGAAATATTGGTAATTTCAATGACTGTGGAGGACTGTGGATATATGATCATGAATTATCAAAAAACATCAAAGTATAAAGGAGAAGCAAAGGTGGGTCACCCTGCAAAGTAAGGTAAGTCCTCTAGGTTGGCTACGGGTAGCTTGTAATCGTAGTTTATCAATCTTTGCTCAGAAGTCACATGAAAGCTGGTATCTTTCAGCTTGATTATTCCTGTAGCCTTTATATATACTGTGAGGAGAGGTGTTATTCTTGGCCAAATAGCTGAGTGGACACGATTGTCTCTGCCTTCATTAACTGTACTTTTCCCTTTCTGGTACTCTCGTCATCTCTGCCAACTCCTGCTGGCAAGGAAAGATATGAAACTAGTAACTTGGAGTCACATCAAAGCATAAGCTCATCTAGTGATATTTGCATTTTAAGCCTGGCTTCATGGAGTGAAAGACTGTCCCCTGGTGAAGGAATTTCAGTAAACAGGTGGGAAAGATGTTTTCTCTCCTGAGGGTGCCTGCAGAAGGAAAATGCCTCAATTCCCACTTAGGAAGCAGTGCCCCCCCTGCTCCAAAAGGTGAAGTCCTGTTTCTGTTTCCAACCCAGGATCATGGAGCAGTGTGCTGAGCTGAAGGTCATTATGTTTCTGGGGCACAGCAGATATAACCCATGTTTCCTGGTGTTTAGCTCTGATGCATTGTGAAGGAGAGCAGGAAGGGACAATATTTAATTGCTGGAGGAAAGTTCTATTCTTTCTTTTGTTCAGCTGAGTGAAGATTCCTGAGAGAGACAGAAACTGTGGGAAATAGTGAATACGGCAGGTTTGGAAATGGACATACATTGTATGCGGTGCATTTCACCATTTTCTTTATTTTCCTTCTTGAGAAGTTGGCATGATTGTTTCTGATTTTTAAATGAGAAAAATGTGTGCTTAGCAAAATCAGGTGATTTTCTGCATCCTTAAAATGCGGATCCTGCTGGTCCTTATCTCAGAGGGTTGTTGTGAGGATCAAATGGGTTAACACCTAAAAGTGTCTGATAAATGCTTGTTGTTGTTCTCATTACTATGACTGCTGCTTCACAAGGTCACGTAGTTAGGAATTAGTGGGGTAAGAATATGAACTGGGGTACCTTATGCAACCTTTTCTGCTTCCTCTAAAACGAGTAATTTGATAGTTGGCTGTGGGCGGCAGGTTTTGGGTGGGGGTGGGAGCAGGGAGGGGAGGTAAAGAATTGCAAGTGGTAGGGAAAGAGGCCGTGAGGTGGTTTATGTGACAAGAGCAACTGAAAAGTGTGGGAGTTGATGTAGGCAGACATGAATTGCTGGAGGGTTTTAAAGTCAACTGTGATTTATTTGAATTTGATATGATATTGAATGCCAAGGGAGGATGTTGGGAGGGCGCATTATTTGGTTAAAGCAGGGGTGGGGAAAAAGTTTTAGAGGTGACATTCTCAGCCACTAAAAAGAAAGGGAGGACAGAGGACAAGAGGCTCTTTTGAAAAATATGCCAAGACCGGGAATGGGGGGAATAGCGGGCAGAAAATAATTTAGAATGGGCTAAATAAGCACTGGGTCGCAGAACGTTGCCTGTTTTTGGCCACTCCCCACTCCCCCCAGACATATCCGTGGACTCCTGAGAGGTAGTGTGGCTGGCACCTGGAACGATGCTTTAGCACCGTGGGAATGAATGGTTTCTCATGGAGCCAGAAATCCAGCAAGGCTTGCCAACACATCTCCCTGGTTTTCTGTTTGCCAGTAACGAGGCCCAAATGAGGTGCAGGTTCCTGCAAAAGACTGCATGGATGAGCTTGCGGAATTGCAAAAGTAGCATTAGGCACAGAGGCAGGGCTGTTGCCTGCCTGAAAGTGTGGTGCACAACCCTGATTTGTGGCTTCATGACGTGCATGGGGGGCCAAGATGGATTCATGTGAATTAGAGGCAGTCGAAAGCTCTGTAATGGGGGAAGGGGGATGCCTGCAGTGACAGAGAGTTCTAGTCTCGAAGGGCCTCTAAAGTCAGCTATGAGTTTGGGCTTTGTGTTGTGGAAGAGAACCGTAAATGCTAGGCTCTTGTTCTCTTCTCTGTTGAGTGGAGCAATGTCAACTCCAGTGGTGGGAGAAGGGGCGTGGTCTCCTGTCCTCATGGACTGTACTAATGGTGTCCTTTCCGGGGGGATTGCACCTTCTTTCAGCAGAGCTGCGGTTTTCAAGATGCTAGGCCGTGGGAAAAGTGTTATGCTCACCCGTGGCTTCCTGAGAGTCAGTGACCTCCTCTCCCATCCGCAGTGCCATCCAATCCCAGACCTGGGTCGAAAATGTCTCAACGACTCCAGCTTCCCTTCCTGCTGGGATCTGGAATGCACCTTGCTGCTTGGGACACAGAATCAGAAACATCAAGGATGAGCCCTTCCTCACTTCCTTTGAGGGACTCCATCTGCTGTTTCTCTGGCTGGGTGTCCTGGGAGCCAACGGATCATCAGGAACCTGCTATGACCATTGACATTGTTTTTAGTGGAAGCATTCATTTTGTTATTTGCTGCCCTATTGGATCCTTTCATGAATTGGCAACTCCTTGAGCCACATTATTTCATGTGTATTTCCTCAGTTCTTGATGCTCCAAGTTAGACTTTCTTTCCAGTTGTAGGGTTCAGATTGGAGAGATTTGGAAAAGAATGACAAGGAATGGGAAGCACCGGTCCTGGGCTTCCCAGTCTTTTTTACATCGTGATAATATTTGCATTGCCCAGACACCCCAGGATAAATCAACTAATATATCTGGAGCTTCTGGTCACCACCCTGAAGGACCAGAGGGGTTAATAATGTGCTGGGTTTCACACTGGTTAAGGAGTTGCAAAACTAATATAAAGTTATATGTTGATTGTATCTCAATTAAAGAAAGAAAGTTGTAGCTGCTTATCATGGGCAATATGCGACTTCTTTAAAGAATGTGGCCTGAGGAAACTCAACACTTTCTCCAAGTCAGCATTTATAGATTTGGGGTTGTGGCATTCTCTCCCTGTTTTGATCACCACCACCTCTTTCGCTGAAGCCGTCTTGCTTAGTTCATTCTTCTTCCTCTTGCTTCTTTCATTTCCAGTTCTCTCTCTCAACAAACTCCCTCATCTGTCCTCTAACTCCTAGGTCATTTCCACTAGTTTCCAGTTAGAGTACATTCCCATGGCCTGGAATGTTCTCTGCAAGCACATCTTGGTCTCTTGGGGATTTTTGGAGAATAGTATGGGGGGTAAAGCTTGGACCATTTGAAACAGATTTTGAATCAGACTACCCAAAATTTGGACCTCAGGCCAGCCACTTATTAGCTTGCCTGTCGGAACCTTTCAGACATTGGCAACTGCTTGAGGTTGCTGACAGGCAAGGAGGGAGCTCAGTGGAGGGAGGAACTCAAGGAGGGAAAAGTCAGAGAACCTCTAACAAAGTTCTGTGAGAACTGTTACAATTGTATCTTAGTTTGTTTGGGCTGCTATAACAAAATACCGGAGGCTGGGTGGCTTAAACATCTAAAATTTATTTTTCATCATGCTGGGGGTCAGGAAATCCAAGATCAAGGTGCTCACAGATTTGGTGCCTGGTGAGAACACTCTTCATGGTTTGTCCTCAGTCATTTCCTCACATGGTGAAGAGAGATTATCTCTCTCACGTCTCTTCCTAAGGGCAAATGGCCAATGGGTAAGTTTAAAGGTGTTCACTATCACCAATCATCGAAGAAATGCGAATTAAAATCACAATGAGATCTTGCTTCATACCTGTTAGGATGGCTATCATCAAAAAGATAAGAGAGAACGAATGTTGCCAAGGATGTGGAGAAAAGAAACCCTTGTGCACTATTGGTAAGAATGCGAATTTGTGTTGCCACCATGGAAAACAGTATGGAGATTCCTCAAAAAATCAACCATTTGATCCAGCAAGCCCACTTCTGAGTATATGCCGATAGGAAATGAAAACAGGATCTCAGAGAGGTATCTGTGCCCCCTTGTACATGACAGCATCTTTCACAATAGCCAAAACACAGAAAAGACCCAAGTGTCCATCAGTGGATGAATAGATGACACACACACACACACACACACACACACACGTACACACTGGAATTTACTTAGCCATAAAAAAGGAAATCATTCCATGTGAGACAACACGTGTCCTTTGAGGGCATTATGCTTAATGAAATAGGCCGGATAAAGACGAATACTGCATGGAATCCCTTACATGAGGAATCTTAAAAAAAAAAAAAAGTCAAGCTCATAGAAACAGAAAGTAGGAAAGAAGTGGTTGCCAGAGGCTGGGAGTGGGGGGTAGGGGGAGAGTTTGATAAAAGTGTGAAACTTTCAACTATAAATAAATAAGGCCTCAGGATCTAATGTAAAACATAGTGACAATAGTTGATATCATTATCTATGTGCCTTACATTATATGTTATTACACAATGTATTATGTCATTTTATTATACAGGAGTTGTATTACATAATTAAAATTTGATGAGAGAGAAGGATATAAATGTTTTCACACACACAAAAGATATGTGTGCTGGGCGATGTATGTGTAATTAACTAGATGGTGGAACTCTTTCATAATGTATACGTGTATGATATCACCATGGTATACACTTTAAATATCTTGTAATTTTGTCAATTATACCTTAATAAAGCTGAAAGAAAAAGTCCAGTTCCTCATTGCTATGTCATACCGTCTCCCTGGCAGCAGCTGAGCCATCAGAAATAAGTTAAATTATGTCCCATGAATTCTGCTCAAGAATGTAGGCAAGGAGGTAATACACTTTAGGCATATTTAAACAAAAGGCTGACACTTAATCATGTAAGCTTTAGTTATCTAAAAAAAATCACTTAGGTGGAGTAGACAGAGAGAAAAAAGGAGCCACTCTAATGCTTTGTCATATCAGGTGACACCCTCAGCAATTACATCAAATACTCAACAGTCACTTTTAATTTTGTCCCACAAGCCGTGATACCAGCCTTTTGCTTCTTTCTCTCGGTAGAGATCTGTTCACTCTGTCCTGGATCTTTGAAGAATCTCTCGGCTCATGGTTCCGATCTAAAATTTACTTTATGTCCACAGTTTGTGGACTTTAAAGTCATGATGCTTTTTCTTAAAACAATATCAAGGATATTAAAATTTCAGTGAGTTTTCACGGATCCACACAATGTGTTTTCTGCAGCACGAGAATGTTTTTGAAAATCGATCTCTGAACTGTTTTACAACTGTGTCTATTACAAGCTTATAGACACTTATTCTGCATTTTTTATCTGATATAGGTTGGTCACCTTTGTTCTCTCAATGTGCTTTTTTCCCCTTAAGTTGTATACTTTTTTTTCTGGCATAACATCAATTTCTTCAGCATTGCATTTTTGATTTGTCCATGAAATAAAGGCATGTGCGCCTCCATATAATCCTCCAGAATAATGTTTTCTTTTTGGATAGAATGCCTTGATTGTTTCTGAAATCATTCTGGGGATCTATAATGTGTCCATTCCATTTTCCCACTGACACTTTGAGAACTTTCTGAAAATACTGAATAGTAAGAATGGTTCCAAACCTGCAATTTAGTCTTAAAGCCAGAATAAAAATACAAATTCTGCTGAGACATATTCTAAAGAGCATTTCTATCGACTGTTAAAACAGAACATATATTTTAAAAACAGCTGCTTTGATTTTGAATGTTGTGTTTGAACCGTTTTCTAAATCCTTCCTCCCTTCCTTCCTTTCTTCCTTCCTTCCTTCCTTCTTTCCCTCCTTCCCTCCCTCCCTCCTTTCCTTCCCTCCCTCCCTCCCTCCTTCCCTTCCACAAATACTTATCAAATACCTACCCTGTGGCAAATTTCATTCTAGGCTCTGATGTGTTTCAGAAAGAACCAGGAAGTCTATCTGGCTGGAGCTGAGTGACCAAGGAGGTAATGGTAGGAGATGAGGCTGGAGAGATGGCGAGGTGGCAGGGAACAAGATCCTGAAGGACCTTATGAGCTGTTATAAAAATGTCGGCTTTTGTTCTGATGAGATGGGGGCCATTGGAGGGCTCGAGGAGAGGAGTCAAGTCATCTAGCCTGCAGGACCACTCTGTTAGTGTGTTGAGATTAGGCTGTAGAGGAAGCAAAGATAGAAGTGGAAAGACTAGTTAGGAGACTTTTGTGACAACCCATGCACATGGTGAAAGTTCTTGGGACAGGGTGGAGGTAGTGAGCAGGAGTCAGATTCTGGATGCATTTTAAGAATCGAGACAATCTGCAGGTAGATGGATATGGGGTATGAGGGGAAGACAGAAGTCAGGGGTGATTCCAAGGAGTTTGGTCTCAGTAACCATAAAAATGGAAAGAGTTGTTATTATATGAAGCAGAAAGAATAAAAATTTCAGTTTTGGACATGTCAAGTTCGAGATGCCTATTAGGCATGTGAGTGAAGATGTTATCTATATATGGCATTTATGACTCTAAAATTGATGACTGGGTTTGGATTGGAGATGTGGGAGCTTTCCATGTGTACTTGGTATTTAAAGTTATGAGGCTGGATGAGATTTCTAAAGCAGTGATTGATTGGGAGGATAAGAAGTTCAAGGACTGGGCTGTGGGTATATCTGTGTCAGGAGGCTAGGGAGATGAAGAGGAGCCAGCCAAGAAGACTGAGAAGTGGCTGAGTAAAGAGTGTTTTAAGAAGGAGAAAGTCACAAACTATGCCACAGGCTGCCATGAAGTCTATTGAGATGAGGACTGACAGCGTCCTGTTGGATCTAGCTGTGAGGGGGACTGGTAATGATGACAAGAATTTCTCACTGCATGGAGGTGTTTTGCTGGAAAGAAGTGCAGAAAGATGGGGTGGTTGCTGAGGAGGGAGAATTCAAAGTAAATATTTAATGACATCTAAATGAACTATAGGAGAAGGTAGAAATTCGAGTGACCCAGAATGTTTCAACTGCCTTTCATATTGTCTGAGAAGATGAAGATCCTATACACCGTCTTTGGTAATCCTCTGAGATTTACTGATCATCAAACTGAGATTCTCAGGTCTAGAACCTTTTGTGATGAAGAAACCCTGTGAAGAGAATATTTCTTTTGTTAATTAGACCATCAGAGCTCAATCTAATTAGGACCCTGAGAAAAAGCATTAAATATATTCCAGCTATTTTGATCAATTTTTTCATTAAATTACTAATTCATTTGTTCAAAATATTTATTGAGCAACAACTATGTATGTGTGAGTCAATTGCTAAGGACAGAAAGATGAGTGTGGTATAGTCCTGAACGGATAAACATGTAAACCAATAATGACAGTACAAATTGACTTGGGCTGTATGGGGGTACAAAGTGCTGTAGTTAACAATAAATAGCAGAACATAGCAGGACAAGTAGCTGATTTATAGGGCAACTAAAAGGAGAAAGGGGATTTGGACCTCAAATAGGAGGTTGAGAGGTCCTTAGAAATTTGAACTGCTGGGACACAGTGAATAAAGTCCTCTATCCAAGCATGAGGAGCCAGGTTCACATATCTGTGGGAAAATGTTTATCAGGATACTGAAGGGGAAAGAGGTTGTGCACCCCTGTGCCAGTTAACAGGGTCTGAGTAAGGTCAGCTGATGCTCTCAGAATAGCTCAATGCTGGTTTCCCCGCCCTTCCACTGCTTACAATAAAGAACTTAAGGGTCTGTCACACAAGTCAGCTGATGAGTTAAATGCTAGCCAGAGCCAGCCAGCTGTGTTTACATTCAAAGGAAAGCAGAAATTCTCCGTCCATAAAATGGAAACAAATACTGAGGTCTGAAGATGTTTCAAAGCCAAAATTTTAAACTCAAATCACTTACCAGGTCCAAGAAAATGTTTTTGTTTTGTTTTGTTTTGTTTTTAAAAGCAATGCAGATTAAAGTTGATCATGATACATAAAGGATAAAAATTCCATTCAATTTAATTTAATTCCATTAAAATTGAGAGTGAGGAGGAAGGGGTCAAGGACATGTGAACAGGAAGATTCTTCCCTTCCCTTCTCTTTGTGCCCCAAGCACATGGTTATTTGGTTAACATGAGTTGGATTTGTAGCATGGAGATAGACATTATGTATGGTTGAGCCCCGAGGAAAGCTAGGATAATCATGGGTTGGGGTGATTTGAAAGGATACATATCTGGGTAATGAGCAGCCATTTTCCTCTTGTATGCTAAGAGTTCATGGCCTGGCAATTACTGTTTGGACAAAAACCACAATAATAACAGCACCACAATTATAGAAAGAGGAATAATTAACTTTTTATGGAAAAGTTACTATATATTTGACATTATTCTATACCTATCGTGAATTATCTCACCGAATTCTCCTAACACATTTACAGTATAAGTAAGATTGTTTCTATACTTTACAGATGAGGACATTAAGAATCAGAGAGGTCAAATGGAGCTGGGATTTGAATTCAGGTGTGTTTGGGTCAGTCTCTGTGCCACAAAGTTATTTATGTCCATGATGCATCTTGCCTGTTCACTGTAAACTCTTTTCAGTGGACTTGCTTCTCATTGACCCTTGAAACTCATCCTCTACTCCCATGGCTACCATAGGGTCTTGCAGGTCTTAAGTCTGTTGAGTGAATGAATGAATGAATGAATAGAACCTGCAATGACAATTATAAACACTTTCTCTTCAGAACTGAAACTCTGTAATCCTTATAGGATCCATTTCATATATAATGAGACTCTTGGAAAAGGGAAATGATAAAGTAATATAAGACTACCTGAAATATTAGTTTTGCCATCATCTTATTTATTTTCAAAAGCATTCTAGGATTTCTCATTCAAAAAGGGGAAAGTCTCATTAAGCAAGAATCCTGAAACAAGCAGGATGAGTTTGTATATATATACATATTTTTTCTTTCTTTCTTTGATGTGATGATGCTTTGTGTCTTTAGTTTTTATCTCTAACACAGAATTAAATTGTTTAGTGACCTGAAAATTAAAAACTTTTTCTGTACAAAACAAAAAGTATCATTTCTGGACTGAGCGTGAGTAAATGTTTCCTGGTTATCACTTTAGTTCTTCACCAGTTGAATGTCAGAGATTTGTATTTTCCAGATTAATTATTAGTCTAGGCAAAGACTATGTGCTGTCATCCTTCACAATTAATACTCAGACTGTTTTGAGAAAAGATAATTTGGTGTTTTGAAAGGGAGGTAATTTTGTGTTTTCTGGCTCATTCTTCAGGGATAAAAATAAAGTGGAGAATATACACTTCTAGTCTTTATTGCAGTGGAGACAGCAGTTGATTAAGTTGTCACCTAACTGTAAACAACCCATGTCAATTATTTTACAACTTTAATAAAGTTTTTAGAAATTTACATCAAAATTTTAATCAACATTACATGTATTATTTATAATACTGGGTAGTATCAGTGTGCTGTATTTATAAGCATTGTGCACTGGTGCAGAATTTCAAACTTGATTCTTTATCAAATTTTAATTCCTGAACTTCACTCCTCTAGGTGAGCACAGATAGGAAATAACGAAGTCCTCACCCATCTTGGAAATGAGAAGGCTTCCCAGGCTGTTTAGGGCTTCACAAAGCCCAGGAGGGAAATGCCTACCGGGTGTCCCCCAAATCCCTTATGGCTTTGATACTTTCTTTTCCATTTTGCCTGTTCAATTGCTAAATTTACCAGTATTCCTGTATGTTCAGCATTGTCCCAGCTAACTGAGGGTAAAAGTACTTTATAGAACACCAAATACCATGGGGGAAGTAGATTATCCAAAGTCTAAGGATGATGGGGGAGAAATGCGGAAAACAGCGGGAAGGGATTGAGTAGGTGGAGGAGGATATCTGACACATAAAAAATTCATGCTGAGCCTTCCTAAGCTGCTCAAATGAAAAGTGATTAAGGCGAAACTAATGTCTTCATGTCATTTAGAGGAGGGAAGACATACTTTTTAGAGCTGACTTTAATTTTATTCTTAGAATTTATGTGAAGGGAAGGGAACATGGGAAATGCAATTAAAATAAAATTTTTGTGCAACATGTGCTGTTTAGATTGGCACTCGTATTAATTCAAAGAACGGGATGATTATCATCAAATATTTAGCATTCTTTTGTGTGAGTATAACAAGTTCAGTAAACACAGTCTCTAACTTTTTGGAGTTATCTTTCTAAGGCAGAATTAAGATATGGTATGCAGAAATTGGACCATTTAGAGTCAGGGACAATGTTCACTATGGTTTGAGATAAGCAGAATAAACAAATCTCTACTTATGCAGGAGCTAGGTTTGCTAGTTTAAAAAGCAGAACTTTCAAAGCCTGAATGTATCCTAAGCACACTTCCCATGGGATAACTGTTCTGTTCATTTTTAAATAGCTTTGGAATGACTAAGGCCCCTTTTCAAAGATATTAAGACCTTGGTTATTACTGAGGAGTTAGAAAAATATTCCTCGAATTTGTCAATGGGCAAATGGTTTTGCTTTTGGATGAAACTATGAATGCTTTCCCTAAAAGGGTGCAACGTGAATCATGCTCTCTCTCATTGTCTAACTTAACTGATTGGTAACCACCAAATGCTCTAAGGATATAACACTTTCTTCAAATTTCCCCTGAGGGTCTTGACTGTACATTGACAGCTGGCCACAAGGCCTTGGAGATAGAGTTTATTTAGCTTGCAAAGGACTCTTGCTGATTTTTTAAAAATTTTATTTATTTATTTATTTATTTATTTATTTATTTATTTATTTATTTATTTATTTGACAGAGAGTGAGAGAGACAGCGAGAGAGGGAATATAAGCAGGGGGAGTGGGGGAGGGAGAAGCAGGCTTCCCACGGAGCAGGAAGAACAATGCAGGGCTCGATCTATCCCAGGACCCTGGGATCGTGACCTGAGCTGAAGGCAAACGCTTAACAACTGAGCCACCCAGGTGGTCCTGATTTTCTTTTAAAACAAACCAACCTTTAAAAATTGGAGAACTTTGGGGTGCCTGGGTGGCTCAGTTGGTTGAGTGTCTGCCTTCGGCTCAGGTTATGATCCCAGGGTTCTGGGATCAAGTCCTGCATAGGGTTCCCCACTCAGTGGACAGCTTGATTCTCCCTTTCCCTCTGCCTGATGCTCCCCCTGCTTGTTGTCTCTTTCTGTCAAATAAATAAATTAAATCTTAAAAAAAATTGGGAAACTTTGTCTAAATACCTTCTTTTGAAAAATATGGCCATACCATATTTTCACATGACCACAAAACCGTTGGACCTAAGAAATGATTGCCCTTTGAGATATCTAAGTTCTTCGGTTTCCTGATGTATCTCAACATTTTTATCAGTTTTGCTCTCCTAAGGAAAATTTAAAGACATTTACCCACATCCTAATGGTCTTTTATCTCCATAAAATTTTAATAACATGGCTATACTGTATATCTGTTTACATGCTGTGGCCTTTGGAGGACCACAAACCAGTATAAGTATCTAAGGATTTTGCACGCTCAAGAACCAATTTTTGCCCCCTCAGGAATGACATCGCCCCCAGGAGAATGCATGCTGCTCTAAACCCTGTGGTTCTTCAACACTGACACTACGTGTGTTTTGTGGGCCTAAAAATAAAATACATATGACAAAATTGGAACACCAAAAATGCTTCACTTCCCCTATTTTACTCTTTTATGTGCGTGGCTCATGTGGGCATTTAAGTTTGCAGTCCCTGATAAATTTGGGATAAAAATAAAGAATCTCTGAGACCTTTAAGGGATTCGAAATCAGGCCATGTGCTGGAGAATGCCCTGTGCTAGATGGCTATGTGCTTCTAGACCAAGATATAGAGTGGTCATTTTCTTCAGTGATTTCCTTAGGTGACAGCAAAATGAGTGCTTTTGATTTCTGAAAGAAGATAATTTAGAATGTGCTCTGCTCTTGATCTAACGAATTTCTTCCTTTAACTGGTAGCTGTTTGTGCTCAACAAACAGTTACTGAAACTGACTTTTATGTCAGGCACTGTGCTAGGTTACTGACACCACTGAAAAACTAGGCATTGTGGGCTGAGCACAGTGGATGAATTTAATAATGAGATTCTTCCTCCTCTTCCCCGGTGTAACAGTTTGGCATTGGGTAAACGCTAGTACTGCGTGATTTACAATAATCAGCCTTCAAATGCTGAAAATAGAAATATCAGCAAAAGTAGGAGAGATCTACTAATTTGCTGGTTATCGATGCAGTTAGTAATTTGATAGGATTTGTCTGTGATATGTTTTCCTCACAAATGAAGCTTGTATGTTTATTAGCACAAAAAGAAATGCTAACAGTAGGAATTTAGATTAATTTTGGACTTGAAAGATTAATCCAGCTGGAAACTCATATGCTTTCTAAGCTACCAGATACTAGCATATTTTGATTCTTCGTGTCTATAAAAAAGAGGTAGGCAATACTATTTGGGAAAGTTTTTTTCCTCCATGTGTACACATCTTAAAAAGTATAGGTGGTATAAGTTCAGCTTTAAACAGAATACGTTCCGGCATTTGGGTGACTTAAGTGGTTACGTGTCTGCCTTTGGCTCAGACACTTTGATCTCAGGGTCCTGGGATTGGGCCCTAAGTTAGGCTCCCTGCTGGGTGGGGAGCCTGGTTCTCTCTCACTCTCTGCCTCTCCCCCTGCTTGTGCTCATGCTCCCTCTCTCTGTGTCAAATAAAATAAAATAAAATAAAATAAAATAAAATAAAATAAAATAAAATAAAATATTAACAGAATAAGCAGAGGGCAACTGTTACTGAATTAAATACTGTATAAAGACTCATTTGGTTTCTGGGTCAGAGAACGAATTCAAATGACTCGAGTAAAAAGAGGAATTGTTCACATTTTTGAAAAGGAGAGATTTGGATCCAGGTTTGAACATTAGGTTCTGTCTTCCTCTATTTTTCAGTTCTGCTTTCCTTTGTGATGGCTTCATTCTTGGGCCAGGTCCTCCAATGGCGGGGAAAAATGGCCTCCAGCAGCTCTAGGTTGACAAACCTACTGGTTCAGCAACTCCGGGGCACAGAGAGTTTCTCTTTTCCAAGCAAGCCAGGGAAAGGGCCAGGGCAAGTTCTCATTGGCTAGATTGGGTCATGTGATGAACTCAGAGAACCGGGGGGAAATCTGATGTTGACCAGCCTGGCAAGGGTCATATATCCATTTTTGTGGCTTGGGAGTTGTGTCAGCACAATCTGAAATGCATGGGCTTTGAATAGGGGTTTTTCTTCAGATGGCAATAGAATATAGTTGTCAAAAATAGGGAGCATGATTGCTGGGCAAATAAGTCCCACAGATGTTCACCCTAGATACTATAAAATAGGACCAAATATCATTATCTGCAAGTTTTCTGAGGTAATAAAATCCACCTTTAATCCTAAGAGAACTTATTAATGTATGGGTAGGTAAGACTAATTTTATTCTCCTTTTACTGTCATTAGTGAAAGATCCTTTCTGAATCCTGCATTTTCTTGAGGCAAAACAAAAGTTTTTTATTCTAAAACTATGACCAGAATTACTCTAGGCAACTGACTTTGTACCCGAGAATACTTTTACCATCTTCCTGTTGGTGATTCCTGAGCTAGAAAAAAAATAGAATCTTTCTCTTCTTTGCAAGATGATCAGTATATACCCCGAAAAGTCTGACCCTTCAAGCAAACTGGGACCCGAGAAATCGATAATGTCAAAACTTAGAAGATATTGAGGAACCAGGGAGTGAGACTTGGACACATATTAAAAATTCTGCCAAGATGAATAATAATAATAGTCATTTGTTCAAAGGGATGAGAACAGGGCAGTTGAAAAACAATGCTAAGAGAGAAAGTTCTGAATACCTTCTTATATTTTTGGCATTTTAATCATTATTATTTAATAATTTATAAGTAAAAATTTACAAATTTTTGGTCCAGGACCAAAAAAAAAAAAAAAAAAATCCTTCAAGTCATCAGGTAAGCAGAGCATGACTTAGTGTCTCTGCTGTGTCGATTCTGATCATGCCTTCTGCTTCGTAGCAAGCCATAGTGTTCCCAGAGCTTTGGTCTGGAAGATGCCAGAAACTCCTGAGTCAGCCTTTCCAGGTGTAAATTTCCAGCCCCTCAATGATGATGCTTTCCTCAAAGACAAGAGCCGGCACAGAAGCCTATAGATGGCAGGCTGGTGAGATACTCCACACGGACAAGAGAAAAATGACATTGCCTAATGAGCAGATCAGAAGTTCTGTTAAAACATTTGAGGAATGTTTCAGCTTACAGCCATCTCTGCTTTTTCTTATCATGAAATTCTTCCTCTTCCATATGAATTTCTCCTGAAGAATGCTAACTAAAGTAGACAAAAACCCAGAGCACTGTGAACTACTGTTTTAAAACAAGATTTTGGGGTAACTTATGCTATATGAAGGTCAGCACACATAAAGGGTTAGCTTCCGGTTATGCAGGAACTTGAACAAACAGAAGGATTCATTCGAGAGGATTCTAGAAACTGAGGCTTTAGGAGCTGGGGTGGG
>LNAC01000011.1:143177-263566 GCA_002007465.1 Ailurus styani | reverse complement strand
GGGGTGGGTGGGGGTGGGGGGGTGGCTGATAAGGTTTCTTGAGCTTCCTCAGGTGTCTTCTGCTTTTGCATTTTTGGCATTTTAATTCTGTGTGGTCCCTTCCTGACTGCATGTTTTCCTTCACTTTTCCCTAAAATCAGGTCCTAAGCACCAACAAGGCAAATTGATAAGTAAAACTAAAGCGATTTGGTAGAAGAAGCAAGATAAATCTCCAACCCAAATTAAATCTGTGTTTGAAAAAGATACTTTGCTGAGGAGGGACCTGGCGGCTCCGAAATCTTGGAGTTGTGCTGACAAAGGATTGAGTTAACCTTGCTTTACCTTTTTGAGGCCTGAAGAAGGCCTCATGGCTGAGAATTCATATCTAATTTTATTTTCTATTCAGAGCTGATACCTCCTTCTCCCCTGTCTTTATTTTGCAGGCTCTCTGTTGATCTGGCACGAGTGTGCAGGTTTTTTAAAATGATGATGTTATCTGTTTACTATTCAAATGCAATTTTAAATGGTTTGGCTCAGCACATTTGAATCAAAAATCCTATTAAAGATGCAATATTCCTCTGCTACCTTTTTGCCCAGCGCATTCACATCGCATTCCTTTCTCAATCGGAATATAATACTGTGTACCTGTTCAGAGTGATGTGATTTCCAGTATTGAATTTGCGGTCGTTAAACAGGCTGTTCACCTTCCTATCACGGAAATTTGGTATTCATGCATAATTTTCTCCCCTACATTTACGAAATACATTATTAGCCACGTGATTATGCCCTTGCTCTGCTTTATAGCCTTTTCATTTGAAATCTTCCAACTTATTATTTTTGTTCCTACCATCTGATAGGAATCATGAAATTGCTGAGTTAAGATAAACACCTTGTTTCTTTCGCCGCCTCCCCCCCTTTCCCCCGAAGTATGACTGGAGATGGGTAGGAATGAAGAAAGAGGGATAAAGACAGAGGAAATTGATCATTTACTCTAAAGAGTTCTAACCACTGAATTGATGAGAAGCATGTTTAATTTTAAATATTTTGCAACTATTTAACTGCCTAATTGCATAGTTAAATGAGCTGTAAGACAAAGAACGTCCTCTGAAACCACGACTCAATTTCAGCTAGTTCTAGAACACTGATGGTAACAGGAGGCTGTGTTTCTCCTCCGGTAAATTTTAAACTTCTTCAGAGGGCACTGTTTATTAAACAAGGCAGGCTTTCTGCTTGGGCAGCACTTTCCAATTACAGAGGCTTCCCTGCAGTATCTGGAAATGGAATCAGAGACTGCACATGCGTTCCAGGCTATGCCAGACAGCCCAAAGCCAGCACGTCCAACGCTCAGCCTCCCGTTCTCAGTGTGCTGCAGCCTAGGGTTGTTTCCAAGTGCATTTGACATGTTTTCTGTGTGGCAAATGTGTGGGAGCAGGTTGCCTGCAATAATTGGCCAGCTGGGATTGCTTGGGTGAAGCTCCTGGAACTCACCATCATCAATTGCATGAAATGAAATAGTTATATTGCTGTTGTTCCCAAAGTGTGTGTGTGTGTGTGTGTGTGTGTGTGTGTGCGTGCACACATGCATGCCGTGTGCTCAGATTCGTACACACACATGTGGCTACTCAGAGCATTTTTTTTGTTTTGATTTTTTTTTCCTGGTTTTTAAGTTGGAAATTTAGAACCCTGGGACTACATCATAAAGGCATACTCACTGGGGAAGGAAATCTACCTAGGTGCCTTGGAAAGGGGCTACTGGGAAATAGGCTGTTGATGTGGGGTATTTGACATTCTTTAGGTAATAGTGAGACAAAGTCAGTTATGGTATTTATGGGAAAAACTGGTATAGTAATACAAGTAATGTAATAATGGTAATAATAACAACAACAATACAAGAATGACAGCAGCTAACACTTCGTGAGTGTAATCTGTGCCAAGCTTTACTGTGCAATGCCGAGAACATTGATTCGGAGTCAGGCTCTGGATTTGAATCCTGCTTTTATCACTTACTGGTTATGTGGTTTAGAGCCAGTCATTAACCTCTTTGTGCTTCAGTTCTCTCAGCTGTAAGAGGGAGACGGTAATTATACCTGCCTCCACTGGATGACCTGTTGTCAGCTTGATGCATCTGTACTGACTTCTAAGTCTCCTGTGTATGGCCAGCAAACTGGGAATTACCATTCCTTACATATCTTTTCATGGATGGCTTTGGGTAGAGTCGGCCAAGGAGAAGCACGGGTGTGAAATTTTCCTGGCAGAAGACGAATGGTCGTTATGTTCCAAAGGAGGCAGTTACAGGCTGATGTGTGGGCAAGAGGATGTCAGTTTCCAAGTGGTTTCCAGGTGAGCCAGTTGAGAATCACCTGTCTCAGAGTGCTGGCTGACACAGATAATGAGAGCTTCCTGAGGGGCCCCCGAGATGTGCAGTAGCCTAAGCTGGGTGTTGAGCCTTCTTGCCTAGACGCAGAAGATCTTGGTGGCTTTTCGGAGCTCCATTGCCTTTCCAAAAGACTGCGTGAGCCTGTAATTCCCTGCATTGGAGTTATTGACACTTGGAACATCCACAAAATAACTTCTGTTTTCCTGGCCAAATGCTGAGCAACATACTGTCTCCTAGTGTGGTTATAAAAGTTTCATAGGTTAAACCAAAACTTGGACTAGTACTTTCTATTCACATCACAGTCCATAGTGCCTGCTGTTTGGTTCTTGCCTCAACACCGAGAGGTGGTTCTGGGGGGCGAGTGGTTAAGAGTCTGGCTTCCAGAGTCAGTGTGACCAGGTTTGGAAAGTCCAGTTCATTGGACCATGACACACTGGAAGAGTTTATGCATAGGGTGGTGATAAGAATAGCACTTGCTTCATGTGATTGTTGAGGTTAAGACAGTGAATGGCCCATGAAACAAAAGTGCCGGCCACAGAGTAAGCCTTTATTATTAGCAGTACTATGTCTTTTTTTTTTTAAGATTTTATTTATTTATTTGACAGAGAGAGAGAGAGAGTGAGTGAGAGTGTACAAGCAGGAGGAGCAGCAGGCAGAAGGAGAGGGAGAAGCAGACTCCTGCTGAGCAGGGAGCCCGACTTGGGGGCTCGATCCCAGGACCCTGGGATCATCACCCAAGCTGAAGGCAGCTGCTTCACCAGCTGAGCCACTCAGGAGCCCTAGTATCACTATGTCTTGACAGTATGTCCAGAAGACCGAGTTCCCAGAAATTATGGCTCCATGTATCTCCCTTGAGTCATGTGGTGCACTGAGCTCTTGCTTTTGCAGAGTATATCTGGGTTGCCTGCAAATGCTCCCATAGTTGCTTCCTGCTGATGTTCACCTCCCAATTAGATTGGACTACAGTCTGCCCTCACAACCTGATCCTCTTTCCTGGGCCTTCCTCATGTTGAGTGGCCTGTCTGGATTGCCTTCATGACCTGCTCCAAATTCATGGCACTGCTGTCCCATTTGAACTTCTTCTAGGTCGTCTGTGGTGTGCTGAGATTGGTCAGAGGACCAAGAAACTTTTTATCTCCCATAAACCAATCACTGGCATATTAAACATCCTTTAGAGGAAATACTTGAACTGAACCAAGCAAGTTAAGCGAATTTTTTCCTAGCTGGACCTTGGGCCAGGTGTGGAAGACCAGTGAGCCTAGCTGGATTGTGAGGGAAGTGATGTTTTCTTGAGCTGGATTAGCTTATGTGGCCTGGCACCAATGCAAGCCCCAATGACCACCCCAAAATTCTGGTTCATTGTACTCCAATCTGGGGAAAGGCAAATACACTCTCCATCTCAGCTGCCTCCTTCATGGTGAATCTGGACAAAGGGAATCACCACCAAGGCTGATATAAAAAGACAGCTGACTTTTGACTGATAAGAGATAACACCAGGTCAAAGACTGAATTCAAACTTCAAAGAAGAATTTTTGACAGTAACCTAGAATATCAGCAGATGTCTTTCTAAAAGCAAAGCTGGAGATTGACATTGTGGGACATTGAGAAGTGGAACATTTGGAATCAGACAGATACAAGTTAAAAGGCTGGCTTAGTGACCTCACTGAGTGTTCTAACCTTTTGACACTTCACCTTTCTCGTCTATGAACATGTCGATCGTTATATTTACCTCCCAGAATTGTGGTTCAGCACTTGAAAGACAATGTCTGTGAAAAGCTGAGCATATACTATGTGTTGAATAAATTTGATCTCCTGTACCATTTAAGTAGTTTGTCCAAATATCCTCTTTGACAGTCATGGGGAACATGGGCTTGATTTGAGGATCAACATATGCGTGTACAAAGCAGATCTTGAAACTTTAGAAGTGCTACATATGTGTTAGCTAAAATAAGCATTTAACTTCATCTTTAAAAGAGAAATCCATTTGACAATAAGATGCAGATGATTCATAATTATACATCTTAGAGGTTTAAGGATAGATCTCGTGGCTGGACTTGTGTGACAATGTCAGTCATGGTGGGAGCATTTCTAAATTATATTTTTTTTCTGAAAAGAATTGAATAAGCCGTCTTCCCAAATGGGAACTTTACAATTATACTTGAAAGATTTTAGTAAAAACCTGTTGTAAGGTTTCCTTTGAACCAGGTCCAGAGTTTTAAGGATTCATGGATAGTTGTGGAATTTACATCATGGCATAAAAATTCAAGATGGTGGCCAAGCACAGACAATTCTGTGCAAAGTGCTGAATTTTTGTCATTTGTGGTGGTGACATTTTTCAAGTGACATGCCTGTAAATACTGAATAATAATATCCCAGACAGAGCCCTCAGGGGACAGGAGAAGAGAATGAAAATGGAACAGAATTAAAACTGACAAGAGCAAGAGACAGCACGTAAGATAAATAGCAAGTGTGGCTCTGTCAGATGAGCATGGGCTGCAGAGCTGCTCAGATGATTGCATGACTGATGGAATCAGCTGTGGAGGAAATGTCCAGTAATGTAGCAACAGATCAGTATTGAGAGATAAATCATCCTGCAATTGTATGCCGCTATCTCAACACTAATGGGGTTGAAAAACAGTGCAGTTTTGAGGGATGTCCCGAGATAATTGTTTTCTAACAACCTGTTCCCTTGTATTGGCAAAAAAGTTAAATTAAACTCAGGACAGCCTTGCTACTGTACCACTCGTCTAAGGACAGGGAGGGCCATAGACTTTGGTCATCGACCTGGAGCCTCAACAGTTCTTGGGCAATTTGCCAAGCTAAAGGCAAGAGAGCCTCTTTTGGTTGCAAATGCAATTCAGGTCCCAATGCCAAACTGCAGTTTACTTTCTTGTCTTTTTGAATTTTTACTGGTAATCCCCAAGGAACATCCTGGCTGTCAGCCCGTAGCAGGTCTTCAGGGACATCAGGAAAATTGTTTTGTAAAGAATGCTAACCGTGGCCTCGCTGGAGCTAGCAATTATGTAAGAAGGAGAACAAGTGAGGAGGAGAGGACACTGTCATGTATTGAGTGCCTAGCGAGTGTGTAGTGGGCTCAGGGCTTAGTTCATATTAACTTCAGGAATCCCAGATAACGCGGTCAGGTGGAACAATACTGTGCGGAATCTGTGAAGGTGCATTAAATAAAGGCACAAAAGACTGTCTTCTAAGCATGTGAATTCTCAGCAACTGACCATGGTCAAGGGGGCACTGAGTAAGCATTTGTCTGGGTTAGAGAAGATATCATCAGAGAAGGGGACTCTTGAGGCCTTTCTAAGGATGGGATTCTATGGATTGTGAGAGAGTCTTTTTTGCTTTTTGTCCATGACAATTTTAGGGTAAATGCTGGTCAGACACATGGAGGGATGTCAACGACAACTTACTTGCTGTTTTAACCTGAGTGATTGTCCTGGGTTAGTGAAAAAAAACCTCATCTTGATAGATTTGAAGGAGGTAAATCAAGTGGTTCTGGAACTTTTCCACAACATCTCCTTCTGGATTTGCATGTCATTTTTGACACTTTGAAATGCTTTTTAGATCCAAGAATGTGACAGGCACAGAGTAGGTATTCTACAAATATATGTATAGATACATATACTTATTATATTTTCAGAGATATTTACTATATACTATATATAATACAGATATATTTATATATAGCATATATATGTATATGTACTATATATATAAAATGTAAGGATGGATTTATAAATGAAATCCATCCATATATAAATCCGCATATATAAATTAAAAGAATTAATAAATAAAAGAACGGTGTGTATATAAATGTTAATAAAAGGGGACGAGTTTATTCTCACGGGGCTTTAGGAAGTATGTTGCCTGCCCATTTTACATATGAGGCTACTGAACTCCGACAAGAGGAAGCTACTTCTCCAAACTAGTCTTAGAATTGGAATCAGGCTCCCCCGCCAGCCTCTTGTTATTATTATTATTTTCAAATTTGTAGTTCTTCTAAAGAAGTGATTGTTCATGTTGTGTTTGATACTTAATTCCTTCCACAATTTCACTCATGATAAAAAGGTGCCTAATGGCAACAAAGCTCTATTTCACCTGAAATATGTGGAGGTCATCACTCTCTAACTGCTAAAGTAACCCAGCTAAATATAATTTTCAACTATCACTCCGAAACAGAATCTAGGGTTGGATTTCTATCACAGTTTCTGAGTAGAACATTTTCTATACTGGGCTATGTTTACCCAGGCACCTAGGCGGAGAATGCTGGCACTTACCTGAAAGGAGCGGCTTAAGTTTGGGTTAAATGATTGTAATTGTTGGGACTGTGTCAGGATTTCAACTTGCTGTTATTTTCATTTGTGGACAGAGATTTGCAAGAAGTTCCCAATACCTTCAGACCATTTTAATTATAAAAAGATGTTAAATTCCCTCTTAGAATATTCAAACTAGAAGATAATCCTTAAAGATGATCTAATTTAAAAATTATTTTATTTTATTTAAATTCAATTGACATACAGTGTTTATTAGTTTCAGAGGTAGAGTTCAGTGATTCATCCGTTGTATATAATACCCAGTGCTCATTACATCAAATGCCCTCCTTAATGTCCATCACCCCATTTCTCCACCCAGCTCCCCTCCAGCAGCCCTGTTTGTTTCTTATCTTAGGGTTTGTCTCCCTCTCTGATTTCATCTTGTTTTATTTTTCCCTCCCTTCCCCTGTGCTCCTCTGTTTTGTTTCTTAAATTCCACATATGAATGAAATCATGTGATAATTATCCTTTTCTGATTGACTTATTTCACTTAGCATAATACCCTCTAGTTCTGTCCACGTCATTGCAAATGACAAGATTTTATTTTTTTGATGGTTGAGTAATATTCTATTGCATATATATGCCACATCTTCTTTATTCATTTAGATGATCTAATTTTGGACCTTTATTCTAAAAATGTACAAACTGAGACCAAAGATTTTTGAAAAGCTATCAAAGCTCACACAGAAGATTGCTAAAGGCCAAATCTAGTCATTTAATGGAAGATTTGAAACTCTGACTTAGTTGTGGTTCCAGGTCTCGTGCTAGAGTGACCAACTCCATTCCTATTTGCCCAGGACTTTCCCAGTTTTGAAGCTCAAAGTCTTGTGCCTCAGAATCCCCCAAGTTCTGGGCAAATTGGAATGGCTGGTTACCCTACCCTGTGCCTGCTCCAAGGTGTCAGTTCCTTATTTCACTGGCATAAATGAAAAATGGACAGAGTTGGAGGGGAATCACATGTTACGGTTGTTGATAGTATTCTAGATCCAGGCAGACTGATTCCAAGTGCTTTGTTCAGACTCTCTGACATGGAGCAAACACTCAACAGACATTGGTCGCATCAGTGAATGGATCGATGTAAGCCCCTTAAAGTAGGAATATTGGGAGTCTATTTTTAATCATTGTCCTTCTAATCCCATCAAGAGGGTACCAGTGATTTTTTGCTTTTAACCTTCCCAGATTTGTTATGGAGTAACTGGGAAAGACTAAACCACGTGTAGCCTAGAGAGCCACAGCTTTGTGGATGACCCTTCACAAGGAGTTTTGCACAATGTTTTTGAACTTCCTTGCCAGTACTTCAGAAAAAGTGACACAAAGGAGAGAAAGCAAAGCTATTATAATGAGAAGTGACAGGAAGGCAGCTCCCTCATAGGGGTTGTCAGGGAAAGAATTGTTGAATAATTCAAACAACAGATTTATGTATTTGAAGTCGTTTCGCATCCCAGCTTTGGAAACGTCTGTGGAATAGTTCTGGACTAGAATGATCCAAGACCAGATTTCAATGCAGCCTGGGCAGAAGAAGACAAGCTCCTTCAGGTGGCTTGGGGAAATCACCGTGGTTTGAGGTCACTCACAGAATTTTCTGGGTTTATCTCTTCTCGGCCTTTTGGCTAAGATCAAGTGCAGAATTTTCTGGGTTGGCAGGCTCTGGTTGCTTCTCCCTTGCTGTAGAAAAATGTAGCCAGGGCCAGCATCCCATAGGTCTTTGGATACAAAATGTGCTGAGCTTTCTCTCAGATAGATCAGTAATTTTTATGGCAGCTGTTCCAGCATTTCCTCTGGTTGTTCTTTGTTTCTTTGTGGCTGTATCTGGGCATGGATAGAGGTAGGAAGTGGCAGTAAACTCGCATAGGTTATGAGTCAGGTTAAAGTAATATGGCTTCATTTAAGGAATTTCTGCAAAAGTTTAGAGATGGTAAATGGTGAAAGTTATATTTTTAGATAATCTGTGAAGTTCGTTTATCCATATTATCCCTGGCCTTGTTATCACAGGTCACCGAGGGTTGGCTATACTTGTTCCTTATCTGCCCCAAGAGGAATCAGGGAGGATTTACTATCTCTTGCCACTAAATCCCTGACCATATGTGTATCAATTTGCCAAGCAGCCTCACATACGCTCTGGGACATTCCTGAGAGATGGGCCTGTCATAAGAGTGTTTCATAAGTGCTTATTATTACAAATGCCACCTCACGTGTGATAAGCTTTTGCCTTTTTTTCAGGGTAATTTCACAGGTATTTCATTTTTATCCACAAACTCTTCAAGGGAGGTAAAAGTGGCATTAATGTCCCCATCCTCCACAGATAAGATAACTAAGCCACAGAGAAATGAACTGATTTTTTAGAAGCTCTTCTTGTTAGAGCTGGTTCGGGAACCCAGGTCCCCAGTCACCTAGCCTTGTTTGCCAAGTATCTTGCGGGGATCAAGAATTTAAAAGTTCGCCCTTTTCCACTCCTGTTTTCAAGCTCTCCTAGTATTACCGATTGAATGGCAACCATTTGATGAGATGGATAGGAAGGAAGCTCTTTGTTGGACATTCTTACTGGAACAGTCCTTCAAACTGAAACAAAGACTAGCTTATTTTAAATCTGAAAAGTAAAGGACTAGTCACATTAAGTTAAAGAGCTTGTTTTCATTAAACACTTTGGGATTCTGGTCACTGTGATCAATGCCTCCTATACATTATCCCTAGTCATGCTTTTGAGGTGTTTGTGGGAGTGCCTGTTTTAAGATAAGTGGGCTACTAAAGTGCAAGGGGTTGTAAGTGACTTGGTTTGAGTACAAATACGTATTTGTACAAATGCACATATTCTCAACTGGTAAGTCAATTCAGTTTAAATAAAATAAGTAGACATTACCCAGGAGCTCCTCATCCTGCTGGCCACTGAATGAAACACAATTCCCTTCTTCAAGGACTTTGTGGTCCAGTGAAAGAGAATGCTAATTAAAATATAGCTTAAAAGACAATGGAGGGGGGAACGCCTGTATGGCTCAATCAGTTAAGTGTCTGTCTTGGGCTCAGGTCATGGTCTCGGGGTCCTGGGATGGAGCTCCATATCAGGCTCCCTGCTCAGCAGGGAGTCTCCTTCTCCCTCTGCAATCCTGCCCCTCCCCGTGTTCTCTCTCTCTCTCGCTCAGTCTCTATCTCAAAAAAATAAAATACTAAAAAAAAAAAAAATGTGAGTGAATGAACAAATCGATGTTCTAGGGAAGTATGTTGGAAAGAGAATTGAACTGTTCTAAAAGGCTTGGGAAAATTTTCATAGGTGGTGGTTGAGCTTTATATTAAAAGATGAGTAGGATGTCAGTATATAAAGAGTTCCTGGAAGAGAAAAGAACGAACAAGAGAAATGTTTGCAAGTGCATGGAGCAATGGGGATTGCAGAGATGACAAATAATAGGCCTTGTGGGTGGGTTCTAGAAGGCCAGAAGGGAAGAAGGGGAAGTTTGAGAGGTGTTGCTGGACAGGAAGGAAACACCAAACTAGGGCTTTAGAGTAGTTTGCGCTGTAAGGAGCCATCATGTATTTTTCAGTGGTAGAGCAGGCTTCAATTTGTGCTTCAGTAAAACCACCTCTCCCTTTTGTGTGTAGGAGAGATTGGAGGTGGGAAGGGCCTGGGGTCAGGCCAACCACTTACCCACTCAAGAGGTAATGAGATCCTTAATTGCTTTTCCAGCAGTAATGGGGGAGGGAGGCGGGGGAGTAGATTACAAGGTCATTAGAGAAGTAGAATGGGTAGGGTTTGTTGACTCATTAGATGTGGGTGGGGAGAGGAGGGCGAAGGTAGGGATGACTAAGGTTGCTCGCCAGGACTCGGGTGGAAACCCCAAAACTGCACATTTACATAGCCTGTAGGTTTCAGAAAAACCCAATGATTTTAAACCCTGCCAACTAGATGGGAATACCTTAAATTAGAAGTTCAGTTTCAATCCCAAATTCACTAGTATTTTCTCTTACAGCTTTGCTGTCTTTGCTTTCTATCAATGCATATTAAAAAAGGGTCAAGATAGTGCCTCTTTTCATTTTGCGAAGAAATCAGAGATGATAGCAATTTTCGTTTTGACATTTGCACAGTTTAGGCATGCCTCCTAACTAGCTTTTCGGGCTTCAATAAGTAATGCGGTGACCAGAAGCTCCAAAATGGGATTTAGAAGTTTCCGAGTGATACCCAATTAAAAAGCGTTCCAGGCAAAAAAGCAGCAAACCTTGCTTTGAAACCCACTCACAGTTCCATTTCCCTAAGATAAGGAGGGAGCTGCAACTCCAGGCAGATGTTAATGCTAAAAGCATTTGACTGCAGCTGTAATTATGGACAAGTAAACTATGAACCAGAATTAGGATTACTGGCAATTATATCGTATGACTCAAGGCACGATGGGTTCATGGGTTTCTGTCAACTGTTTTGCTTGAGGCAAGCAGATAGAGTGCCAGACTTACAAAATTCAGCACTGGAGAATAGACTGGGAAAGAATTTGCCTTCATGAGCTACTCGAAAATATAAAATTAGGTTTGTCTAAGGACCATTAGTTGATCACCCTGGCTCTTATCATTAAGACCACATTGAGTAAATGAGAAACTCAGAGTCATAAGACCTTAAGATAGGGTAAATTTCAAAGTTACTTTGTTTTAACCATTTTATTAAGGAAACTGAGGCTCAGAGAAAGAAAGAAACCTGCCCCTGGTCACATAACTAGTTGATCATAAAACTAGAATGAAGGGGTGGGTGTTCTAGATTGGGGAAGTACAAGCTTTGTCTAAAATGGTTTATCAAGTTTTATAAAATATACTTACACATACACGTGTGTGTGACTGCTGCAGGCATGGTTTATTATTATTACTGTTAACTGTGGTAAAAAAATATATATAGTATGGGCTTTATCCTCTTCACAAAATTTTAAGTGTACAATACAGTACAGCGTTTTTAACTACATGCATATTGTTGTCTAGCAATCTCTAGAATGTTTTCATCCTGCACGACAAACTCTATAACCATTGAAAACCCATTCCCCGTGACCCCCTCCCTCTAGCTGCCAACCCCTATTCTACTTTTTGCTTCTGTGAGTTTGATGGCTTTGGATACATCGTAGAAGTGGAATTTTGTAGCGTTTGTCTTCTAGTGACTGGCTTTTTCCACTTAGTATAATGTCTTCAAGTTTCGTTCATGTTGAAACATGCACCAGAATGTCCTTCCTTTTCAAGGATGAGTAATCTTCCATCATATGTATGTACATTTTCTTTATCCATGTATTTGTCATTGGACATTTTTTACCTCTTGGCTAATGTGAATAATGCTGCAATGAACATGGAAATGCAAATACCTCTTCAAGACTCTGTTTACAATTCTTTCAGATAAATATCCAGTGGTGGCATTTCTGGATTATATGCTAGTTCTATTTTTAATTTTTCGAGGAGTGTCCATACTGTTTTCTATAGGAACTGCTCCATTTTACATTTCCACTAAAAACGCATGAGGGTTTCAATTTCTTCACATCCTTGCCACACTTTATGTATGTATGTTTATAATGGCCATTCTAACAGATGTGAGGAGGTATCACATTGTGGTTTTGATTTGCATTTCCCTGATGATGAGTGATGTTGAGCATCTTTTCAGGTGCCTTCTGGCCATTTGTATGTCTTCTTTAGAGACATGTCTATTCAAGTCCTTTGCCAATTTTTTAATTGAGCTATTAGGATTTTTGCTACTGAGCTAGAGAAGTTCCTCATAAATTTTGGAGATCAATCCCTGATCAGATATATGGCTTGCAAATATTTTCTCCTATTCCAGAGGTTGCCTTTTTATTGTGTTGATTATTCCTTTTGATGACCAGAAGCTTTTGGGTTTGATACATCAGAAGCTTTTTGGTTTGATGTATTGGATTTGCTTTTACTGCCTGTGCTTTTGGTGTTCTATTCAAACTATCACTGCCAAGACCAATGTTACAAAGGCTTATCCTCATGTTTTCTTCTAGGGGTTTCATAGTTCCACATCTTACATTTCAATTTTTAATCAATTTTGAATTAACTTATGTGTGTGGTGTAAGATAAGAGTCCAGTTTCATTCTTTTGCATGTGGATATCCAATTTTGGCAACATCATTTGTTAAGGAGACTCTCCCTTCCCTTTTCTCATTGTATATTCTTGGCACCCTTGTTGAAGATCACTTGTGGAGTATATGGAGAGATTGTTTTCTAGACTGTACTCTGTTTTGTTGACCTGTACATTTGTCTTTATGCCAGTGCCATAGCATTTTGACTACTGTAGCTTTTAAAGTCAGAAAGTATGAGGCCTCAACTTTGTTTTTCTCTCTCAAGATTTTTTCAGCTATTCAGAGTCTTTGTGGTTCCATATAAGTTTTAGGACTGTTTTTTCTATTTCTGCAAAAAATGCCATTGGATTTTTATAGGGTTTTCATTGACACTGTAGATCATTTTGGGTAGTTTAATAAAAGTAAGTGTTGCATTCCATCAACCTGGGGTGTCTTTCCATTTATTTGTGTATTTAATTTCTTCCAGCGATGTTTTATAGTTTTCAGCATAGAAGTTTTTCACCTCAATGTTTACATTTATGCCTAAGTATTTTATTCATTTTGATGCTATTATAAGTGGAGTTACTTTCTTAATTTCCTTTTCAAATTGTTTGTTGTTAGTGTGTGGAAATGCAACTGGTATCTCTGTGTTGTCTTTGTATCCATCTACTTTGCTGATCTAAACTGTGTGTGTGTGTAATCTTTAGATATGAGATTATGTCATCTGTGAATAGAAATAATTTTATGTCTTCCTTTCTGATTAGAATGCCCTTTATTTCTTTTTATTGCCCTATTTCTCTGTTTATGAGTTCAGTACTATGTTGAAAAGAAGTGATAAGTGGGCCTTCTTGCTTTGTTTCTGATTTTAGAGGAAAATCTTTCACCTTCTTACCATTGAGTATGGATATTAGCTGTTGGGTTCCCATATATGGGCTTTGTTATGTTGAGGCACATTCCTTCCTTACCCAATTTTTTTGAGAGTTTTTATCTTAAAAGTGCATTGAGTTTTGTCAAATACTTCTTCTGGATCTGTTGAGATGATCATGTGATTTTTTATCCTTCATTCTGTTAATGTGGTGTATCACATTGATTGATTTTTCACATGTTGAACCATCCTTGCATCTTAGGGATAAATTCCACTTGGTCATAGCATATAACCCTTTTAATGTGTTGTTGAATTTAGTTTGGTAGCATTTTGCTGGGAATTTTTACATCTAAGTTCATATAGTGGGTTTTTAAAAATCCATCCAACTACTCTATTTCTTTTGATTGAAGATTTTAGTCTATCTACATTTAAAACAATTGCTGATATTTAAAAACCATTTTGTTAATTGTTTTCTGTCTGTATTGTAGCTTTTTTTTTTTTAAGAGAGAGAGAGAGCACACACACAAGTGTAGGGTGAGGGGAGGGGCAGAGGGAGGGAATCTCAAGCAGGCTCCATGCCCAGTGCAGAACCCAAAGCAGGGGGCTTGATCTCACAACCCTGAGATCATGACCTGAATCAAAATCAAAAGTCAGATACTTAACCAACAGAGCCACCCAGGCACCACAGTACTGAAGCTTTTTTGTCACCCCTTTTCTCTCTTGCTGTCTTCGTGTTTTGATTTTTTTGATAGTGACATGCTTCGATAAAACTTCTTGTGGTTACAACCATCTATGTTAAGCTGATAACAACTTCAACTGCTTATGAAAATGCTGCTCATTCATTCCCCTCCCACAGCTTTAGAAAGACTACTTGCTGAATGACTTCTACCTAAAGCCCCAGCATTGCCCCTATCATTGGAACAACTGTCTTTCTGCTGGGCTCTTGGCATAGCCTCTTCCCTGGGCTTCCTGCTGTATTCTCTGTTCCCCTCTCCCCCACTGGCCTCCCCACCTTGCCAGTTATTCTCTCTACACAGCAGCCAGAGGGGTCCATCTAACACTAAGTCAGATTGTATCATTCACTTATAACCCACCAGTGGTGTTCTATCCCATAGGAATAAAAAAGCCAAACTCTTTTCCTTGGTTTATAGGTCTCTGTAGCATCAGCTCCTGACTCCTCACCCTCAAGGTCACTCAAGTCCAGTGACATTGGCTGTTTTGCTATTATGTAATCATGCCTAATGTGGTTCCTCCTTAGAACCCCTGTATTTGTTGTTTCCTCTCCCGGAAATGATCCTTCCCATATCCACATGGTTGGCTTTCTCACTTCTTCCAGGTCTCAGCTCCAATATTGGCTTTTCTGGCCACTGTGTATATTTCAATTTTCCCCATTAAGAAACAGCATTAGTCCTGCATTGGCCCCTCCCCTGGCCAGATATCCTGACAACAGTGGTCTGGGGGACTCTCAAGGACAGCACCTAAGAATGGGTACAGGCTCAGGCAAAACTGAGAGTGAATCTTTAAAAGTCTTCCTTTTTTTGGTCAAACCCTTTTCTGTGTTGAATATTGTACATCCAATGGCTAAACCCCAAATATACTGTAATGGAATAATGAGGAGAAGAAGATATTTGGGGCCCCAGATTTTTCCCATACCTCCTATGTCAAACAATCACTGGGTTTTATTTTGTTTTGTTGTTGTTAAAATGAAGATTCTAATATAGTATGTCTGGTATGGTGTCTGAGTTTTGGTATTTCTAACAAGCTATTGAGGGCAGCTGACCATTTTGTGAATAGCAAGGTCCTAGCTCATATTCTTTAAGGGACCATCTATGAAATTGCCTCTTTTTGAAGTCAGAGGCAGCAGATCTCATCCCAAGCTTAAAAACATTCTGAATCATTATAATGTTTACTGTGCATCAAGAAAAGCAATGACAAGTGCTTACTAATGAAAATAAGCTGCTGAAAGGAACTGCCAATTAGATAGAAACAATTCAGCTTGCATCTCACTATGAAGGACAAAATTAATCATGCATGGTATTTCCAATAAAAAAAGTGCTTTAAGTAAATTATTCAGTATTTATATTTTGTAGTGGTGCATGCTTAATAAAAATTAGTGGTGAAAGTGGGTAATTATAGTATATTACTGGCATCACCCAGAATCTAGCCCTGTTTTGTGAGTCTTGGTGCATGAAAAATCCTGACCCTCCTATGGGAGGAACAGAGACTTTCAATACGTTTTCTCTGTTGCTCTCCAAAGTGTGGTTGGGCTATTTGTCATTACTCCAATCAGTCTCTTTACTTGTTAAAAGTGCATGCTCTTAGGGAATCCTGTGCTCACCTCTATCCTACTGGTGAACCACAATATTTGGCAGTTGCCTTTTTATTTGTCTGTTTCTCCCACTCTGTCTAGGGAATGACAAGGGCAGTATCCTGCCCATGGCACAGGCAAATATCAGGGAATGATATATATCTTTTAGATGAAAGACTCAAACCTCATTTGGGAAGAAGCTCCATCTGAGAGCCCTGATCCTATCATTGGCTGCACTATGGATCCTGTCTAACTCTTCCTTCACTTACCATTCTTCCTGCACCTACATTGAGGTGGCCTCTAACACAAAAGGTCTAAGTCTTTGCCTTCTCACCTCATGTGGGCATTAAACAAGGAGACTATATATTAAAATACTTTGAAGAACTGAAAGACAAATATGAGAAAGAAAAACAATGACAATCCTGTGATATATGTGTGTATGTGTGTGTGCCTATGTATACATTTTTAGATGTTAAGAAAATACTGTGAAAGTCTCTGTCATTAATACACTATGTAACTGTTACAAGCCCAAGAAACAGACCTAAATATTAGAGAGAATGGATAGATATTGGATGGCTTAGAAAAAGATGGCTATTTTACACAACTAAGTTAAGTCTGCCTTTCACATTAAGCACTGAAGTAAACAAACAAACTGGTTGGCTTACCTATATAAATATTAACAGATGAAACAAGAAAATATCTAAAAGACAATATGAGTAAATGTATTTTTGATGTTGGGGTTGGAAAGGCATTTTTTAAAAAAGGAAGAAAAATAAAAAGGGAAGAAGTTAGATTTGAATACATAAAAACTGAATACTGAATTAAAGAAATTTGAAACATATTTTTATGTTTGAGACAATGCTGGTGTATATCTACTATTGATAAGCATGTGAGAAATAGATACTCTCATATGTTGTTGGATGGATTGTGAAATGTACTTACATTGCTGGAGTGCAATTTGACCAAAATAGATCAAAGGCCGTAAGGTTTACATACTATTTGGCACAGCAGTTTAATTTCCAGAAACTGATCTCGAGAAATTATTAGAGATGTAGGCAAATGTTTATTTTTTAAGAAAATAATTAAAAACAATTAAGTATTCAACAATAAGGGGTTGACCAAGAAAGCATCATGCAGCCATGTGATGCAATACTATTCACCCGTTAAAATGATGGAGAATATTTAATAATAAGAAGAAATATTGACAATACATTGTTAAGAAAAGTAGATCAGAAAGTTGCTCAGAAAATGTGGTTCCATTGTTCATTTTCTGTTGAGATGATCTATCCATTGAAGTAAGTAATATGTTAAAGTCCCCTACTATTAGTGTTATTATCAATTAGTTCCTTTATGATTGTTATTAATTTTTTATATATTTGGGTGATTCCATGTTGACTGCATAAATATTTACAATTGTTATATCTTCTTGTTGGATTGTCCCCTTTATGATTATATAATGCCTTTCTTTGTCTCTTTTTACAGTCTTCATTTTAAAGTCTACTTTGTCTGATATAAGTAAGGTTACTCCAGATTTCTTTTGACATTCATTTGTATGATAAATGTTTCCCCACCCTCTCACTTTCAATCTTACAGTGTCTTTAGGTCTAAAATGAGATTCTCATAGGCAGCATATAGATGGGTCTTGTTTTTTAATCCATCTGACACTCAATGTCTTGATAAGCACATCTATGTTCAAAGTAATTATTGATAGATATGCATTTATTTACATTTTATTATTTGTTTTGTTGTTATTTCTAGAGATTTTGTCTTATCCTTTCTTGTCTTTGTAACTTTTGGTTTCTCCTTTGCACTTAAAGAGTTCCCTTTAATATTTCTTGTGGGGCTGGTTTAGTGACCCTTTAGTTTTTGTTTGTCTGGGAAATTCTTTATCTTTCCTTCTATTCTGAGTGATAGTCTTACTGGATAGAATATTCTTGGCTACAGATTTTCCCCATTCAGCATGTTGCATATATCATGCCACTGCATTCTGACTTGTCAAATTTCTGTTGAGAAATCTTCAGCTACCCTTATGGATTTTCCCTTGTACATTAAGGATTACTTTTGTCTTGCTACTTTTAAGATTTTTTTTTCTTTATCACCACATTTTACAAATTTAATTACAATATGTCTAAATGAGTAGGATATATACCCTAAATTAACAGTGGTTATCTCTCAGTTTAGAGAATAGGAGTAATTTTAAATTTCCATTGATGCTTTTTGTATTTCTATATTTTCTTCAATAAACATATTTTACTTTCGAATAAAAAAGAAGTGTTAATAGGAGAAAAAACCTCTTACAGATGAAAGCATTATTGTAATTATTAAGAATGAACAGTTGCCAATATTCATAATTACGCTAGTTAGAATCATGCTTACTAAGTCTTGTTGTCAACTATTCTTTTTCTCTGTTAACAAAATCACATGAAGAAACATATTGAACAATATTTGAGTAGTACAGAAAAAATGACTTTCAGTGGTGATAGGCCAAGCTATGCTGTAATAGCAACGACCCTAAACTTCTGTGTCTAAAATATAAAGACTTATTTCTCATTCAGGATATATGCATACCATAGGTCTTTGGATGGGAGGAAGAGTAGGAGATCTGCCCATCTTGGTCTCTTACAGATCTCCACCTTGACTGTTTCAGATGCTATGACAGAATCAGAATGTAGGAGAATCTCACATGTCTCAGAAGTGACATATAGTTTTGCTTACAACTCATTGGCCAGACTAGGTATGTGGCTCCCTCAATCACAAGTAGCCAGGAAGATGGAGAATCTGAAATATTTGGCAAACTGTATTGATAACTTCTACCCTCTTCTTTCCTGATCTGGGCAGTGAGTTTAGAACTAAAATCTGAAAGTAGGAGGGTTGTGAGCTGGCAATTACCATGCTCCAGGCTGAAAGGATTAACATAAGCAAAAGAACAGCGATGAGACAGGGAACATACTGAACAATTTAGAGAGGAGCTTAAAAAATGTCCTGCATTTCTTTTTTCTCACTGTGATTAACATGGAATTCTAAAAGTTGCTCTTTGATAATGTGAAACGATTCTGTGATTACAGTAAAAAATTGTACAGAGAAAGTCAATTATCATATGGTTTCACTTACTTGTGGAACATAAGGAATAAAATGGAGGATATTAGGAGAAGGAAAGGAAAAGTGAATTGGGGTAAATCGGAGGGGGAGACAAAAGATGAGAGACTTTAGATTCTGAGAAACTGAGGATTATGGAGGGAGGGGGGTGGGAGGATGGGTGAGACTGATGGTGGGTATTAAGGAGGGCATGTATTGCATGGAGGACTGGATGTGGTGCATAAGCAATGAATCTTGGAACACTGAAAAGATAAAATAAAATAAAATAAAATAAACTTTTGCAGAACAAATGACAAGGCAAAAATTGATAAATTTAATTACATCGTAATCAAAGATTTCTCTTCATAAAAGACATTTTTGTCATTTGCAATTTTATTTGCTACTAGCACAGAATACAAAATATGTTTTTTAAAGTGATACCAACAATTCCAACAAAAATATATAGTGTCTAGAAATAAATTAAAGATGTGCAAGAATTTTATGTAAGGAAAAACTCAATATTTTGAGGATTGTTTTTCTTTCCAACTTGACTTGTAGATTCATTTCAATGAAATTCACAATTTTGTGAAGTGGGGTCAATAAGCCCTTCCCAATAGATTAACACCCAAGAATATATAAATGACTTCTTAAAAAAAATAAAGGATTAGGACTTGTCTCCCAAATTATTAAGATTTATAATAAAGCTTAAGTTTTAAAAATAACATATTTGGGATGGGATGATATAATGGACTAATTCAATAGAGTGATGGTCCTAGAGACAACCCCTCACACATACTGAAACATGATTAATGAGAGAGGGCACCTGGGTGGCTGAGTGGGCTAAAGCCTCTGCCTTCAGCTCAGGTCATGATCCCAGGGTCCTGGGATCAAGGCCCGCATCGGGCTCTCTGCTCAGCAGGGAGCCTGCCTCCTCTCTCTCTGCCTGCCTCTCTGCCTACTTGTGATCTTTCTCTCTCTGTCAAAAAAAAAAATCTTTAAAAAAAATAATTAATGAGAGAAATGGAGTAATCAGAACTGGAATGGGGAAATTATTATAATTTTAAAAATATATGCTATTTTTGTATAGTACACATCAACTTACAAAACCACTTTGCTTAGTAATTGGTAGATATAGATAAATCAGAATTCAGGACAAATGAAAGCTGTCTGTGGTTCATCAGGGATATAATTAGTAAATTGTTATATTTATCAACAAACCAATACTACAAAATCTGTTTTAAGTCATTTCTTTACATAACCTCCAAGAATGAAAAAAAGACTGAGGTACAGATGATGAACTCTTGTGCTCTTTATTTCTTCATTTGTAATAAAAGGTAACACATTAAAAAAATTATACAGTAGTGGGTTTGTTTATTTTTGTTTTGTTTTGTTTTTTTGTTTTTGTTTTTGTTTTGTTTTGTTTTGTATTTTGAAAGATGTTCCTTTTCTCCTGTACACCAACAAGATTAGATAACCTTTAATCTGGTAGCCATTTGATTAACTCTCTTCAATGAAAGAATAAAACTGAATTCAAATCTCGCTTCTATATTTAGCTGGGTGACTGGTACACCTTGCATTTTCTTCTGTAAGATTAAACAAGATCTTTTCTAATATTCCTTTCAGCTCTGAAATTCTGTTTTCCAAGTGCCTTTATTCTATATCCAGTAAGAAAATATCCTGAATTTTTGCATCTACCCTGTGGTTCAGAATTAGTTAAATTTATCCACTGGTAAATTAGAAAACGAAAGGTTTTGATGTGGCTTCTGATATGTAGCTTTTCATCTAGGTCTCTAGTTTCTTCATTTCTAAAGAAAGAGATTTTGATTTTGGGCCACAATAGCCCTTCATAGCTTAAAAATTCTGTATCCCATGCATAATGGAAGGAATACCAATAAAAACTAACTGGATTTTTTATGTTTTTGTGGGATTCATACTTTTCCAAGTTATTTCTTGGGATTATCCATATGTTATGTGCTGAATTGTGTTACTCCCAAAATTCATATGTTGAAGCCCTAACCCCAAGTATATGCAGAAGGTGACTATATTTAGAGAGAAGTTCTTTAAAATGGGTATGTTAGGGTGAACTCTAATCCAATAAGACTGGTGTCTTTAATAACAAGAGATGGTGGAGAGAGAGAGAGGGAGAGAGAGAGCGCAAGCAAGCATAGACATGGACACATAGAGAAATGACCATGTGAGCACACAGTGAGAAGGTGACCATCTGCAAGTCAAGGAGAGGGGCCTCAATAAAAACCAAGCCTGCTGGCACCTCCAAAACTGAAAGGAAATAAATTTATGTTGTGTAAGCCAGTTGTTATGGCAGCCATGGCAAACTAATACATCATGTAATACATATGAAAATCCTTTGAGTTTCATACTATTTTCTTATCCACACTTACAGATAAGGACACTGAGTGAAGTAAAGTGAACTGCAAAATTGATGTAGGTAGCTCATGGTCCTAACTACTATACCTTTGTTGAAACAATGGAAGTAAAAGTGAAGTAAGAAAGCAAGTATTTCACCCAATAATAGCTAACATTTTTTTGACATTTGGCAGCATGATTGTATACACTTGTATACACTTTTTAAAGAATGCATTTGTCATAACAATAATCATTAACTGGGCACCTGGGTGGGTTAAAGCCTCTGCCTTTGGCTCAGGTCATGAGCTCAGGGTCCTGGGATCAAGGCCCGCATCAAGCTCTCTGCTCAGTGGGGAGCCTGCTTTCTCCTCTCTCTCTGCCTGCCTCTCAGCCTAATTGTGATCTCTCTCCCTCTGTAAAATAAATAAATAAAATCTTAAAAAAATAATCATTAACTACTGCTGTGTAATAAAGTATCACAAAACATAGTTGCTTAAAATAATGAACATTTATTACTTAACAGTTCATTCATGGTAGGCAACCATCTTGGCTGGGTGCCTCAGGTCTTACTAAGCCACATTAAAAGTGTCAACTGGGACTAGAGTCCTCAAAGTCGTGACTGAGTCCAAGCTTATTTAAGTGGTTGTGGAAGGGATTTATTTCTTTAAAGATTATTGTACTGAGAGTCTCAGGTCCTTGTTGAGTGTTGGCTAGAGGTCCTCCTTAGTTCTTTGCTATGTGTACCTCTCCATAATGGTATCTCCCAACATGGCAGCTGGCTTCTATTAGAGAAAGTGAGAACAGGGAAGAGGGAGAGACAGAAATCTCAGTCTTTATGTAACCTAATCTCACTTTGTCATATTCTATTCATTAGAAGCAAATCAGTAGGTCCAGCCTACCCTCAAGGAGAAGGAATTGCACAAAAGCATGATTACCAGAAAGTGGAGGTGGTGGTTGCCTACCATGAGTGAGCAAACAGAGGCACGGAAATGGTAAGCAAGTTGCCCAAAGTTCTACAGAGTCAGGATTTGAGCCCAACTGGTTAACTCCAGGGCCTATGTTTTTAAGCTTTATGTGATAATGTCCACTACACATAACAGATAAAATATTAGCAAATATATCTTAGGACCTCTTTAGATTAGAGGTGACAGGCCAAATCCAGAGTCACACTGTAATATAAAAGTCAGTTACAGTATTTTGAGGGCTGAGGGGTCCATTATTTATGTCAAGGTTAGCAAAATATTTTTTGTGAAGAGCCATATAGCATTTTATTTATTTATTTATTATTATTTTATTATTATTTGCCCCAGGGGTACAGGTCTGTGAATCATCAGGCTTACACCTTTCACAGCACTCACCATAGCACAAGCCATATAGCATTTTAAACATTGTAGGCCATATGGTTTCTATTGCAACTATTCAACTCTGCTACTAAGCATGAAAACAGCCATAAATATTAGTTACATGAGTGGGCATGACTGTGTCCCAATACAATTTTGTTTACAATAATAAGTAGCAGGCTGGATTTAGCCTGCACACTATTGGGTGCGAACTCCTGGTCTGAATCACTGTAGACACACAGGTGAACCAAAGAATCCTTAATGTTGTAAAAGCTAGTGTTACTAGTTGTGTTGAGATCTCATGAGTCACTGAACCAAAAGATGGATCAGAAGCCATTTTGAAGCAGTAGAAATAGAAAAAGCTGGTGTGTTTTTCCAAGACACCCCTGGAATGCATTCAGCCATCACCTTGTGCCTTGAGTGACTTGTTTGAACCCGGTGAAAGGAAAACTTCCTAAATTTGTCTTTGGGCTTTCATTCTGCTGTATTCTGGCTAATTATTTCTTCTTTCTGCCTGAGTCCTCTTTCCTTCTTACCAACTTCTTGTTCCTAAGCCTAGTATTTTTCAAGTTGTTGACAACTTTGCATAATTCCAAGTCTTCCCTCGTAGTTCCCATTATGCTCTCTCAGGTGAAGGGGCTCCATGGCCTCTAGGAATTTCCATGCAATTGTTAAGTTCTCTCCTTCCTGAACATAAATACTTGTGAACTCCAGGAGAAACCCTGGGTGAGGACTCATCATAGAAGTTTCCTGAAATCGAAAGCAACCTGGTAGCAATGTATAGCTTTAAAATGGATCTTCAATAGACTTTCAAAATGTAGTTTGAAATGTGAAATACTTATATCAGGATCTCATCAAATAGCCAACCAGCCATTCTATTTTTAGTATGCTTTCTTTCTCACTGGAGAAAATTATCTGCTAGAAAAAAAAAAAAGAGAAATATTTGCAGTCCCTGCTTCAACCTTTATATTCTAGTGCTGGTAATAGCTTCAGTAGTAATCTGACCAGCAGTTCCCTAGCCCGTTGCCTAGGGCATCGTTAGTCTTTTATACATATTTATTTTATTTTGTTTTATTTTGTGTCTTCGACCTCCTGACACTTAATAATATAATTTACCTTGATTATACTGCAGATGGGACTCTCCCTGAGTCAATTTAAAAAATTAATGCGTTTAATTTTAGCAGAAGTGTGCAACAAGACACCAGTTGACTCAGCTAAGTAAAAGAAGAGTTCCTAATTACATTTCTAAATCAAATTGTGCTCTGAGTGCCCCTCTGGGGTTAAATCCTGCAGAAGTCTAGGGTAATTGAGGATTGCTGACTCAGTTTTCCCAAACTGTAAAATGGAGTGTGGGGGGTGATCTGTATTCAACACACCCTGAGGTTTCTAAATATTTAATATTAATATTCACTACTCTTCCTAAAGTACAGTGTTTAGAGATGCTTAGCAATGAATGAATCTCTTTTTTCTCCCCTTAGACAGTTTTCTGAATTCCATTTGGCATCACCTGCTGTTTTATTACACATCTTCTTATAATTGCTTTTGTGAAATCAGGATTTGTGGAATAACGAAAAAAATGACTAGTTATATCTCAAGATGTGGAAACCAGGGTGTATCCCGGCATTATTTTAGGATTACTTAAAAATGGAAGAAATGCATGTCTTTCTTTTTTCTTGTGACAATGTTTTCTCATTAGAATGGATTTATTTATCACATTTTTTAAATGTTAGTTTGTGACATGAGAATGAATTAGAGACCTTTTCAGAGGGATTTTTAAAATGAGTAGATGATGCTTTCTCCTCTGTGCCATTTGTTAGTGTCACAGGGATGAAGCAAACAATTTTATAATGATTTTTCTGAGATACAGTCCTGGGAGGGGTGTGGCTCATACTGTCAATAGGCCAGGTCTAATTTTCAAATTTCAAGGAGGAAACTGCTTAATTGAGATGAAGCCTTGACTTGATCTATTTTGATGGAGATGGTGATTTAGAGGCAATTGACGTGGTCATTGCCAAGTGTTTCACAAACTTTCTGGCCTCTCATTTGAAACATGTTTAATCAGAACTAGGTTGGAATCTGAATTCCGGAGCCCTAGGTTGGGAAATCAAAGAATGAATTCAGCGACAGGTATGAGTTGATGAAAATGTTCTGAGCTAGCAAAGTAAAAAAAGGCTTTTACCTAAACGTTTCAAAGCATGCTACTGACTTAAACCGTGGTCCTGAATAAGTAATTAATTAACACTGTTTTGTAGCAAATTGAAAGTGGAACACAGATCGTATGGAACTTTCTAAATAGAAGCCACGAAGTGGTTGAAATGGGAATTCAAGAAAGGAAGACAATAATGGATCTTAGAACACTAGGTGTTCACTATAATCTAGAAAAAAATGATGCAAGTTTAAAAGGTATAAAAAGGGGTTTGGTTCATTATGGGTCGATGCCCAGATTTCAGTCTATGGAGCAGCACCATCAACATCACCTGGGATGTTATCAGAAAGGCACAATCTTGGGTCTCATCTGAGACCTACTTCATTTAAACAAGATCCTTGGATGATTTGTGTGGAAGTTCAGGTTTGGGAAGCACTGATGTGAGGTAAGACATTATGAAGATTTTCTCTTTACTAGCAATGCTTTTGTAGCATAGGATTCTACTTTCAGCTCCATGCTTGGAACCACATTATTTGACTCTATGTTGAATAATATTTGCATAAGCATAATCATGAAAATGCTGTTTTATAATTTTCAGTGTGTGCATTAATATATAGACAAAGCCTGCTACACTTGAGATTAGAATTACAGAACATAACGTCAAGCTGATAAAGCTTGGCAATTAAAAAAAAACCAAAAAACAAAATAAAAAGGAAAAAGAAAGGAAAAGCAGGTGAAAAAAAAAGAGTAAGTAAAGCAAATAATTTTCTCATATTTTATAGCAAGGAGCCAACAGATACTTGTTAAAATTGAAAATCCAGGAAACAATTTATTTGTTGTATTTCAAGTCATAAAAGAAATGAATATAATAATATAATCAATAAAATTTGGGAGTGAGGCAGGGAGGGAAGGTGGAAGGCAGTGTAAATGAACCAAATTCTTTACCTTTCACAGCAAGGAGCTAACAGGTGCTATCCAGGGTTGATAAGTCACAAAATAAAGACCGTAGCATGTAGCAAATATGGATGGCATTAGAAAAACTTAGTTGTATGAGAAATGTCACATTAATTTATTTCTTCAAATCTAGTTAAATGAAACTCTAGTCTCTACCCTGCCAATTTGGCAAGAATTCAATTAGAGGATTAGAGATTATCTTCCACACCTGCACCGTGTAGTTTTAGATTGGGTGGAAACAACCTCCTCTTCCCCTGGGATACATGGCTAGATTGTGTTTCCCAGACACCTTAGCAAATGGCCCTGGCTGTGTCCCTGAGTTTTGGCTCTTGGAACAAGAAGGCCAGTTCCCTTCATTCCTCTTCCCTGCCTGCTGATTGACTCAAGAGGCCGCTGAGTTCTGAAGCGAGAGTAGACCCATAAGAGCCTGGGTCTCTGACTGATCCTGTGAAATGCTGACTGGAGCTTCCAGAAGGACTTTACTTGAGCAAGAAATAATAATATAATATAATTATTTTTCAATTTTTAAAAAAGATTTTATTCGCTTATTTGAGAGAGAGAGAGAGAGAGTACAACCGGGGGTGGGGCAGAGGGAGAGGGAGAAGCAGACCCCCTGCTGAGTAGGGAGCCCTACCACTACCTGGGGCTCCATCCCAGGATCCTGGGATCATGACCTAAGCTGAAGACAGATGCTTAACCTACTGAGCCACCCAGGTAACCAGAAATAATATATTTCTATCTTTGGGTTCAGAAATAATACAATTATTTTATAATTACATTTGGCTATTTGAACAACACAAAGATCATGGGGGTTTTACACAAAGCTGAAGTTTTGAGGAGTCACTCATGCTTCTTACAAGTCATCATGGTTCCTTGATGTTAGGCACTTCACTGTTTTCATGCCATGCTAAGGTATAGACATTTTTGCTGAGGATGAGAAACCCAGGGACTGGGGTCTAATCTACAGAGGGAAAAATTGAGAACAAATTGCTACCCTGGGGAGCCTGGATAGAAAATGGAGAGAGAATGTACTCTTCACTCTGTGTTCTATTGCATGCGGTTTTAAAAAAAATCAAGTGCATGTGATATCTTATGGGGTTATCATTAAAAATACTTCTCTTGTCCCTAGTCACCATACTTTGAAGTTTAAAGAAATCCAACAAGAACATAGATTTGTGAGCTATAAATGGAAATAAGGTGTTGAGATTCTGATTTTTAACTTAAAGTTTTCTCTTGGAGGAAGCTCAACAGCTAATAACAAGGGTCAAATAAACAAGTTGCAGCTTACAGAAGAATTATACAAGAAGGGATCTTATCTGAGAAGATCCCTTTAGTTCTCTGAGCATCAGCTTCCTACCTAGTCTGATAGTCATGCCACTCCTTGCCTCTCCTCTCCCAGGATTTCCATGAGGATCCAATTCGATTAAATTTACAGAACATTTACTTAGGACTTAATAAGAAATTGCCATGAAAATACAGACATACAAATAAAAGCCATACTTCTACTCACATAGAGCATAATCCCTAGTGGATGGGGTAGGAAGACGCGTACAAAAACAAACAAGTCTAAGTATTTAAAAGAATTTTGAAAACTGTGAAATATGATTGTAAGATGTTATTAGTTTTTTCTAACATCATTCAGCTGCAGACTTTCTAGTTGTTAAGAAGATATTCTTAATCATGGGTCCATGTAAATCTCCTAGTTCATAATAGATGTGAAAAAAAAAGTTGCAATTCTGGCTGCTCCCAGAATGAACAAATAGTTCAGGAATGATATTCTCTTGAGGATAAAGGAAGAAACATGTTAGTAATATTTTTAGAATCCGTGTGTTCAAAGCACCTGCCACCTTGCCCCCCTCCCCTCAATTCAGTTCAGAATTAATTTTTCTTCCTTTCCATTTAGGGGAAAGATTTAGTCTTGAAATTGTGTTCTCATTTACTCACTGAAAGAGACAGGAAAAAAAAAATTACCCCTTTGCCCTTTTAGGGCCTTACCTTCTCCTTCAGGTTAGTACCAATTGAACACTTGTCTATTTTTAAGTTGGTAGACCTATGTTAGGTCTTCAAGCACATTAACTCATTTATTGTCATTCAAAATGGGGCTGAGAAGGCAGGATGATACAAGACGGGGTTGGACAGTAAGGGGCTCTGTGTGCTGTGTTGAGCAAACTGCTCTTTATTTTCTCGACATTGGACTGCTTTGGAAAGTTTCTGGGTCTTACTTGTTACGGAGATGCAAAGCATATTCATGAGAGAGATGCAAAGTTCTATCCCAAATAGGCTCCAAGAGTAGTGACTTAAAGCCTATGGGCATGGGTTTCCTCTCATTGTACATTTTCAGGGGAAGCTTGTTCAGTGTGATCACTTAGGGTCTGAGCTCTTGCTAAGCCATTCGTTTTTCATCCCCTAAGCATTGTCTTCTGCATGCTTGTAGCCCCTTTAACTGCTGCACTCTGGGTTCCAGGGAAGAGAAAGAGGGAAGAGGATGTGGGGAAAGTATATATTGTCTGAGCTCTCAGACATGGGAGTGGCCTATGTCACTGCTACTCACTTTTCTTCAACAATAGCATTACCTTGTGTTTACAGCTAACTGCAATCTGGCTGGATAACCAAGACATGGCCATAATTCTTTCACTAGGTGTGCCTATGGTGGACATCATTAATTGGTTAATAGCTTGATAAACCTGAGACAAGACTTGAGGACCATCTCATCTACTTAATTTGGCCTGTAAAGATCCACAGATGGCACCTGTCCAACGATGCCTCCCTCAACGCAATAGAGGAAAAAGGCTACTGAAAGTCTGTTCTATTCTTTTAGTGTCATGTCTGGGAATTTATAGCCTTTGTGAGACACAAGGAGGAGATTCAAGACCCCAAATCAAGGAGCTGGGAAATGGTCCAGTGTACCATTCTTCCTACTGCCACAAAGGGACTGATAATAGTTATATTACATTTATACTGTCACAGTTTGTAGGGAGAGATTGTCTGTGAAAGTCAAAATAGGGTTTTTCTTTTTTTTTTAAAGCACTCTTTTTCTTCCTATTTTCCTTCTAATGGTGAACCAAAGAGTGGTGTTGGCTAGAAGCCTACTGTAGTGGGTAGGAGTATTTTCTTTCTTCTTTTTTTTTTTTTTCTGATGTCATTCACAACAGTTGTCCCATGGTAATAACATAAAGCTGTCTGACTTTTAGTCAGTTTTCTTCTTTACCATTTTAAAATTCTTTTTAGAGAAGATAATGTTCCACGTTATTGCTTGCATCAGAGAAGACTTCTCAACTCTCCCCTACTCCTAGGTATGCCACTCATTCTTCCTTCCTTCCTTCTTGTTTTCTCAGTCTTCTTTTCTGACAACAGAACTCTTTGAAGATTTATCTATTCTCACCATCTCCTTCTTCTCTTTTCCCATTTTTTCCTAAAGCTCCACTGGTCAGACTTTTGCTCCAACCAATTCATCCAGTTAGGTCTTGTCAAGAACACCAATGACCTCACTGTTGCTAGATCCAACTGTCGATTCTCAGTTCCTATCTTACTTGACTTACCAACTTTGTCATGCTGGTTCACTTCTTCCTCCTGGAAACTCTGGCTTCTCTTGATTTCCATGACAGCATCCTTCCCTGGGAAGAGCTACCTGGGCTCTGTTTAACATCTGTTTTTCTTCTTGATTTCCACATGTTGGACTGCTCCAGGACTCAGTTCTTCATCCTCTTTTTTTCTCCATCTACACTGACTTCCTTGGTGAAGGAAGTCCAGTCTCAGGACTTTCAATATCACATATAACCTGGCAACTCCTACGCTTCTATCACTAACCCAGACTTCTCCCGGTACTCCAGATTCACACATCCAAGTCTTCCCCTTCCATCTTTATTGAATAGACACCTCTTCCCATCTGAGTTAATGGCAACTCTAATTGCTCAGGCCAACAATATAAAGAATCATCTATGACTCACTCCCCCCCCCTTTTTTTTCTTTGATACTCATATCTAGCCATTTGGAAAATTCTGGAGGATCTTTTTAAATACGTACCAAGAATGTGATAATTATTACCATCTGCACTGCCATTACCAAACCAACATTATCTTTCATCTTTCAGCAGTAAGTTACAGTAGCCTTCTAGATGCTTTCTAGATCCCATCCTTTTCTCCTACATGCATCTATACACAGAAGTGAGGGGTTGGAAGTCAGACCAAGTCCGTCTTCTGCTCAAACCCTTCCCTTGGTTTTCCTTTTTACTCAACAGAATTGCCAAAACCCTATAAGCTCTCTCTCACCATACCTTTCCAATCTTGTTTCTCAAATGGTTTTCCCTCTGTCACTGTTTCAACCATACTTGCTTCCTTTTTGTTTCTCCACAAAGGAAAGGTAGTGCTTGCTTTTTTCCTTTTTGTTTTGTTGAATAAATGAATGGTTTTCCTGTTTCCTACCTGCTTGATAGGTCACCCCCCCTCCAATTCCTTGCCTTCCTCCAACAATTTACTTTCAATGATGACTTGGTAATTTTTCTTTTACCAAAACTTTAATACTTTCTGTTCACCATCCATCCATCTATCTGTCTCTACAAGAAATATTTTCTGAGCATGTTCTTTGCATACTGTACTTTACTGAGAATCTGAAAGGAGTAAGAAACTTTTTCATTTCCTTATTATTGTGTGGAGTCATTGCCATGAGTGGGTGTGCAGGAGATTATGGCTGGATTAGGAGAAAGAGCTGAGAACCATTTGTTTATAGTAGTGATTTCCTTCAGGAAATGCATGATCAGCTGACTTGAAGCCTCACAATCATCATCTCTTACCTTGACCTGAGTAGAAAAGTTGACAGGGACTCCCTTACATTTTTGGTCAGGCCAGGTAATTATGTGTGTGCCCCTGCCAGATGTGAGCCTTTGGGGGACCAACATGAAGAGGCCCTTGTTTGTCACAAGAGGACATTGCTGTTCCCTGAGCAGCAGGTGGTGTAGAGTTGATAAAGCCCAGGATAAAAATGAGGGCTCTTCTGTTATGACTCAGCTTATTGGTCTTCTTTTCTTACCAGCCCAGCTCTGATTCATCCCTGAAGGCCAAAGAGTCTACAATATATGGACTAGAATAGGGAGCTTTGTGCAGGGTCATTGAGCCCCCCACCCCTTTATCTGAACATCTGCCATCCAAAGGTCAGTTTCTCCTTCCTAGGGGAAGGAATATGAGCTTTGGAATAAAATAAACCAGGGTTGTTTCTTGGCTTTGCCCCTCTCTAAGTGTTTGGCTTTGAGCCAGTTAATTTGTTCTCTTTGAGCCTTAGTTTCTCCATCTATAAAACGAGGAGAGCAACAATTGCTTTACTGTGGTGCTAAGAGGATTCCATAATTTAATGCTAGCAAAGCACTTACTTTGGGGCCTGATGTCTAACAATCATGAGCTATATGATAGTTATTATGATTGAAGAAGTCACTATTATTTGACTAATTTGAAAAGTTCATAGTTTTTGTTGTGCCAATTGTTTCTGGAGTTGTCTCTGAGACACAGAGCTTGAAAATATTACCATTGCCCCAAAATAAAACAACGAGCAGTCCTAACAGGGTCCACAGGCTGACACTGATTTTGGACCATTGTGTCTGTGAAAAGGAAAGAGAGGGGCCAGCAGACCTCTTATTCTCTTGTGGTTGCTCCACTCCCTCCCACCCTTCACTCCCAGACCAGGACAGGAAGCTTCTTGCATCTAAGGAAAGGTAGTGCTTGCTTGTCTCTGTTCTCTCCATACTACCCTGGTCCTCTCCAGACACCTTCAGCTGCTTTGCACACTTAGGAGACAGTTTCTGGATATCATGCTCTATTTACATTTCCAGTTCCCAAAATGGGCCCAGACATCTGAATAGAGGCTAATCCCTACAAAACAGCCTTCACAGGACAAGGAGGAGGGCTGTAGGGACATGGGAAATCTTCCATGTCCTCACTTCACCAATTCCCTAGACCTACCTTTCTTCCCAATCACCGGAATCTTCCATTCTAGCTTATAGCAACATTGGCTTTGAGATGGTACAGTTAATTGCCAGAGACTGGAAGTTTTTGTGTTTTGTTTTACATACCCTGAAAAAATTGTTTGAGGGAGTGAGATACAGTAGAATATTTTGTACAGTAGCATGCTTGGGCACTGACTTAATTCCAGCTCTACTGCTTTCCAGCTGGGTTTCCATGGGCAAGATTCTCAACCCCTCAGGACTCTAGTGATAATATGTGCCTTCAGGATTGTTTAAGGATTAGGTAAGGTGGTTTATTAAAGATCTCAAGAAATAATAGCCATTTTTTTTTGCTATTTCTCTATGACTTTCTGTAAAACCAAATTCCTTTGAAGAAGAGGGAATACAGGTAAGCTAGAATGATGGCAGTGGGAGGTGAGTACAGAATCAATATAAGTGTTATATTAGTTCTCTAGGGCTCCTGTCACAAAGTGTCACTAAGTGGGTGGCTTAAATAACAGACATTTATTGTTTCATATTTTGGAGGTTAGAAGTCCAAGGTCAAGGTGTCAGCATGCCATGATGTCTCTGAAGGCTCTAGGGGAGAATCTTCCCTTACTTCTTCTAGTTTCTGGTGTTTGCTGATAATCCATGGTGTCCCTTAACTTGTAGATGCATTACTCCAGTCACGTGGTCATCTTCTGCCTGTGTGTCTGTGTATCATCTTTCTGTTGTATGTGTCTATCTCTGTGTCCAAATTTCCCTTCTTTATAAGAACACCAATCATATTGGGTCAGGACTCACCCTAATGACCTCGTCATAACTCGATCATCTACAAAGTTCATATGTCCAAATAAGGTGACATGTATAGGCTTTGAGGATAAGGACTTCACTATGCCTTTCTAGAGAGCACAGCTCAACCCTTTACAGATATTAATATATTATTATACAGTAGTGTTCCCTTATCTGAGGTTTTGTTTTTTGTGGTTTCTGTTACCCACAGTCAACCGAGGTCTAGAAGCAGATGATCCTCCTGACTTATTATCAGAAGGACATAGCCTAACGTTGTCATTATGCATCTCACTTCATCCCATCACCTAGGCATTTTATCCTCTCACATCATCATCAGAAGGGTGAGTATAGTACAATAAGAAAAGTTGAGCGAGAGACGACATTCACATGATTTTTATTACAGTATACTATGATTGTTCCATTTTATTATTAGTTATTATTAATTGCTTTCTGTGCCTAACTTATCAATTTAACTTTATCATAGGTATCTATGTATAGGAAAAAACATAGTATATATTGGGTTCAGTACTGTGGGTTCAGACATCCATGCAGGGTGATTTTGGAACATATCCCCCGCAGATAAGGGTGGACTACTTTATTTTATTTCCTACATTTTGTTTTCAGAGTAATGTAACCTTTTCTTTTTGTCTACTCTCTTTCCCTTGGCAATGTTTTTTATCTGCTCTTTCTCAAAGGTAAAGAGACTTACCCCTTAATTAGACATTCTATTTCAGTTTCTGTCTCTCCCTCTGTCTCTCCTCTATTATCTATCATCTATCTATGTATGTATCTATCCACGTAAAATCTATCAACTATCATCTATCATTCACCCATGTCTATGTATCTGTGTGTCTATGTTTCTATGTATCTATCAATCATCTATCTAGCTATCTCAATATAAATTTTCTTATTTCATTTGGAACTTTTCTTCACTGGTGACAGATACATGTGTGAACTTTATGAAAGATTAACATGTATTAGACTTTACTTACTGGAGGGCGAAAAGACACTAGCAGCAATAATGATAGTTAATTCCACTGGAGAACAATATGCTTTCCTTAAATAGTGAAAGATTCTTTTCATTTACAGTATTGTCTCCTAGTGAAAGAAACAGCTCTATCAGTTGAAACAATGTCACTTGTGAAGCAGGTCGTTGGGCAACGTTTCCTGGGCCTGCCAATAACATTGGGATATACACATCAAATCATTTCAATTTACCAACTGTTCTGAAATTATCTGACCAAGCAGAAAGCATTAATCCGAATCCTGTTACAAATGGACATTGAAATAGGGTCATGAACCTTGGGGAAGATGAGGAAGAATCATCTTCTCTCTGATTTGGAATGGCCTCTTTTATCATTGTTCGGTGTTTTTCCTCTTTTTATTTGTAACTAATGGCATACCGCAGTTCAGGTCTGCTGGTCTTAATCTACAAACTAGGCCATTAGCAGCCCCAGTCTGCATGATGGCATACCAATTAAAATTAGGAGATTAAAAAGTAATGTTCCTTGCCTGAGACCAGTTTGCATACCAATGACAATTTCTCCAGCTACTGAATGAAGAAAGACTTAAACAGCAGTGAATATCATTACATTTAGGGGACACTGAAGAGTGGGAGGGGGGCCAGTCTATTAGGAAACTGGGAATTAAAAGCCAGAGTTGGGCATTTTCATACTTATTTTGCTATTTAACATTTATCCATTTATTTTGATTTTCAACAAATATTAAAACTCCATCTAAATTAAAAGGAGGTCAGGCTGAGGGAAATGATAGTCAAATCCATATTTCTCCATTCCAAATAGAGCATCAGAGCTCTGGTTTCCCTCTCTGCGAAGTAAGAACAAAGGAAACCCAGCCTTGTATTGCAGCAAAGATGGGGAGATGGCATGGAAATGAGATAAATTCAGGATTCAATCTCGGAATTTTAAAGAAGATTTTAAAGGAGAATTCAGAAACAAGAAATGGGCATTCACTCAATTTCACCTAAAAAGTGGAAAATTTAATATAGTTTGAACCCATATCAACCTGGTGCCCTGAGGTGCTGTGTATCAGCCAGTCATTTCTATATATCAGCGTAGTTTGGCATCTAAAATACATTAAGTAAGAAGTATTCCCTTGGATCTTTTGAAGATGATTTAAAATAGCCTTATTTGTAAATTTAACAACATTTACACAAATCCTTTTTCTACGTGTCTTGACCCTCAGCCCTCTCCAGACTCTTTCACTTCAACAAACTTATCTGTAGAACACTTCCTGACACCCAGTGCTTCCAGAAGTTTTTTCTATCTTGGTCCATACGCTCTGGCTTTTTTCTTCCTTTTCTAATTCAAGCAAGAATTCTTCCCAGTTTCCTCCCATCTTGTCAGAATTTCACCTATGCTTTCAATTGAAAGGAAAACTAGTTAGCACAGAGATAAACTTCCTTGAAGTACAGAGAAGGGAAGATAATCACAAGAGACTGGAGAGATAAGAGGGAATGTCTAGAAGCATCTACACACTAATACTTCTCATCTCTGATGCCCTTAGGTTATTGGGAAGCTCTCAGGAACTGGAACAGTGTCAGACAACTACTTGCTTCAAACTCTTTTGTTCTTTGGCATGTAGTCTATCATCTGTGCTATAGATCTGCTTGGTTTTTACCAGATGGAAGTCCAGGTTCTCTGTCATTCATCTGCCTGCATATGGTTCTTCATAACAGACCACCTCAAAATGGTGGTCTCAGCCCTTAGATTTGTATAAACTTTTAGAGTGAATTGCCTTAATTAAGTAATTCCTGAGAGAGAGAATCTAATAGCCCAGTGTGCTTCAGGAATTTACTTCTGGGGGAATAAGCTATGGTCAAAGGGGCAGGGATCATGTAGCATGTGCATTAGGACCTGATACTGCTGGTAGACTGGGCAAGGTGGAGGAGGGTGTCGGGGAAGGTAAGTAAGGTGGTATGCCCAGTTCAGACTATTTACTTAAACTTCTATAAAGTATTATTGCTATTTCAAACTCATTTTAGACAGCAGTTCATTAGGCTTTGTACTAGATCTTGATTTTATACTGACTACCTTTGGACACAGACACCTGGTTTACTTGGACTTGATTTAAAAGCCTGCTTGGAAGTTTCTCTAATTCAGGAATCAGTGACCTGTCACTCTCCTCCAAGATTATGAAAACTCTTTGTGACAGTTGCAGGAAATTCATCCTTGGAGGAAACTCTCAGCAGGAGAAGACAGGGTTAGAGAAGTTGGGATAGTACCTAAAATCAGGAGAAGCCCTCAGTGGTATGTCTCTGGAGAGATTAATAATTTGATTTTTCACGGTCTGGCCAATATTTCCATTTAGCTCAACAGGAAAGCATAATTCTCGAGCTATACTTACCAACTTGTTGAACTAACCTCAATTTAGTTATGATATATGTACTTTAAATTCAATAGAAAACAAGTAGTACTCTGGATTCCCTTTCACACCCAAAATAAAACAGAAAATACTTCTATTCTGCATTTATTTACATGATTAATGTTATCTAATTATACAAGATAGAAAGTGATGAAAGCAATCAGAAAGTAATTATCCAAGATGGAGTGATGATGATGACAATGAATTTTGCTTGGACCACTGCAATAGCTCCTTAACTTTTTCACCTGCTACAAGTGTTCTCGCTTTGTAATCTGTTTCTAACGTGGACCAGAATTAACTCTCTGAAATTAAGGAATAAAAATTCTACATCTCTTTGTTTTTTAAAGGACTGTATCAAAATTGCTTCCTTGATCTTACCTTAACCTATCTTAAGAGTCTCTTAAATCTCATCACTTTTTCTCCTTGTATTCTTATTCATTGCAACATCCCCAGAGCTTAGGACAATGCCTGGGACAAGTAGGCATTCAATAAATACTGAGTAAATTCTTTTTCACTGTTGCCATAGTCATCCTCTTTCTTTTTGAAATTGATCTTTTTGTTTATATCAGTTTATATCAGTCTTTAAGTCTGTCTTTTTCTCTTAATTCTAAATATATGTGTGCTGATGCATGTTCTTCCTGTTTTTCAAGTCCATACATGTGCGCACCTTTACTTCTGACATCATGCTAGAATCGCAATAAGAAAGTATTTGATTCTTCTTTTGTATTCATGTTACTTTTGACAAGTTAAGGTCAGAAATATGGCCACATATTGATTTTAGTAAGAGTGACCCTGAAGCTCAGGCTAAGAGGGATGGGTTCTACCACTGATTGATGAGAAAGTGGACATTTGTCTACTTATTCTGAGCATTTCATGATCTTGTCTCTACTAAAGCTCACCTGCTGCAGTTACCCTGGTTAATGTCCATTCACCTGTCCAGTTTTTAATCTGTTAAGTGGTTTCTGTGGCTGCTAAACTTGTTTGCAATGTGGTGGTCAACTTGCTGGGGCAAGGAGGGTGATTTTTCTCCCTGTCAGTGTCAAGTTTATTTTCTCAGTTATTTTCTTGCAGGTCTCGAAGTGTGCCATTTTACTTTACTACCAAGAGACTAGTCTTATTTTTTCATTTCCCTGGAGTCCCCACCATAAGAATCCCGATTCCTATTTCTTGGGCTGGTATAGAGGTGGCAAAGTCTCTTTTTTTTTTTTTTTTTAAGATTTTATTTATTTCACAGAGGGAGAGAGATCACAAGGAGGCAGAGAGGCAGGCAGAGAGAGAGGGGGGGAAGCAGGCTCCCCGCTGAGCAGGGAGCCCGATGCGGGCCTCGATCCCAGGACCCTGAGATCATGACCTGAGCCGAAGGCAGAGGCTTTAACCCACTGAGCCACCCAGGCACCCGCAAAGTCTCTTCTTGACCAAACTTTGGTTCGGTTCCTCTGAACCCTCTTGTTAACTAGACCTCGATGTTTGGACGTCTGTATTCATCTTTGCATCAGCCAATTTCAGCAAAAATCCTGCTAAGTGAGTTTAGAGAGAATTCTTCCACCCTTGATATCTGACTACAATATCTGATTATCTGATCAAATTCCTCATCCTGCGTGGTTCCTCAGGTGACATTGACCCCCTGGTCTGCCTTTGTCAAGAATCCTATGAATTCTATTTAACCAGGGTCCCCCTCATTCCTAATACTTCCTCTTAGTAATTTTCTCTCTACTGACACCCCACCCTGCTTCCTGGCTAGAAGAATATATTTTCTTTGTTATGTTTGGAATTGAGGCCAATTCTATACTGGGGTGTCTTTTCCTATCTTGCAGTAGTTCCTGAATACTATTTTTACCATTTTAACTACCTTCAAGCTCTGTTGTTTTTTTTTTTCAAAAGAGGATACCTGAATAATACTTTATATGGTTATATCCAAAGATATTCTCTACATTTAGTCAACCAGAATGGAGAAACTAAGCCTCTCAATTACCTCAGGGTAATTTTCCAATCCCTGTGAGACAATCTGTGGCTGTTCATCTTTCTCTTTCCTCTAGGTTTTGACTGGTACACTGAATCTAATTGATCTAGGCCCAGTGATTCTTTCAGTTGTAGGAGTAGAAACTGCTGGGGTTATTTTTAACAGAAAGATGTTTAATGTAAGGATCTAGTGCTTGAAAAGTCTTTGGAAGTGGTATAGGTTTGAGATGGGGGCCCGGCCTTTGAGAATGACTGCCGCCACAAGTGTACTAGACTGGCTCTCAGGAAACTTGTTCTTTTTGCCAGGTATATGGGGAAGCAGGAGGCTGCCACTAGAACTATGTTCGCAGAGACACATCACCTTGGCTGTGATTTAGGGTCGGCTTCCTGACTTCCACCCCACTCACATGAGGCTAGGGGTGGGCGTCAAATTCTGCCACAATAAATAAGCCCTAATATTTCCGTTACCATGTTTGCAACAGCAAATCCAAAGCAGAAGGAAGACCTACCTCCACCTCACGCTCACCTTCTAAAAGTTCATGAGAGTGCTTCTAACTTAGTGGAAACTAGTTTATACCCAAAATCTCTCTTCAAGGGGGTCTGAGGAATATAGCTTTTAGCTGTTTGCTGTAGAAGGACATTGGAATGAATGGTGCATGAGCTGATCCAGAAAGCACATCAAAAGCTAACATCAAATATCAGGATTATACCTGGTTCTCATTTGAATTCCAAAATTCCAAAGGTGTGGCTGAAGAGTAGGCTATATTCTTTGCACATAGAAGTGTTATGTCCCATGGGACCCTGTCTCTTAGCTATGGCTGATTGGGCCAGGGAAATATATCTAAGCCAAGGCCAATGAATTCATTGTTTTACTAGCAGCTAATCAGATTGTTTCTGTTGGGCTGTTGAACTAAGTAAGCCTCACAGAAGGAATTTGACTAGGAGATGCAATGTAACAGGATAGAGTCTGAGGCCCCCATTACAGGTCATGTGTAAGATGAGTAAACAGAGAATCTTAGGAAGACAATCAAAGAGGACGGGGCCCATACACAGAGATAGAGGTAGGCCCTTGAGAAACAGAAAGGGAAGACTCCGTCCTTGAATTTACAGTTTCCAGAGAGGCCCTGATATGTCTACTTTTCTGATGTTGTGCTCAAAGAATGACTATTGTGTCCTTACACTAGCTCCCTTCCCCATTTTTATCAAGCTGGTTTGAGTTTCTGTTCCTCACAATAGAAAGTTGATTAAATAAAAACATATTTCTCAATTTTCCAGCTTCTTCTCTCAGACTCCCAAAGAGAGGGGAGATTATTGTTGGCTGAGAGAAATTTAGGCCATTCTACATTTGTGACACCTGTAGAAGCCACAGAGGCTATGTGAGAGAAAGATTTGGGCCACTTGAAAACCTCACTCTTGGTAGCAGATGCAGGTAAGGGAAGAGCAAAGAGAAAGGCAGAGGAATATTGGTGCTTGGGTGAATTACAATAAACTCGAAGTACTTTGTAACAACTTTGGTAGTTGGGTTATTTTTCTTTGAATGGAGTGTGTTCTGACTGAACCACATGGGGTGTGCAGAATTTTAAGTGATGCATTGACAAAGATCACACATTTTTATGCAAATATTTCTGGTATATTTTGGTTACAGGTTAATATTGAGATGCAATAGTCACACACACACACACACACACACACACACACACACACACACACACACACACACGTCAGTGCTCCCTTGAAGGTAACAAGGACATTTGAGAGGTCCCTCTACCCCTCCCCTGCATCAATGGAACATTGATGTCTCATTGCTTTGGTGACAGGTTGTGGGGAGCATTGGTCTAGAAGGTGTTTTGTGTCTATCTGCAATGATGTAGACTGTTCTGTAAGAGATGCCTGGTTCAAATACCTAAACTGGCTTTGTCTATAAACATGATTAAGTTCCATAATAATCATGAAAACAAAATTTTCAATAGGAGTTAATTGTGGCTTGGATAGATATAAATGTTAGTGACTAGAACAGATGAGCATATCCTTTTAAGATAAATGCTTGTACGAACAATGAACAAGTACATCTAAAAAGCATTTCATGGGAAATTTTTTTCACTGACTCATTGCCTGGTTTTAACTACATGCAAAAAAACCACTTTAACCCTGCACCTTGCAAATAGTCATTGGGAATGGATCATTGTCCTTTGCTTGGCAGAGAGACAATGTGCTTTTAGTAAAAAAACAAAAAACAAAAAACAAAAACCGATTCTTCTCTCTTCTATGTGGAGCACACCATATTTTTAAAAATGCAAACCCTTCTTTGTTTTTCAGGGTGAATAACATATTAAGCCCATCTGTGGTGTCAACTGCAAAGAAACCTCTGCTAGGAGAGGGGCTTCCAGAGCTTCTGGAAGGCTAAAGGTAGAGGTATTGTTCATGTCTGGTTAGAGTTGTAGGTTTTCCCAATCTTGCAGGCTGTTGGGTTTGATTCAAGAAACAAGAGAGCAGTGTGTTGGGAATAAATAACCTCTTGTAGGGACAATTAGTTCTTTTGAAATGGCAATGGAAACAGTATAGCAAGGTGTTTATTTTTTATTTGTATTATTATTTTTAACATAGAGAATGTCATTGGCAGCTGAATTCCCAGGGACAGGAGAAGAGCCTATGTCCAGTGTTCTGCATCTGTACCCACCAAGATTTGCTGAGATTTGTTTGTGGTGTTGTGGTGGATTGCAAATGGCTTCACTTTGGCAATTGTGCTGTTTCTTCTTGAAAGGGGTATTCTGACTGAACCACATGCATCTCCAGATTTATAATGACCAAATCTACAAAAACCATAATGCTTTTGCTGTTTCTTTTTCTCCTTCTTTCCATCTTCCTTTCTTCCTCCCTCCCTTTTCTTTTTTCTTTTCTTTTCTTTTCTTTTCTTTTCTTTTCTTTTCTTTTCTTTTCTTTCTTTCTTTCTTTCTTTCTTTCTTTCTTTCTTTCTTTCTTTCTTTCTTTCTTTCTTTCTTTCTTTTCTTTTTTTGCCAAGATCCTGGTAGAAAACAGAAACTTCAATCATATTTTTAAGATGGTTTGATGACAGGTCTATTTACAGACACATGGGCAGGGTTAAGGTCCCGAGCAAGACTGACATACTTCAGAACCAACAAGTAGGAGCTGTTGTATCCTGGGTCTCAGGGGTCGGGTTGGAATTCCCAGGTCCCAAACTGGCTGTTGAGCAAGCTCTGGGCTGGCCCTCACGCTGCAGAGTCTGGAGCCCAAGAAGACCTAAATAGCAGTTTCTGGAGGAAGCTGAAATCCAGAGCCACATAAAGAGTCCAGTCCAATGAGATAGTCTGGAGGGAATTAGAAGAGTGTCAAAACCAAGGTAGGCTATGAAGGGATAGAGTTTGGACATTTTAGTTCAGTTGTAAGGTGGGAGGGGTTCTGGGGAGCATTTCTTGGTCCTTGTTTGACAGAAATAGTAAATGTTTATAGGATGTCTGCAGCCAGTCCTGCTGTTAAAAGAATCAAGCAGGTTGGGACAGAAAATGGTTGAAACTAATTAAGCCTTCTTATTAACAATTCAGTTGAGCAGGATGTCTCATGTGTTGCTTTGCTCTGTGCTGACTATATCACATATCCCTATAATTTCTTTTTTTTTAAGATTTTATTTATTTATTTGACAGACAGAGAGAGAGAGAGATTACAAGTATGCAGAGAAGCAGGCAGAGAGAGAGGAGGAAGCAGGCTCCCGGCTGAGCAGGGAGATGTGGGGCTCGATCCCAGGACCCTGAGATCATGACCCAAGCCGAAGGGAGAGGCTTTAACCCACTGAGCCACCCAGACGCCCCATCCCTATAATTTATTGCTGTGGATTCATTTTGATGGCCTGCTTTTTTATCTAGTTTTTGTCCCTCATTCAGAATGAATATAGATTAAGGGAGTTTACCTCATGTTTCGGCCATCTCACCAAAGGGCCTGTGTATTGGGAAGTAGAATGAAATGGTAGGTGCCAGTGCCACTTGTTGAAATAAGAAACCCTTGAATATCAGGAGTTGAACATTATATAATTTCATTTCTTCATTCTACTACAGTCTAATGGAGGTAGATTGGTTCTCCTCCATCTGTTGCTATATCTTCTGGGATAGGGGCCGTTGATGTAACCACAGAAGGATATGAGATATTATGTGGGATGTTTTAAGCATCAGGCAGGCAGGATGACTATGTAATTCCCATTCCCATTGCACTGGCTAGAAATCAGCCAAATGGCTTCAAACCAACTGCAAGGGAGTTTGGAAAATGCAATTTTTCTGGATATTCTGGAAGAGGAAACAGTAGACTACTGCCATAATCACAGGTGGAGAAACCCAGAAGCCTGACCAAAACTTAGGAAGAAGACATCCCTCTTCGAGAACTATCATGTATGTGGCTTTAAAGTCCTGGTCCTTTGGGACTCAGGGTTGACGGCTCAGAAAGTAGCAGTTTAAGTAATTTAGGTTGACAATAACAATAGCTAGGACTACGATGTTGGCTAAGTACTGAAAAGGAAGACCTGGGTTGAGAACAATAACACTGCTCCAACTCTAGTCTGGAAACTGATCTGGAGACAAGAGGGATAGGTAGGTGAAAAGTTATTTTCAAGAATCCAAACTGATAGACATAAATATGGTGATTTCTATGTCTGTGTAGGAAAATTGAGAAGAGGCTAGATTCTTTGGGATAAAAGACAGTGGGATTGCTTTTTGATATGTTGGCATGAATTCTAAGCAGAAGTGTTCTGGTGATGCTTGGAGAAGTGTCTGGGGAGCCACAGCTGTGGGAATTTAAGCCATGGAAGCAAGTGAATGCCATAGAACTGGATGAAGCATAGTTACAGAAGGAGGAAAGAGATCTAGAACTGAATTTGGGGGAAGAAACATGGGCAATGCAAAAACACGTGTGGCATATTGTAGGTTCTGTTTATAAGAGAATCAGAAATGAAAATGAGAATAGTTTCAGTAAATCAATATTTAAAAAAGTTATTTATTACTGTTTTTTTGCCATTTTAATCTTTCCTTTTTACTGATAGCTTTCTCTCTTTAATTTTCCTTAACGTTTGGGATACATGATACCTGTTTCTTTTTCAGGACAATGCAGTTGATATTTAATGTATGAAATAATTTGATATATTCAATAAAGTAAAATAATGATTTGCTTAATTCTTTTATCCTAATGCAAATGGTTATTGTACAAAGCATACAATCTATTGTACAAAGGCATATAATCTATGCCTTTGTCTGTATTTCTACATAAAACTGTAGAGATCTAATACTAAGAAAATCACATTTCTCATATGTATTTAATACCCTACTAAAGGAACAGTTTTTAATTTTACCAAAGTTACTTGGTTCTTTCTAACCAGTCCTCTAACCATCATTTTATTAAAAATTAGTGGATAAGTTATGACAATCAAGCAGGCTTATGAAATGGATTTCTTGTCTTGAAATGTTCATTTGCTTGCGTGACTTTAACTTGTCTTGAAGGCAGATTAACAACAATTAACAACCTCAAAAGAAAAGTGAAATAATTAATAATGAATTTAAACAAATGACAATATAGCTAAAATGTGTGTGGTAGGAAACCGAAGGGACCGGCACTCAAGAGTAGATAATTTTGAGACACTTTATTTCTCTTGGTATGTTGCATAACTGAACGACTCTTTCATGATAGACTTTGATGAAATCCTCTTAGTTTAAAACCTTTGATAGGAACCTACAAGTGGGCTTCTTTAACCACAGACTCTGAACTATATCTCTTGGTTTTTCTACAGAAAAATATCAGTAAGGATTTAGTAAAAAAGAAAATTAGAAAAAAAGTATTTCTGACATAAGTTGTTTTAAGAGAATGTGGAGAAACAGGGGTCAGGCTGAGGAAAGGTAACCTTTTATTACTCTCACAAATTTGAAAAGTTTCCTGAGGTACGTGAAACGTGAGTAGAATTACTGTATTTTTAATGAAAGCAGATTGTGTTTGAATGTGCTGTGATAGTTATTAGGTGGAAATTTTCCCTAGAAGGTTTTCGTGTGTGTGTGTGTGTGTGTGTGTGTGTGTGTGTGTGTGTGAAGAGTTTAGTCAACACTGTTAAATTAAACATTGTAAAAAAGATACTTTGCTCACTAGTAAAGACAATATAGTTTCTTCTTTTGATTGCTTGTATGCCCCAAAATATAACAGAGAGCAATGGGAGAGGCTCAGGTAATATTAGAAACAGAATATAATATAATGTGTACGGACTGTTCTTTTATGATTCGCTTTTTTTATTTAACGAGTATTAACAATTCCCAATCATGAGTCCAGCTGTAATTCTGAGAGTCCACAATTCGCATAAGAATTCTGGGTTATTGAGCATGAAAGCAAAGACAGTTGAGAACGTTTTATGTAAACTGACTTTGAGAATGTGCTTTGAAATATCTTCCAATAGTGATTTAAAAAGAGAAATAGTATCTATATTTTGGCCTTCAGGTTAAAACAGTTTAGTTTTCTTATTTATTTTTCCTCTTTTTTCTTTCTGGCCTTGGATGTTAATAGCAAGGTGTTAATAGAGAAACCCTTGGACCTTCTCTGACTGTCTCAGTTGATTATAAATTTGAGCTGTGCTAGTGAGCAGGAGCAACCATGGGAAAGGTAATTTGTACGAAGACCTCTGGAGGTTAGTACGAATCTCGGGGTGTGGGGCCATTCACATTTGGGGAAGCTGCTTCTAAGTCATCTTTGAGGAAAGAAGGAGAAGGAAGGATCCAGGTAGAGCTTGGAGGCTCTTGGATTGAGGGAACACATTTGAAGTGGAGAACGGGGGCTTTGGATCTCATGAGAGTTGCTGAAGCTACGGGCATCTGGTTTCAGAAGTACCTGAAGGATCCGCGATAAAAAACTAAGGAAAGCCACATGTGACCTGATATTGTGGATTACACTTTTAAAATTTAGGAAGGTTTTTGAGAGGATCTAAGCCTATCTGAGGGTAAATTTAGAATTTGGGCTTGAACCTAGATCTGGCAGATTTCACTTTGCAGTGCAGAATTAGGGTTGAAGGTGTAGACCATTCAATAAAGTGTTTCTACATATCCTGCACCTGATTAAGATCAGCAACTGTGCCCTAACTAACCAAGGGAAGAAAGACAAACTCAAAGAATTTCAGCATCTGATAACCTTGTATATGGGAGTTCAAATGATAATGAGATCTCTAGAGAACAAAGGCCATAGAAAAACAAGGAGTAACCTGTTGTCTGAAATTCTTACATTGTTCAGATTCAGGATGATGCTTGCTTGCTGGACCCAGGCAGGGATTCTGGTACTTCTGGCTGAGTGTGGGTGTGGAGCCAGGCTTGACACAAATCTGTAGAATGAGGAGTTGAGAGAGATCAGGAATTTGATATCCTTGGGTAATGCTGAATTTGAGAGCTCACACAGACAGAATGCTGTAAAGATATTGGTCTGAGCAGGAGAAACTGAGTGTGTGGCACCTGGGTAGAAGTTAGGTGCCACAGATCAAAAGAGGCTAGCTTAGCTAGAAGATTATAGGTTGATTGTGGATTGACAACAGAAGGGGGTGAGAAAAATCTTAAGGGTGCTGAACCAGTTTGGACTCAGCTGTCTGTGACCATGTAAAGGAAGCTGAGTCAGGAGTTGGAGGAATGCGGCAGTCAATAAGTATCTTAAGGTTTTCTTTGATGCCTGACTTGGGAAAACCACTTCTCACCCAGTGTGTAGATGTGAGTCAAGGTGGTTAGAAAACAAGATGGTGACTGGGAAGAACTTATTGACTGTGTCCTTTTCATTCAGACAACAAATATTTATTGAGCACCAATTTTGTGCCAGACAATGGAGACACAAGTGTACATATGACAGGCAGGGTTCCTGTCTTTATGATGTTTTTTATACTTAGAAAAAAGCAATAAGCCAGTAGATACCTGAATTAAAGTAAGTACAATGTGCTATGAAAGACAGAAATAATAGAGTATCATATGGAGAAAATTCTTTAAAGTAGATGGTTTGAGGAGCCTTATAATGATAGGTTGGTGTTTAAACTGACTGGGAAGATTTATTCATCTGGAGAACTGATGACACCTGGGCATAAGGAAAAACATAAGGAGAAACTGAGGAAGGAAATATTCAGGGTGTCCTAAGAACTGTGAAAAGGCCATGTTAACCTTTTATTTCTTTTTGTTGTCCACTTGCTGTGGCTAGGTCTTCCAGTACTATGTTGAATAGAAGTGGTGAGAGTAGACATCCCTGTCCGGTTCCTGAAAGCTTTTCTTTTAAGTCTGATGTTCACTGTGGGTTTTTCATATATGGCTTTTATGATGTTGAGATATTCTCCCCCTAGATCTACTTTGTTGAGGGTTTTTTATCATGAATGGATCTTGTATTTTATCAAATGCTTTTTTTTTCTTTTGCATCTGTTGAAATGATCATATGGTATTTATCCTTTCTCTTACTGATGTGATGTATGGTGTTGATTGTCTTGTGTATATCGAACCAGCCTTGCATCGCAGGAATAAATTCCACTTGATTGTGGTGAATGATTTTTTCAACGTATTGTTGGATTCTGCTTGCTAGTATTTTGTTGAGGATTTTTGGATCTATGTTCATCAGAGATATTGGCCTGTAGTTCTTTTTTTTGTGGTCACATCATTTGGTTTTGGTATCAGAGTGATAGTGGCCTCACAGAATGAATTTGGAAGTTTCCCTTCTATTTTTTGGAATACTTTGAGAATAGGTATTAACTCTTCTTTCTTTCTTTCTTTTTTTGTAATTGATTGGTGAGTCTTTTTTTAATTACTAAATATTTCAGGCATACAGAAATGTAGATTATGAGAAAAAATACCTTTGTATCCACTACTTAGAGTTTAAGATATAGAATCTTACAAATTCAGTGATGTCTTATATCTGTTCCTCCCTCATTCCACCCCCTCTAAGAATCTCTCTGAGAACTGAGGATGAGTCTGTTGGTCTGTATTTCTGTTTTCTACAACTCTCCTGTTTACATTAGAGTAACTTACTTGAAACTCCTCTCTGTCTTTTCTATACATGTAGAAAGTTAGCTGCAATGCTAATGTACTATCAAAGCTACAAACTGTATCTTTCTGTTTTACACTTGGAAACTATCAAATTAGAAAGCCACTTTGTGCTAATACTTTAGTATGCTAATACTTTGTATTACTATGCTAATTATAATACATAGTAATACATAGTATTACTATGCTAAGTATTACTAAGTAATACTTAGTGATACTATGCTAATACTTAGTATGCTAATATTAGTATGCTAATACTTTAACTCATATGTTAGTTAGATCTGAAGATACAGAAACTACGAAATTCATGAATGTTTAAAATTAAATGACTTACAGATAAGAATTTTAGAAATTTGGGGGGACAGTCCAAAAATTTTGCATTTTTGAGTACCAAAGTGCTGAAAAATTTTTTTATATTTAATATACAATCTCCTGATTATTTTGAGCAATAAATATAACTCTTCTTTAAATGTTTGTCTGAATTCACCTGTGAAGCCATCTGGTCCTGGACTTTCATTTGTTGCTGTTGTTTTTTTAAGATTTATTTATTTATTTGAGAGAGAGAAAGAGAGAAAGACTCCTTGCTGAGCAGGGAGCCTGACGTGGGACTCGATCCCAGGACCCTGGGACCATGACCTGAGCCGGAGGCAGATGCTTAGCTGACTAAGCCACCCAGGAGTCCCTTGTTGCAAGATTTTTGATTACTGATTACTCCTTGCTGGTAATTGGTCTGTTCAGATTTTCTATTTCTTCCTGTCTCAATTTTGGTAGTTTATATGTTTCTAGGAATTTATCCATTTCTTTTAGCTTGTTTAATTTGTTGGCATACAGTTTTTCATAAGATTCTTTTATAATTGTATTTCTGTGGTGTTGGTTGTTATTTCTCCTCTTTCATTAGTGATTTTGAGTCTTTTCTCTTTCTCTCTCTCTCTTTCTCTTTTTAATGAGTCTGGCTAGAGTTTTCAGTTTTGTTGATCTCTTAAAGAACCAGCTCCTGGTTTCATTGAGCTAGGTTTTGTTTTTGTTTTTATTTTTGTTTTTGTTTTTAGTTTCTATATTATGTATTTCTGCTCAAATCTTTATTATTTCCATCTTTCTGCTGGTTTTGGGTTTTGTTTGTTTTCCTTTTTCTAATTCCTCTAGGTGTAAAATTAGGTTGTTTATTTGAAATTTTTCTTGCTTCTTGAGGTAGGCCTACATTGCTATAAACTCTCCTCTTAGAACTACCTTGCAATCCAGTAATATCACCACTATCCCAAAAAATAAAAAAACACTAATTCAAAGTAATACATGCACCCCTGTGTTTATAGCAGCATTATTTACAGTAGCCAAATTATGGAAGCAGCCCAAGTGTCCATCGATAGATGAATAAAGAAGATGAATATTATTCAGCCATAAAAATAATGTGATATTGTTTTTTTTTTAAGATTTTATTTATTTGACAGAGAGAGAGAGAGAGAGAGAGAGAGAGAGAGAGAGAGAGATCACAAGTGGCAGAGAGGCAGGCAGAGAGAGGAGGAAGCAGGCTCCCTGACGAGCAGAGAGCCCGATGTGGGCCTCGATCCCAGGACCCTGAGATCATGACCTGAGCCGAAGGCAGCGGCTTTAACCCAGTGAGCCACCCAGGCGCCCTGTGATATTGTTTTTTGCAATGACATGGATGGAGCTAGTATAATACTAAGTATAATGTTATAAATAATAAACTAGTATAATGCTAAGCAAAATAAATCAGTCAGAGAAAGACTTGATTTCACTTATATATGGAATTTAAGAAACAAGAAAAAGCAACAAAGAAAAAGATAGACAAACCAAGAAACAGACTCCTTTTTTTCAAGTGAAATTGTTTTTTAAAGATTTTATTTATTTATTTGAGAGAGAGAGAAAGAGAGAGTGAGCACAAGTTGGGGGAGGAGCAGAGGGAGAAACAGACTCCCTGCTGAGCAAGGAGCCCAATGTGGGGCTTGATCCCAGGACCCTGAGACTGTGACCTGAGCCAAAGGCTGATGCTTAACCAACTGAGCCACCCAGGTACTCCAAGAAAAAGACTCTTAACTATAGAGGACAAATTGATAGTTACCAGAGGGAGGATGGTGAAATAGATGATGGGGATTAAGGAGTTCACTTGTTGTGATGAGCACTGGGTGTTGTATGGGATTGTTGAATCACTATATAATGCCTGAAACTAATATAACACTGTATTTTAACTATACTGGAATAAAATAAAATAAAATAAAATAAAATAAAATAAAATAAAATAAAAAAATAAAGTAAAATCCTGTCACTTGACCATAGTTTGCATGAGAGGTAAGCAGGGAAGATATGTTGGGCATTATGAGCCTTGATAAGTGTGGTAGCCAGACTCCAAGGTGTCTCCCAGTCATACTCGTCTGTGGTCCTTTCATATGCTGTAGTGGGGTTAGTCTGTATGACCAATGGAATATAACAGAAGTTGTGGTACATGATATCTGAGATTAGTTATAAGAGACATTGTAGTTTCTGTTTTGAATGTGTGCTCTCCTTCTTTATACTTCCCTCTTTTTTGAATCACTTGCTATGGGGGAAACCAGCTACCATCTTGAGAAAAACATTATGACGAGGCTCACAGGGTGAGCAATTGGAGCCTCTTGTCAACAGCAACGTGAGTGAGCTTGGAAGTGAATCCTCTAGTCCGAGTCAAGCTGTTCAATCATTGCCGTTCTAGCCAACAGCTTGCTGCAAGCCCACAAGGGACCCTGAACTGGAACTACGCAGCTAAACCATTTCTAGATTTCTGACCCTTAAAAACTGTGTGAGATGGGCGCCTGGGTGGCTCAGTGGGTTAAAGCCTCTGCTTTCGGCTCAGGTCATGATCTCAGCGTCCTGGGATCGAGGCCCGCATGGGGCTCTCTGCTCAGCAGGGAGCCTGCTTCCTCCTCTCTCTGCCTGCCTCTCTGCCTACTTGTGATCTCTCTCTCTCTGTGTCAAATAAATAAATAAAATATTTAAAAAAAAAACTGTGTGAGATAATAAGTTGTTGTTTTAAGCTGCTAAGTTTCAGGTCCTTTTTTAATGTACAATTGTATTTAATATAGTAAGGAGTTTGAATTTTATCTAAATAAAATGACTTTCTGAGACAAAGGAAAGTGGGTGAGGGTGCTCTTAATAACTATAATAGCTTTTAATAATTAACTGGCTTGAAGGTTGATGGAGTGACCTCTTGAGATTACTGCTCAATGGCTGTTTGCTGGACCTCTTCCTTATGGGCAGTGATATATTCAGTCTCCTTGTGTTTAGGAATTAAGTACCCATTAAATAAAGAGGTCATTTCAATTTGCAGTCACCTTGAAAACAAAGACAGGACTACATTTAGAGCTTTTATAAAATAGTGATGCCCCTTCTGTTCCAAACGAAGAAAAGGACATTTAGAGTATCGATGATGTTGACTGTAATTCAGCAGTAAACATCTGTGGAGCAACTTTAAGGAATAGTTCTGTGCTCTGAATTATGAGGCAAGGGCTATGACCAGAGTCCTCTAGTTTAGTCACCATCTAGGGTGGAGACGGATTATTTTAGGTCCCATGGAAATTGGTGTATTTCTTTTCCCCTGACCAGAGAGCACTTGATTCTTGTCAGGATAAGGAGACCAGAATTTTAAAATGCTAAAGGACAAAGAGTAGTCTAAGTGTTTTGCCTTCCTCGTTTCCTAACAAATGCCAAGTATTATTTGTATTGTTTCAGAACTCTCCAGAAACTGGGACTTCTTTGGTCAGAAGACTGTTGGGCCCAGGTGTTGATAAGGCTTTCTTGTTGTTAAGATGGAAGCTGAGAGTGTTAATCGGAAGCTTGTAGCCAAGTCCCTGCAGAGAGAATGGGTGACTTTTCTGAGGCCAGGGATGTTCTTATACCATTTGCTGCTTCTCTCAAGGCCCAGAAACTTTGGGTCTACTGTGACATCCAGTCACTGTTTTATAGGACCATATTTAGGACATAGACAACTTTTCCCCAGTTTTACCTATCCATACAGAGCAAGCAATTTTGGTTTAAAAACAAAGGGGCCGTGAGAATTTACAAATACTGCTCTTCCTTGCAGATAGTCTATCTCTTAATGATTTACAGAGGCCTTTGTACATTTCCCCCCAGGCAAATAACAACAGACATTGTACTTTAATTCTTTCTGATCTCTGGGAGAAGCAAAAACCATTGCCTGGCCTTGACAAGGAGGTGTCAGGCTGATGGTAGGGATTTTTTTCCCAGGGGCCTCCTAAAACACAAACATACGCAGAACAAACACTAGTATAAGATAAAGCCTGATAGAAGTGTCATCGGAGGTGCATATTTCAAGGTGCCTTTGAGATTTTGAGACTTCATTTTAGAATTCTGAGCAGTCTTAATAAGCAGGTCCATCATCTCAGTGAAGAAGGGGGTCAGCTGGGTGCACCGAGGTGGAACTGATTGGCTAAATTGCCAATGGCCACAGAATGATCCAGCAACAGTCTGGTGCCAGGAGGACAGAAGCAGCTGTAGCCAAGCTGCACTGAAATCTGTCTCTAATTACATCCATCCAATAAAAGCTTGGTTATTTACCATTGGAAAAGGGTTCATAATGGCGCTTACATTTTTCATCTTTCCAAATAATTCTGCCAGGTTTTTTTCTTCCCCTAGTTTTGAGGCGCCAAATGTTGAGAAAGCACATTTCCAGAATGTCCTATTTCTTGCCTGATGCAATGTAAAATCATCTCGTAATTGCCAGGGCTAGAGTGGTGTCTACTTCTTGAAAAAGAGAGGCAGTCAGTTCACCAGGGCACTACTTTGTCTGCATTGTTGCCCTCAGAAGATTAACCAGCCAAAGTTCTTCATTTATCTAATGGCAGCAGGCCCAGGTTAACTGTATGTTTCTGGGTTAGTCCTAGTGATTGCCATTGGATACAGGTTTCCACAGTTCCATTGTAGATAATATAGTACTCAGTTAGCCCTGAGGGTGACATTAACAGGTCAATAAAGGCCTCATAAAATGTTTTATATGCCAGTGTCAGCTAGTATGTAGCAGGACACCGTTAGTCATTAAACAGGTTGGGTCTGCTGAATGGTGTTCATTTTCAGAGACTTGTCAGTATTATGTTCCTAAACAGAAGTGTTACTGTGATACATGGGGATTGTATTGTTTTCTGAAGCTTCAGTCTTAGCCCAGCTGCCTGACTGTAATTTGAAAAGTGACATTTAGCAGGTTCTGTATAGAGTAGTGGTTCCTATGTTTAGCTTTGGAACTAGACATACTTTCTGTCTTACGTGACATAAGTACAAGTTCCTTAATCTTACTGAGCCTTGATTCCTGTCATGTGTCAGGTTGGGGATAGTGATACAAATAAAATAAAAGGGGTATGACTTTTCACCATTCCTGGTTCCAAACGAGATATAGTCTTGGCTTTGACAGAATATGCAAACTGCTTACATGTTTTCTAGTACATGTTATGTGTTCGAAAAGTGATTGTTGTCATTATTGGAAGGAGTTCTGACTCTTGGTTTACTAATAGGGACCTTGAGGGGTGGCTGATATTATCTCTGGTAACTCTATGAATTCACTGTGAGAGCAGGGTTAGATGATCAAATTCTATCTTTCTGGTGTGATGTGGTTTTCACAACCTTTATTTGTCTTAGATGGTTTGTACTGAAAAGTTCTAGGTAGGAGGCATCTTTGCAGATTTTATGTTAACAAAACAAATAAGACCAATTTCTTCTTTTTCTTTCAAAATAAGTAGCTTGCATAGGCCAACCCACCTACTCCATTCATTCCATCCTTCCTCAACCCACACAGGCCTACTCTTCATTGCTACCGCCCTTGAGACTGGAGACCTGTCAGCCAGCATCTGCTGAGCTCAAATGCTCTAGTTTTCTTTCATTAGGACAAAATCCTGAGAAACATAATTAAAGGGAGAGTAGTAATAAAGAGCAGAATATAGTTCTTTCTTTTTTGTTTTGCTGCTTGATTCCTTTCAAACTCATTAAATACATTAGTAAATCCCATAAGTAGGTGAGTGGGTTCCGTTTACCTCACCAGCTTGGATCAATTGACAATGATTTTCTGGAGCATTGTCTTCAAAAGGCTTCTGATGATGTGTCTAGCAAAATGGTGAAAAATTACAGTGGTCAATTTAAAATGACTTCTATGAGAAAATGAAGTGGAGGTAGTGGATGCCATCTATGCCTTAAGATTTTGAGTTAATAGTAATGCTAGAAACTTATAGCAAGCATCACTGTTGATCTAGCGTCATACATTCAGTGCTTTGCATTTTGCTTGTCAAACTTATGTATTTATTCAGCAAATATTCGTTGAGTGCCTACAACATTCTAGGAATCTGACAATTTAACCAGAAAAGTGGATTCTACTGTCAATATGAAGGTGTATTAAGTTCTGAAGCTTACCATGAACTTGTTCTATTTCTTCCTCTTCCATTCATTACCACTGTCTCAGTGCAGACCCTCATTATCTTGACCTGGATTGTTATTACCATGGTTTTCTAGAAAAAGGAAAAAACACTCCACTCCACCAACTGTGCAACTGCTCATGGTCTTAAAACCTATTTCTGAGTTCTCCCAAGGGAGGGATGAAGCAATGGTGAGGGAAGAGAGACAGAGAGCAAGGAGAGACATATGGTGGAACAGGTGGATAAATACTTCTTCTGAGAGATTTTTGGGAGGAAAAAAAAAAGATACTTTATCTGAAGATAGTTTTCAAATAACCACTGACCTCAATAAAGACAAATTTTCACTCTCTTGGAATTTGGCAGATGGACATATGCCCCCTCTTTTCTTTCTTTGTAAGGTGTAACAGCCTATGATTGCTACAGTCTCTTAAATGATGTCCTAGATATCATTTTGTCCCATTCATTCCATCCATCCCTTTGTTCCTAGAGATTTTTCTCTAAAATGTGCATCTCTAGTCATGTCACTCCTCTGCTTAAAATTCTTTGATGGCTTCCAGTGCCTGTAGTAGAAATTCTTTGTTTGGACCTATCAGTGGTTTAGGATCATTTGTAAGGTATGAATTGAATGTCTGCTACTAACTGAGTTAAGGAATTGAAGACTGGTAGTGATTTACTTTTTAAATAGGAATCTCACAATTTTAAGCTCTAATATTCTTTTCTGAATAAAATAGAAAGAGATGAGGTTTCTGTGTAACTGAAGCTGCAGCCAATCTTTTTTTATGTCATGGGATACACTGTGTGACAACTGTCATCAGTGATGGCGATGATGTCATTGTTATTTCACTCAAAATTTGGGATTATCCAGAGACATATAATAATTGCCATAGATTTTATAGGGGAAAAGCCCCTGGCCCACCGAATAAAGTTCAAATACCATAAAGACTATGTAAGGACTTCTCTGATATCTTGCTTATCTCTTTAGATAAATCTTTGTGAGCATTACCCCCTGTCCCTATCTACTTATTCAACTACTCTCTCTGTCTGAAATGCATTTCATCCTTCACTCCAATCAATCTGGTAAACCCCTCAAATACTTTAAGATCACACTTTATGAAGTCTACCTTAATATTCCCTCCCAACTCTGGTAGAATCAAATGCTCACACAATTGCACAAAAACTGGAAGAATGAGGTCTTTTCCCTCATTCACCTCTCTCTTTTCATTTCTTATTCATTTCATTTGGCCCCAACAGGAAGCATCTATTGTAGGAGTAAGGCTAATTCAGGACCTGCTATGAGAACAGACAACTCCAAAATCTCAGTGGCTTGCAACAACAAAGGTTTATTTATTGGTCACATTCCATACCCATTGTGAATTGACTGGGATTTCTTTTTACAGCATCATTCAGAGACTCAGATGAATAAGCAGCCACCATCATAAATATAGTTGGTCACTGTGCCAGAGAGAAAAGGGAGGGTTTCACATAGTTCATTAAATCTCAATGTTACTTGTATTCCTGATCCATTAATTGTAACTAGTAATACAGTCCCATCAAAAAACACAAAAAGCCAGAAGATGCAAGACTACCTTGTACCTGTAACGTCAGAAGTATTTGACTAGTAGTGCTAATTATGATCATATATACCCAGCATAAAAGCAATCATGATTATTTCCTAAGTTATGGGAGTGGTTTATTTCCCTGGCATATTTATATGACAAAATTTATATTTATATTTATATAATTTAAAATTTTAATTTTAATTTATTTATATTTATATCCAGATGCAACTGACATTTCCTCCCCCTTAGGAGAAGGGGTGGGTTGGCTGTTGGATAGATAACTAATAGTGACTGTCATACCTTGTTCTTTCAACTTCTGCACCTAAGTTCTGGGTTTGGAAGGACCTCGGAGCTCCACAAAGCACACAGTGTTTTCAGGTCTATGGAGAACCTTGAAAAGCTTTCCATAGCTAGAAACTCTTTGTGAACCATTGTTTTGGGAACTTCCTATATAACATCTCACTCATAGTCCAACAACCCTATGAGCTAGGCATTATTTTCCAGATGGGGAAACAGAAGACCAGACAGGATAAATAGCTGTGTCAAGGTCACAGGGCTAAAATGTGGTGGAACCTTAATGTCAGCCTGCCTCCTGATTCCAGAACTCTTACACTTTTCTTTCTTTATTTATTTATTTATTTTTTTTTTTTTAAAGATTTTATTTATTTATTTCACAGCGGGAGAGAGATCACAAGGAGGCAGAGAGGCAGGCAGAGAGAGAGGGGGAAGCAGGCTCCCTGCTGAGCAGAGAGCCCGATGCGGGCCTCGATCCCAGGACCCTGAGATCATGACCTGAGCCGAAAGCAGGGGCTTTAACCCACTGAGCCACCCAGGCGCCCTCTTACACTTTTCTTTATTTCTCTGGTATCTTATATGGAACCCCTGAAATTGTATTAACCTTTTTTAGAGTTGAACATATTTTTGAGCTGTACCCACTATCATCGGAGGATATTCTAAGTCTTAGGTTTGTTTTGTGCTATGTAAACCACATGTCTTTTTGTTTTAAACACTTCTCTATCTACAGTTTTAAGAGAGGGTGTCAAGGGTTTATCTTCTTACACAGTCCTGTTTTGACAACACGAGAGCATTTTGTAGTGACAGTGTGCTTTAATTCAGAAAAATGGATGGCACAGTGCTTCTCCTGCAGTAGATTTATACTTATTTCCTTCTCTCTGTTAACAGGATTTATTCATAGGCTCTGAACAACACATGCCAAAGGCTGCTCCCTCCACCCCCGCCTCCATCCCCCAAAAGAGCTATTGATATTTAATAAATGATCATTGCTATGACTCGAAATGTTTGCTATAACCAGATCAAACAGGGCAATCAGGTTTTATTTTTTAAAGCAATGGAAATTACTTCGTTTATTGTGTCTCTTTCAGAGAGTTTGGGTGGAGGTTTCAGCCACAATGATGCCACTTTATTATGAATTTCTATTCGTTGAATAGACTGAAATTAACATTTGATGACTTCTTCATTGATATCTGACATTTTTTCACAGGCAGACTCTAATAAAGAAGTCAGTTAGAGCTATTAGACATATTTTAGGGGAATTTTTTGATGCATATCTTCACTTAGATTAAGAAATTTAAATCATTGGTGCTATCAGTATGAATACTAATGATATAGCCTGCCAGATGGAAACCTTTCATAAATTTTCACTTTTCTCTTACAGTTGGCTGTAAATCTTAAGTAAATGACTTCTTGGGTGAACTATGTTGATGTCAGCTTTAATGCCTTATGTCCACACTGATTTCAATGTCATAAGTACCTGGAAGGCAAGCAACTCTTAATTAAATGTCATTTTCTTTTTCTGTTATTGAACTAGAGCCGAGTGCAGACTCTAGTTGCATTGTCTGTGGCTCCCCAGCAAAGAGCTCAGCTCTTTGTCACAAGTGGGTTCTTTGGAGCTACTTAAATGCTTTGGTGTCATGCAGTTTCTCCTCTCTTAACTAAAACGGTCTCCCTCTGTCTTTCAGAGAGTAAAACACTGTTTCCTTAGCTCTTTGTTCTCCATTTTGACAAAACACATTCTGTAGGTTCTTGCCTCATTTTAACAATATTTTTTTCCTCCAGAAATTGATGTTTTAGTTCTCTTCCGGCGTGCTAATCTCCATACAAGAACTACACTGCATAAAACTTCCTCTCCCCATGGGGATTTTATATCAGTATTCAGACCATATCTTCCAAATGCCTTTCCTTACCAGTTACGAGGAGCTTCTGGTAACTTGCGGTTGCTCATCTCTTAAATTCCTTGTGCAGGTTTTTCTTTTATTTTCTTTTTTAAAACAGAGCCCAACTTTGAAAGGTATTATTACCTTTTCTTTTTCCTTTTAAACAAAACAGGAGACAAAACAAAATAAAATTAAATGAAAGATTGTTCAAACTTTCTGGGTTTTGGAAACCCAAAGGAAAAAGATGATAAAAAACTCAACAAAAATACTTAGGTGAGTCAATAAATATTCCCGGTAGAAATCTTAGAAATCCTACAGGTAAACAACTTTTTCCACTTATTGAGTTACTTTCTCACCAGTTGTTTATTTATTGATTTGTTTTGCCATTAAACCTACGAACCAAGTGATAAATGTGCTTCCTTTGTTGTTACAGTGTAATGCATTGAGCCTTCCTTGAAGCTTCATTAAAATTATATCTAAAGCACCGATTATAAGAAAATGATTAATAATACAATAATGTGAAGCAACTGTTCTGCGGAGCTGTTTGGAGTTGTGGGCTTATTCCATCAACACTCTGTTTTGTTCTCTGCTTCCCTCCATGCAGGGAAGCAAATGCCCATCACCGTTTTTTTTTTTCTTCTCATCAAGCAATAAGAACCATCATTTGGTAAAAAACAGAGGTAACAACAAAACATTCTAAACCATTAAAATAATTTTCCAACATGGTTTCAGTAATTAGTGTATTTCAGTTTCAACAACTGTAATTAAACCTGACCTTTAAGCTAATTATGTCTTGACATTTATGATTTTCAACTGGCTTTCCCTGTGGTGATGGCGTGTTATATGCAGATTCTAATGAATAGTTTTGTAGTATTTACCTGCTGTCAAAGGGTCTCTGTTGTGACTTGGAGGGGACCACTTCACTCAGCATCCTGTCATTGGACGCCTAATGGTGCCACTCTGAAGGAGCATTATCTGCTACAATATCAGGTTGATGTTTAATTTTTGTAAGAGTGTTTTGATATAATTACAGGTACAGCAAAGTCCCTGTTGGAAATTTTATAAAGAATAGGCCAAAAATTAACTAAGAGTTTGAGTGCAGATAAAGTGGGCTTCCTTGGGATCTAATAATTTGTGGCAGGTCAGTAAGATGGAGCCTCCTAACTGTCATAAGAGAAAAGCTAATTCAAAGAGGAATCGGTAAAGGGGGAGAAACCAAGATGGTGAGCCTTATTTTGTTGGCTTTCATTAAGCTTGAGCAGTGGTGCAGTTTTCCCTGTTTTTTGTTTTTGTTTTTGATTTGTGTTTTTTTCTGTGTCCCCCTAGGCTACTTCTACCTCAGTTTCTTCCTTCTTGATAATAATAGCTAACCTTTTCCAAGCACTTATTGTATGCCAATCACTGTGTTAAGTACTTTACATACATTATTTTGACCTTTTTTGCAGACCTGTGAGGTAGGCATACTCTATCACCCAGCATAGTTAATCCATAGATTTTTGGTTTTTTTCAAGTGCTAAATGCCAATATCAAGTGAAGTCAGATAATACTTTGAAATATTAATGTCCATTTTTTTCTCACTTCCTTTTTATGAGTTTCCTACCCCCATCCTCCACCCCATTCCATAATCAGAAGAATCCATGTTGCTTTTAGAAACTGCAAGAAAAAAACATAAAAAAAACCAAAACAAAAACCCAACAAACAAACAAACAAACAAACAAAAAAGAAACTGCAAAAAGCAGTCAAGTTTTATTTTCTGACTTTCAAAGTGGGTCCTCAGTTATCAGGGCCATCACCAAAAAAAGCTGGAAAAAAGGTAGAGTAAGAACCAGAGAGCTAGACTGCTCCTCTTTCCACCCCACATTGGCAGGTTCCTGCCTGAGAGAGAGGAGAATCAGAGAGGAGGATCAGTGACCTCAGTGGAGGGAAAGTAGGAGGGATGATTAATGGAGGAAGGTGGTGTAAACCAGGTAGAGAGGTGGTGAGGGGTAGGTAGTAGGAGAAGCCGAGCAGAGCATGAGGGAGTACCCTGAAAGCTCAGCCCTCACAGGCAGCCCATTTGCTGCCTGTTGGGGAGAGGACTGTACATTTTCAGGTAGTCGGAAAAGCCATGTTTGTGAAGCCATTAGTCTCATTACCTTGTAAGGTATTGACTTTTTATGGAGAGTTGTCTCAAGTAGCTCATGGATTATAGATGATGAAACTTTACTGAGGCCATCTAACTGCTCTTTGTGGGGGGCATCTACTTTTCTGTATGGCCTAAGATATACAGAAGAATCCCTAAATATAAGTTAGAGGTCATATGTCTGGAGAGGCAGAGATGTTGTGGAAAGGAAAGCCCAGGCTTCATGTTTGAATGGAACTAGACTGCTAAATTAGTTGAGGTTTATATTTTCACTGGGTATTTATTTGTGATTTTGGTAAAAACAAACAAAACTATCCTTTACGACTCAAGCAAATGGCTCTTAATGGTGGGATTAGTGGAAGCAGGATATTTGGGCTAAAAAGGGCATTCTAAACATGCCTTAGATTCAACCTTATGGGTTTTTTTCTCTTTGCATAATAAAAGGATACACCTGCTTTCTGTGCAGCACAGAGAAAAGATTAGAAAGCAAGATGTATGCTTCACCATTGCGTGGTATGAGGGAAAAGTTTGGGCCAAGTGTGTCTGTCCACTGACTGAGCAGTGGCAGGGGGCTTGGGGTTAAGATCAGTAAGGCAAAAGTGGAGCCTGCAGATGTGATGGGGTTGGAAAATCAGAATGTAAATATTGGCAAAGCTTCTCTAATTTCAGAGTTATTTTGCAGTCTTCCTTAGCACTGTCTTCTTGAAGATATGAAGCTTCTGTTGTGGATCGTGATAAACCAAGTTTATTCTATGTTACTAGTCAAGTAAGTCCTTAACCAAGTTAGGAACCAAGTTACTAAAACATTGTGTGAAGAGACATTGGCTTTTGCCTCACTTTAGGTAGATTTCAGACAATGTCATTTAGCTTCGTTTTACTCAGTTCCTCTGGATAGATAGAATTGAGAGAGGATTGGTGTCTCTACACTACTGGTAGTAAAAAAGGAGAATGCTGATTAGAAAAATATTAAAAGAGTTAACATCAGTGGTCTTTAGAGTTTGGAATCAGCTCCAAGGGTTGTCTTAGACCAATGTTGTCACGCTTCTTTGTGCCCCCCTGATAGCATGTGACTTATGAAGTCCAGGGGTAATTGTTAGTTTTGTTTAGGTTGGTTTTGTTTTTCTACTCACAATGCTTAGAACTGGTCATAAATGCTTCTGGTTGGAGAAGTCCAGACTCAGGAAAATATTTCTCCTTTCATGAAAGATCAGTTCATGTGTGACCACTCCCTCCATTGTTTTAATCACTGTCACTATTCTGATGCCTAAAAGGAGTTAGCTTAATGAGTTGTGAAGGCTATAAACACTCCAAGAGAGCTGGTCCTTGCTGCTTGGGCATCTTCTGTTCCCATCAGTATGTGGACAAGACAGTGCAGCCAGCTGGTGACTCCAGACCACTCCTGTGGTTGGATTACAGAGGAGCTGGGTGACTGGACCGGTGCTTAATTTGTTCTCCCTCTGGGCAGCCTTTATAGCAATGGGTCTTCTATTCAATGGCTCGTCACAGGAGAGAAATAGACAAATCCTATCAGCACACACGTGTTTCATGGGTTAGAGTCTAACACGATCCCTGTAGCTGTGACCTCCAGTGGATTTATTATCTGGGTCTTATAACTCCTTGGTGTCTTAAAGACTATAATCTGTAAAATATGTTGTGGGTAAAACAACTAGCCAGATTGCCATTCCTGTTGTGTTATTGGCCTGTAACTCTGCCAAGGGGGCTCAGAAAGCTGTAAATCTGATGTGAATTTATAGTGTCAGAATGAAGTATAGCCAATTATAAGAAAACCCCATTGCTTGCTAACAGGTGATTGCCAACATACTAAGACCCACAAAGCTGGTTTATCATGAGTTCAAAGTAATATCCAGTTTCAGCTAGCCTTAACCCAGCCCAGGTCTAAACACTCATGGTGCATTTATTTACCTCTACAGCTCAGACCCTCCCTGACCTAGATCTTTAAATTTCTGCTAGCAATTCATTCTTTATCAGTAATGATCTTTCTGGAGCCATTTGATTTGTCTGTGCAGTGACACATGACATTTGGATACACCACAATTTATTTCCTCACTGACTCTGCAAGTGGAGTTTGGTGACATGTTTCACAGGAGATCACCTGTGATGAGGACAAAGGTCAGTGGAAAGCTGTTCAAACAGAGAGGTTTGGCCTCGAGGAGCCCATCTGAACCTCAACTCTCGACCTGTTCATTGACCGTGTTTGCTAATTGGGTCTTCAGAGCAAAACAAGAAACAATGCTCAGCATTGCTAACTGTTTGTTTAGCCAGAACATGAAAATCAATCTACTGATGACCAAAAGGGCATAGCAAACAACATCCCTGTGCAGTTGGGTGTTTTTGGCCTTGGCGTTCAACAGATGTGGTCTGAGAGCTCCCACAACCCATGTGAAGATGTGGTTCACATAATTAATGCCAGGTTAGCTTCTTGCATATAGGACTGCCGAGAGATGCAGAGAATGCGAGAGCCTGAGATTAGTAGAAATAAGTGACCTGTGAAGGTTGTTTGGATTCAGTAGAAAAGATGGTGCATATTCTGATGTCATTCCATGTTTTCTTTAATGACTTCTCACTGATTTTTGCAGCCTGTGAAGGGAAATAAATAACAAAACACAAAACAACAACAAACAACAAAAACCCTTTCTCTGAGTAAATTCCCTAGTTGCACTCAAAGGACCTGGCTTGTCTGGCTGGCTGGGGACAGAGGAAAAATAAACCTGGCAGCTTCTGGGTCCTGAAGTCAGCTCTCCTGTTGTCAGCATTTGAGAGAAAGAAGTCAACTGATTTCATCTGAAAATCACATGGAAAGCAAGCATGTTTTCATTACACGGAAAATGAAAAAATAAGCTCTTGACTTTTCTCAACTTAATGCTGTCAGATCCAAAGGAAATTAAAGAAACATATGTTTGAATTTAGGAACCTGATTAAAGAAACACCTTGGAAAGTAGCCCCCTTGTGCTGGATCTTCTTAGGTAGAATTTATTAGAAGCATCCCAAGTGGCAGGCATCCCTTTTATTTTCTCTTTCTCATTTCAGATGGGAAGCTCTTTGTTTCTTTCTCAGGTGCTTGATGCTAAAACAAGTACAAAACAGGAAAGCATATTTTAATCAGGGGGCTATTTTCAAAGCTTTCAACAGTACGTTACATTGTATCTACCCAGGAAGACATTAAAAAAAAAAGCACCTCTTTTTCCTGCTGTAACTGTTGAAATTTATCTCCAACCAATCCCACTTCACGTACTTTCTTTTTAACAAAGGAAAGAAAGAGAAAAGAGAAAATAAAGAAGGAATAAATAGACTGTAATGTGGCAGATGCCTTCCTTGCTGCTTATAATTGTGTAAAGAAATGATATGATGCAGTAAAACTCGAAGGATTTTATTTGGTTTATTAGCTCTGACTGCATCCCAAGCTGTCTCACTGCTCCAATTTTAGACAACACATGACATCATAATTGCTTCTGGCACTTTACAGTAATAGATACTGGCGAGAGTTTTTTAGCACCTCTCCCCCCCACCCCCGAACTTTATGAGTACTGCTTTGGAGAACAGCAGCCTCTCCTTCTCATTTGCAGAGCATGCACATTTTGACTGAGGTAGATTTCCACTATGTCACTTGCAAAGACACCTGCCCCATTTAAGTTCGAAGGCAGCTTTCTTCAATCCACTGAACGGACAGACTCACAGGGTTTCACATCACACCCACCGGCTTATTCAGTGCTATATACTTGTCCAAGGGGAGGTTAGCAAAATGAGCCCCAGCCAGGGCAGCTATTAATCTAGTCTCAGAAAACCCAGATGCTGAAAGGGATACCCTGGACCACTTTGTAGTAGTTCTGAGATAGTATTTAGATCCTCAGACTGTATGGAGGGATTTACTTTCCCTCTGCTTGGATGCTGTGTGCTTAAGCCTTAGCTAACGAACCAGGGGCAGGGAGATAACTAAATGAAGTTACCGGCACAAATGTGAGTTTATGACTGACCCAAGCACTGGATGATAAGGGCATCTTTATAAATATGTGAAGTTGATGCAGGCTGTGACTGCCACACAGCAGATTAGCATTGTTAAACCGTGTCGCAGTCCAAACAGTGCCTGGTTTGAATATTTATTATGTTCTTTAATCTTGCTGAGCAAACAGGCTATATTTATCAGCAAAGGGAAGGAGCTCCCCTTTCAAGGGTCAATGTGTCCAGAAAGGATTCATAAAGACATTCATTGTCAGAGCTGGCAGGGTTGGTGGAGATCATTTAAAACTGCTTCTTTCTATGTGGGGAAAGAGAACCAGAAATGTTAAGTGACTTGTCCAAGGTCACGTAGCTATTATGTAGTAGTGGCGATACTGGTCTTCTGATTTCTAGAGGATCGTTCTTCTCATTGACACAAGCACGCTCATAGCTCGGGGCAGCCTATGAACCTACAAATAGTTTCTGCTGTCCTGCAAAGCCACATAGCGATGGTGATCCTGAGCTACTTTATATGTTCTCTCTCAGATGTTCCTTAGCACTGGCCTCTGGGAGGAACAGAAAAAAATTTCTCCAGTCGTCCCATTGCCTGGGCCACAATTAGCACGCTGTGACACGATCTCTTTGCCTCACTGAAGTTCATTTAAGACTCATTTCTTCAATACCCTCTCCTCACTTGTGGCTGTAAATGGTGTGGGCGTAAATAGATACATGTTGCAATGTGAGGCCAGAGCCAATTGTAAATAAACCCTCTTCTGGGTCCAGGACTCTATATATGTCTTATTTGGTTCTTAACACTTTCTACTTTGAATCACTATCTTTTGTTCTTATATAATACTGTGCTTTACTATATGCAAGTGTCCCAGACTGGTATTACTACCTCTATTTTACAGATGAGTAAACCAAGTGTTTAAGAGACTTATGTAAGATAAATGAAAACAAATTAGCCAACTGACTGAGGATCCAGTATGGAAACCAAGAAAACTAATTCCTGGTCTGATCTTATTTCTACCCCCACAGAACTCCATCTCCCTCCAATGCCTTGCACATAAACAATAATTAATACATTTGTTTTGAATAAACGAGGCAAAAACTCTCTTCCAAATGTTTCCAATTTCATATTTAGAGATACCTTAAACTCAGGGTCCTAGAATGAGTATATTATCTTCCCCTACAAATCTGTTTTCCAACTTTTTTTTTTTAATAGGAGACATCCTGCTTTTCTCTCTGCCCAAAGCAAAATCCTGCAAGTTATTCAAGACCGAGGGAATCATTTCCCAAGTCTGGCTAATTCTCTCCCTTATGTATCTTGTTTCCCATTCTCTCCCCGAGCTGCAACCATCCTAGATCAGGTCCTCATTATCGGTGAGCTGCACTAATGCAATAATCTTCTCAGAGGACTCTCTCCTGAAGGCTCCCCTCTCTTCCAGTTTGTTCCTCACAGAGCTATCCCTTCTAACTCATGAATCTGATCATGGCACTTGCCACCATCATGGATCCCCATTTTTCAAGGATCATAATCTTAAACTATTTACAAGGCATGCCATGTCCTTCATGAACTGGCCACTGCTTGCTCTTAGGTAGTTCTCTCTTGCCAGTCTTAACTTTCCACACTGTACAGTAGCATTGTTGAACTCTCGTTATTTGTCCCACACACTCTTTCATATGTTCAAGTCTTTGCATGTGCCATCCCCTGGAATGTCCTCCATCTTTGACAAAGTTGTACCTAAATAAATGATATTGTGAAGACATGTAAACAGTTCTTCTACCATTGCAGTTAGCATTCTTTTCACAGTGTCAAAGTGGCATTTAAAAGCAGCTTCTGGGACTTTTGCTTCAGGCAAATATGATACCACTCATACTTACTAATGGTTCAAATTAAAAAGACAAACTATAGCAAGTGTTGGTGAGGATATAGAAAGAGCAGAACTCTCATACATTGCAAAGTCATTCATTTATTTTGGTACTTTCTTTAGAAAGTATGTCTTTCCAAGCATGTCTACGTGGCCCTTCTATTCCTCAGTATTTAGCCAAGAAAAACTGAAGCACATGTCTATACAAAGGCTTGTATACCAATGTTCATAATAACCTAATTGTTATGGCCCCAAACTGGAAACAACCCTAATGTCCATCAACAGGTGAATGTATAAACAAATTGTGGTCTCTCCATGTAAGGGAACACTACTCAGCAATAAAAAGGAATGGACTATTGATATACTCTACAATATAAAATAATGTGAAAATACAGTAAATGATAGAAACCAGAGAAAAAGCAGGGCATATTGTGTGGTCTGTTTACATAAATACAACTAAATGCATAGTGACAGAAAACAGATTAGGGGTTATCTGGGGATGGGGAGGAGAGGATAAAAAAGAAAGGGAAGAATGGATTTAAAAAAAGGCATAAAGAAACTTTTGGGAATGCTGCATTTGTTTATTATCTTGATTGTGGTTATGCTTTAACAGATGTATACATATGTAAAAACATTATATAAAGTATGTATGGTTTATTATACATTCATTAATCTCAATAAAATATCTTTAAGACTCAGATTTTAAAAATTAAAAACAGTGAATTTTTTAATCAAGTTCTAAAAATTAAAAATAATGAATTTTTAGTTGTGAGAATTTCAGGCATTTTGGTGGGTGATATGATCCTGATCAGAGATTCCTTCTTCCTCGTCTATCGAACACCCAGGAACAAGGCTTGTTTCACTGGCTATTCTAAGTCAAGTATTTCTAGGAATAAATTTTATGTCTGGAAATAAGGAAAGAAGAGGAGCATCTTGCTGAGAAGAGTTAAGAAATTCCAGACAGCTTCATCTGGGATTTTCTTCCTGCATTGTTATTCATCAGAAGGATATTCATCAGAGTAGACAAAATATTTTCACAAAAGTACACCAAAACATCAATGGCTCAAGACAATGAAATGTATTTCCCACTCGCTGCAGGGGTTCAGCGGTCAGTGCTCCATATGATGATTCAGAAACATTTGTTTTTCCTTCTGATGGTTCCATCATGCCTGTGTTTTCTCTTGTATCTGTCAATAGGCAAACGAAGCATGAGTGGAGGATGGCACTGGAGGTGTTACATAGCCTAGGGCTGGAAGTGGTGGACATCACTCTACCTATATTACCGAAGCCCGCTGGCCAGAAACCATCCTCAAAACCACACTCGATACTAGCTGTGTGTCTGGGAGAAAAGGGAAATAGCTACCAGTCTGTATGACACTCCTCAATATCACCTTCACTTCCTGCATTTCTTAGGGAGCCAGCACCGCCATTTGAACAAATACACTCATTCATTATTTATTAACTACTTTTGGCATACTTCTTGTGTGAGAATACACGGTAGACCTGGTCCCTGTCCTCATTGTAATTACAGTGTCACAAGAGAATATAGTGTACACAAGGAGAAAGGAATATTAAAAAGATATGTTTATAAATGATTCATTACAATTAAAGTATTACAAGAAGAAGGATCAGACAGTGTACTCACTGGGAAAAAGTACTCAGAGTACTCTATAGGAAAAAGGTGAATATTCACCCATGCAACTCTTTCTCGTTGAACACTTATGTGTGGAGCACTGAGCTGTCATGATGCAAAACATCCAGTCATCCTTGCACTTCTGGAGTTTACGACGAGTTGAGGAAATAAAACACTTATGCAAGAAACTCTAAGAAAAAGTGCTATAAGAATGTGGAGTGGTGACAGCCAGTTATCCACAAGATTTGCCTCCCCATCTTCTGGTGAGAAGCTACATTTTCCAGCTGTGCTGGTTGTGCTGGTTAATTTTATGTATCAATTGGGCTAAGGATATCCAGAGAGCTGCTAAAACACTATTTCTGGGTATGTCTGTGAGGGTGTTTCCAGGGGAGATTAACATTGGAGCAAGTAGACTGAACAAAGATTGCCCTCACCAATGCAGGTGGGCACCATCTAGTCCATTGAGGACTTGAATAAAGCAAAAAGACAGAGGAAGGGTGAATTTGCACTTTTTTGGCTTGAGCTGAAAACTCCATCTTTTTCCTGACTCCTGGTACTGGGCTCTCCTTGTCATCAGGCCTTTAACTTGAACTGAATTACACCACTGTCTTTCCTGGTTCTCTAACTTACAGACAGCAAATTGTGGGATATCCTGGCATTCATAATCACATGAACCAATTTCTATAATGAATCTTCTATCTATCTATCTATCTATCTATCTATCTATCTATCTATCTATCATCAATTGATCATCTATCAATCATCTACCAATCTATCATTGGTTCTGTTTTTCTGGAGAACCCTGACAAACACACCATCTTTCTAGGTAGTTTGGTATAGGTATGAGACAGTTTTTACCTGTAGAATGTGAGCAGAAATGATATTTTCAAATGTTGCCTCTTTCTTTTAATATAAGAACATCATTGGGGGCACCTGGGTTACTCAGTTAGTTAAGCATCTGACTGTTGATCTCAGCTCAGGTTTTGATCTCAGGATTGCGAGTTCAAGTCCTGCATTGGGTTCCACACTGAGTGCAGAGCCTACTTAAAATAAATAAATGAATAAATAATGAATGAATAAATAAATACAAGAAGGTCATTGGCCCTATGTCCCTGTTATTTCTTTTTTCTCTTGAGCTGTGCCTGTGACCCAACTTCAACCAAGTGAAAAAGGTCAGTGACTGAAAGTACGGTAGGGCCAAAAGAAGGAAGAAGTCTGGGTCTGTAAATGGTGGGGACTAACCTGGACTGCTCATTTCAAGGATCTTATGACAGAAAGCCATAAACTTTCATTTCATTTAAGCCACAATATTTTTGCATCTTTTTGTTACAAGAGCTTCTGAGAAATACAAGAAAATAGAATGACTTTCAGAGGAAAGAGATCCCTTCCTGCAGTGATCAAAGGATGCTTCATGGAGAAGGTGGCATTAAATTCAACCTTTTTTAATTGGTTGAGGAAAGGGTATTTCAGTAAATGAGTGTGCCTAAGCAAAGGAATGGAACCAGTAAAGCATCAATTAACTACAAAACCACATTACCACACACAGCTAGAGACAAATTCACCCTCCTTTCCCTCCCACCGTACAGGATGTAGAGTTCTCTAATTTTAGAAATCTTTTTTTTTTTTTTGTTAGTTCCAGTCTAAAGATGTTCAATAACCTGTGGGGTTGGCAACATACTTAAAATTATTTTTAGACTTTTTTGGTGAAATTTGCCATTATAATTAATCTTCTTTTCTAAGACTTCTCACAATCCCCACAATCCCTGAACTATCACTGCAGCGAAATGCGGATAATCAAGATAATTGGCTGCATGATTCAGCTTCAAGTCTCATGACGACCTGGGTGATCTGGGCTGTTCAGAATTTGGGGCATAAATCCTCTGAACATCTCCATGTCACCTACTTGTACTAGCTTAAAAAAAAAGATGTATTTATTTGTTTTAAAGGGAGAGAGAGAGTATAAGCCAGGAGAGGGGCAGAGGGCGAGGAAAATAATTCTCAAGAAGACTCCCCGCTGAGCACAAAGCCAGACATGGGGTTCGATCCCTGGACCCTAAAATCATGACCTGAGCCAAAATCAGGAGTTGGATGCTTAATAGACTGAACCATTCAGGTGCCCCTACTTGTACCCACTTTTTGTTGGGCAGTCGTTAGAGCTAACACTTCCTTTAATTTAAAGAGATTTCCTTTGTTCTGGGCTGAATTATGACCCCACCACCAAATTCTTATGTGGAAGCCCCAACCCCAGTACTTTACAGTGTGACCGTATTTGGAGATGAGGTTCTTTAAAGAGGAGATTCAGTTAAAATCAGGCCTTTAGGGTGGTCCCTGATTCAATTTGACTAGTGTCCTTATGAGAAGAGGACATTTGGATGCAAAAAGAGAAAACAGGGATGCATACGCACAGAAGAAAGGGCATGTGAGGACACAGGTAAAAGGAGGCCATCTGGACGCCAAGGAGAGAGGCCTCCGAAGAAGCCAAACCTTCTCACACCATGGCTCTTGGACTTCACAGGCTCCAGAACTGTGAGAACATAAATTTCTGTTGTGTAAGCCATTCAGTCTGTGGGATTTTGTTATGACAGCCTGAGCAGACTAATAGATCATTCTTCTTACCCTTTTCCCAGCCTCAATGTTGAGATTCTATTTCCTTGGAAGTCATGATCATGAGAGTTTGCTCTATAGTTTAGACGGTGTTTGTTCTATATATGATTTCATTCTAATTTAGGGAACTGTGAGGTAGATTCTGGGCTGGTATCATTAACCCCATTTTATTGTTAGGAAAACTGAGGTCCAGAAAAGGTGACTTCCTTTTTCGCTTGAGGTTTGACCAACATATCATTACGGATTCAGGTATCAAGCTCAGGCCTCTTGATGTAACTCTAGGGCTTGAAGAAAACAGGCCTCCTCTCCTTATAACGCTTGTCCCTAGAAGACTGCTAGCAACATCTCCACTGCAAAATAGAGAGATATGTGCCGGTTCTGGAGCCATACCGTGTGGGACCAGATCTTGGTGTGTCATATCCCAAATGCATGACCTTTAGTCAAGTTAATCACTTTGTGCCTTAAGTTCCTTATGTATAAAATAAGGATAAGAAAAAGGCCAGCCTCATATTTTGGTGAGATTAACTGATATATGTCACATTCTAACTAGGTATTAGTTATTTTATTATTATTATCATTAATTATTGTTATTATTTTCTGGTCTATTCTGATCATCTAATTTCTGAAAATTCAAGATTGAATCCATTCAAGTTTTAGGTTGTAAATTCCAAATGAAGACCTCCTGGGAAATTCCAGACTCTCTTAAGTTTCAGTGCTCCTTTATGAAAGGGGAACTTGTAGTATACGGTAGACAACTTAACACCTATAAGACTTCAATTCATCAGAACCCAGTGACCCCAAACCATAAATTAATTAAAATTTCTTTCGTTTACTTTATGTTTTATCTTGAGAAGGAATCAGGAGAGGCAGTTGATGTTTATTCATGCAGTAAATATTAAATGAGCACCTACTCTGTGTAACAGATTCCGCTGGACCCTATAAGGGAAATGATCCAAATACTTAGTTTGTCCTCAAGCTGTTTACAGGCTGGTAGCTAAGATAGGACATGTACATATAAGTTTAATTTAAGGCACAGATAGTAAAAGCAATGAAAGGGATATAAGTATTTTCCCAAAGTGCTGGAAATCTGGAACTTAACCTTTTTTTTTTTTTTTTTTTTTTTTTAATCAGGCAAATCATAGGCTCAGTGACTTTTGGGCTCTATTTTTTTTACTGTCTGTACAATGAAACTAATATTAAAAAGGTGATTTCTGAGGGCTTGGTGGAACCTCACTTATTATTGTAAGATTCACTTATGGTTTATTGGGCTGATATAGGAAGGGTCTGGGGCAAAGAAACAAAACAAGAATTTTAACTGCACCACCCAGAATCATGTCACCAGGATATTCTCTTCTTGGCTAGGAGCCTCCCTGGCCCCTTGCAGGCCAACAACATATTTTTTTAGTGTCTTCAAAAGTTCTCAGTGCTTTGGGAACTTAGAAGGTGAAGTTGCAAAAAGTTCTTACTGTTTGACTAGACAGATTGGCAGCAAAGAAAAAAAAGGAGAAGTGCTAAATAATAATAGTTAATTAATTCTTATAATAATTTAATAGGTGGGGGCAATGTTACCACCCCATTTTATAGACTAAGACACTGAGGCACAGAAAAATACAGCAACATGCCCTGTATTACATAGTTAATAAGCACTGGGGCCAGGATTTTAGCGAATTCCAGCAGTATGTGGAGAAATCATGCTTAACCCTCTGTTATACTCTTAAAAAAAAAAAGATTTAAAACAAACTGAGGGTTATGAGGGTATGGGAGGGCAGGGCTAGGGTGGCTGGGTTATGGACATTGGGGAGGGTTTGTGCTATGGTGAGTGCTGTGAAAGGTGTAAGCCTGATGATTCACAGACCTGTACCCCTGGGGCAAAAAATTAAAAAAGATTTATTTATTTATTTTAGAGAGAGAGATAGTGCCCATGAGTGGGAGGGGCAGAGGGAGAGGATTATCAAAGAGACTCCGTACTGCGTGTGGAGCTAAACGCAGGGCTCCATCACATGACCATGAAATCATGACCTGAACTGAAACCTAGTTGGACACTCAACTCCCCAGAGGCCCCCTCGATGTTATACTCTTAACCACATAGTACAAAAAAGTACATGAAGAGACAATTCACAGGTGAGCAAATATAATAGATAACAAAGATTTAAAAGGATTTTCAGCTTTTCTAGTAATCAGAAAAACACAAGATTAAAAAAAATTATCAGTTTTAGGCTTGGGGGCGATACAGTATCTGTTATAATTGGTCAACTCTGCGGTTGAAGCAGGAAAGTGGCCATAAAAAATTATAAAAAATGGATGTGGCTGAGTGCCAATAAAACTTTATTTACAAAAACAGGCAGAAGGCCAGATTTAGCCAGAGGACCAGAGTCTGCTGACTTCTGCATTATGATAGTCTAGGCAAGATGATATAAGTATGAAAAGAGCACATAAAGAACATGAAGTGTATCTCAGATTAGTATTAAGAAAAAATGCAAGTTTCAGGGTAATGTGTAGGGTAAAATTCAAATGTTGTGAAGAATTATACAACAAAATATAGAGTTATATGTTGAAAATATGTACACAAATATATAAATGTTGGTATAGGCAAAGTGTGGAATGATATATATACTCAAACTCCTACCATTGGCTCCTTCAGGGGTACGATTGGTGTTAAGCAGGTAGAGACTTATTGACATTTTATATATGTGTTCTGATTTGTTTGGCTCTAGAGACCAACACATATTATTATTGTAATTGAAAGAAAAAAGTAACAGTTTATCATAAAAAGAAGAAAAAAAAATAAAGAAGGGAAAGAAGGAGGGAGGAAGGAAGGAAGAGAGTGGGAGGAAGGAAATAGGGAGGAAGGAAAGAAAGAAGGAAGGGAGGGAGGAAGGAAGAGAGGAAGGAAGGAAGGGAGGAAGGAATCTTCATTGATTCTCAGCTTTCTAGTTGGAGAAATACTCTGTAGGAAGGAGTCTCCATATACCACAGACATTTTTTGTAGATGCAAGGCAGGTCAGGATATGTGCCTGGCACATAGTATAGGCTCTCAATAAATTCTTGGCAAATGGGTAACTTCATGAGCATATTTTCATGAAGGAAAGAGATCAGTGACTTTATGAATATTTTCCCCCTTCCTTCCAATTTTTATATGGAGTATGGAGGAAGGAAGATTGGCATTGCGGTTGAGTATTTGGTTGAGTTCTTGCAATGCCCCTTATTGAGTGTGTAATTGCACTGTTTCCTACTTCTCTGTGCCTCAGCTTCCTCATCTATGCAGTGGAGACCATAATAATATGTATTATTACTAATACTAGTAGGCATGTCTACAAAAGGACCATTGTGAGGACAAAATGAGATAACATGTAATAGTACTTAGAACAATGCTTATATTGAAAAGGCTGAACCAAACCCTGTTGATTTTTGACTCTATCTTATAAAACAGGCAACTTAATACAGTAACACTCCATAGAAATGAGACTTTGCCTTGTAGGTCTTTCCAGTCTCAGGGTCTGTGGTGAGAATCAGTTGTAGGTATGGGCATAGTGTCCTGGAGCAAACCGTAGGCTGTGGAGACAGACAGTTTCGACCCTGCTTTTATGAACAGTGTGACTTTGGATAAGTCATTTTCCCTTGCTGAGGTCAGTCTTCTTATCTGTAAAATGGGGATAATAATATATCTCTTCCAGTTGCTATGAGAGTTGCACAGAAAATATGAGTCCCTGCACTTGGTTGGCATCCACAATTAGTAGTCCTATTATGGTTGACCCACAATGCCCTTCCCTTCCCATTGGTTTTTTGGTTACTCGTGTTCTTCTCTGTGGCTATTAACATTCTCCTGGGTTTTTTTCCACTGGTAGAAAACTTCACTCTGCCATTGTGTGGCCTCCCTTGGAGCTTTTGCCTTCAATCCAGTCTTCTCTTTTCCCTGGGGATGTCTACCATCTTCTTTTCCTTCTTCTACAGCTTCTCTGCTCTCAGCTCTGGCTGCTCCTGTCCCATGTGAGTGTCTCTCTAGTTACTGCAACTCTTATAGAGGACTAACACCTTCTGTGTGTATTTCCTTCTGCCCTGGGAGTTGGATCAAACATCACCATGCTCAAAAATTATCCCTCAGTGATGACCCCCTAAATTCTGTGATTCTAGGCAGGATCTGGGCACCTTGGTTCTCCTGTCCTTGAGGTGAACATCTGCCACATATCATATCCAGTTCTCATGTCCTTTCATAGGCTCTTTGCTCTTATTTTTATCTTCTAAAATTTTATCCTGATGTCTGAAGGTTAACCATCTTTCCTAAAATTGTCTTTCCATTTTTTCTTAAAGTTCTGTAAGAGGAACTCTCAGTAAACTGCTTTAATATGTTGGATTTGGGGGGCTATAGAACTTCCCATCCCTAACCCCTTATCTGAAGTACACAGACCTTTGCTAAAATTAGCAACTCAGGAAACAACAGATGTTGGTGAGGATGCAAAGAAAGGGGAACACCTGTACACTGTTGGTGGGAACTCAGACAGGGGAGGCATTCTGGAAAACAGGATGGGAGATCCTCAAAAAGGTAAAAATAGAACCACCTATGACCCAGCAATTGCACTACTAGGTAGTTATCCAAAGGAGACAAACATAGTGACTTGAAGGGGCACATGTACCCCAATGTTTGTAGCAGCAATGTCCACAATAACCAAAATATGGAAAGAGCTTTGAAGTCCATTGACAGATTAATGGATAAGATGTGGTGTATATATATGTATATTGTGTACGTGTATATATATATATATAGTGTGTATATATGTATATATGTGTATATATATTATATATATAATGGCATATTACTCAGCCATCAAAAAAATGAAATCTTGCCATTTGCAATGACCTAAATGGACCTACAGGGTCTTATGCTAAGTGAAATAAGTCAGAGAAAGACAAACACCATATGATTTCACTTATATGTGGAATTTAAGAAACAAAACAAATGAACAGAGGGGAAGGGAAGGAAAAAAATAATATATGCAAGTAACGAATCATTGAACACTGCATCAAAAACTAATGATGTACTATATGTTGGCTAATTGAATTCAAATAAAAAATGAAAAAATAAATAAATTAAATAAGAGGAAAGGAGAGAGGGAGGAAAACCATAAGAGGCTCTTAACTATAGGGAATAAACTGCAGGTTGCTGGAGGGGAGGTGTGTGGGGGGATGGGGTAATAGCATGATGGACATTAAGGAGGGCACTTGATGCGTTGGACACTGGGTATTATATACAACTGATGAATCAGTGAATTCTACCCCAGAAATTAACGTCCCATATGTTAACTAAATTGAATTTAAATTAAAAATTTTTTTTCTGTAATTGTGATTGCAGGGCAGGGATGGGGAAGGAACTCATGGAAACGAATGGAATTTTTTCTTCAATTTTTGGTATTTTTGCTGGTGGCAACAGACTTTGCTATCAGTTAGAAATGACTGGGGTCTCAGGCTCAGGAAAACTCCAGATAACAGTCAAATGATACCAATTCTTTCTGCTATCTTGGTCGCCTTAGGTGCCCTTTCCTGCATGTGAGATTAGTTGAAAATTCATGTGTCTGGCTGCATAAACATTTACTATCCCCTAACCATCTTGTCAGAAAACAGGAGGTTAAAACTGTACTTAAACTGTCTGACCTCTCTGAAGTTTGGCTTTTCTCTTATTGAGCAGCAGGCCTCTTGAAGGGGGAGTAATGACATCTGACCCCACAGGTATGGATGTCCAGAGATCACAGAACAGACTGCGTGACTTAAGAGCCTCACATTCAAAATGCATGCTGTGCCCAAGGAAAAGCCATTTTAAGGACCAATATCCTGAACAGATTTTGTTCAGTACTCATCCACCTAAACAGCTCTTTGTTTTTTCTCAACCCTTCATCCCCTCTAATTCTTCCCATTGAAAGTGTTTGGTCCTGGCATTCACATGATTGGGTTGACTTATGTTTTGTGTGACTTGGAAAAATCACCTAACCTTTCTCAGCTCTAGTTTATGTCTTTGCAAAATGGGGATAATAATAGCATCATAAAGAAGCTGTAAAGAATTGACATTTGTTGAGTCCTGACATGTGCCGTGTATTTTTTATTGTAGGGATTTTTATTGTATTTCTGTCATCTTGGATGATATGTAGCATCCATTCTTCTTTGCTCTGATAGCATTTAGCTTCCTCTGGGGGATCTCCCTTTTCCCTAGTGTGGGCGTTCTTGGTGGGACTGTGGATCTAGGAGCCTCCTTTCTTACCACTGGAGTAGATGGGGTCCTTTTGCCAGATTGTTTTTTCACCTGGCCCAATGTACTTAAAGGGAAGTCACATACTCCATATATGGCTAAGCAGTCTTTCGGGCTTGGGGATCTTAAATATTGAACAAAGTAACTGGAAGATAAAACTAGAATTCATTTCCCATAGGAGCAGCTCTGCTGTGGGGCTACACAGTGCATTCTGCCATGAACACCCTCTGGGAGTTTCCAGGTTCCTATCTGGTGAGAGCCCTGTTCTTCACTCTCTCTTTAATCTTTTTACTTCCTCCATATTTTCTCCAAATCATTTCTTTTCTTTGAGGCCTTTTTAAAAAATTTGTTTGCAATAAAAAAATCCCTATTTGCCAGCACAAACATTATTTTATTTGATCCTGACAGTAATCCTACGAGGTGGGTATAATAATTGCTCCCACTGTCCCAACTCCAAATATCAAGTCATTTACTTGAGTCATGTAATAGGAGGAGAGGCCGGAATTTAAGCCCAGATGAGGAGAGAAAAATTAAATAAGATGCAAGTATTTGAAGGCACCTTGCATAGTCCTTAGCACACAGTAAGCACTTAGCAATGTTAATTAATTCTAAAATTAATTTTGAGTCTTTGTGGTCAGTGAGAAGTGACTGCTTACTGTGAGGGAAACAAGTAACATCCCCAGGATGAGAAAATGTGAAACAAAGTGACCATTCAGTGATTTATCATCCTACAGGAATGTTGTTCAGTCATCTTTGTCAGTTTCTTGAAACTTGGGATTTTCAGGGGCATGTTCTCTGCTCTGAAATCTCATTTCATTTCCAGAGAATATTAGGATATTTGGGCACTTGAGCTGCATTGAACAAGGTCTGTTAGAAACTAGCTACAAGGTTTGGATTAAAATCCTTTTCTTGTGGTTCCGTGTGGTCCAGACCTTGAAATGGCCCTGGCCACAGCTTTGAGATCCCACTGACGTGTTTGTTCTGCCACAAGCAGCAATGATCTCCAAGGCTTTGATCGTCCTTGAAGAGCGTATAGTCCTCACAGTATGGGAAGTGTTTCCAAGCTAATTGTTTAACAGAAATTCCATAAGATAGCAGTGACCATGCACCTGGTGTTTAAGACCGGGAGAAATCTACCTGCATGGCAACAATTTCGATAAATGTTGTTATTTGGACTTAGTTTTATGTTTAACATTTTATAAAATGTTAGTTTTACTTGGACTTCCCTCTGTGTTTCTCAAGAGGACAGCTTGATTTTTTTTTCAGGGATATTTTCATTTGAGCAACATCAGATTTAGATTTATGTTTTGTGTATGCCTGGTGTTGTACTGATCCACACTAAAACCTCAGGCCCTTGAGTGTCGATTGTACATGGAAGCAGTTTTTAATAGAATGAATTCCTAGGAGAAAGCCTAAGGAGTATGTGTTCTTTTCCCTTCCTTCTTGAGGTGTTTTCTACTCATCCTCTTCTCTTCCCTTCCCTTCTCTTCTCTCTCTTCTCTCTCTTCTCTTCTCTTCTCTTCTCTTCTCTTCTCTTCTCTTCTCTTCTCTTCTCTTCTCTTCTCTCTCTTCTCTCCTCTCCTCTCCTTCCTCTCCCCTCCCTTCCCCTCCCCTCCCCTCCCCTTCCCTTCCTTTCTCATTCCTTCTTTTCTCTTCTTCTCTCTTTCCCTCCCTTCCCCNTCCCGCCCTCCCTCCCTCCCTCCCTTCCTCCCTTCCTTCCTTCCTTCCTTCCTTCCTTCCTTCCTTCCTTCCTTCCAGACTAACTCAGAATGGACTCCAGGCTCATTGTGGATGTTTGCGTCAAAATAAATGTGATGGTTTCCAGAAGGTCACTTTAGTCATTTGGAAACGATGAAGGGTAGACCTCTTCCGGGCCTGCACCTGTTCAGTATCAGCATTGTGCTCTCCAGCTTCCTTGCAAGGATATTTTCCATTACAATAAAGTGGTATGGATTTGGAAGACTCAGGGATGGTCCGACTTTCTGACTGTTTTGTCTTAGTCAATATGTCAATAACCAGTGGGGGAGCCTGCACTGTGGAACTTAACCCCCGGTCTTTGCACACACTCACTCTTCAGCCGAGTCCCTGATCACATGGGGGGTCGACTCTCACATGTACCTCTTGATAAGCTTGTGACTGTGTTCTAAAATAATGAGAGAAGTTTGAATGGAGTGCTCTAGGAAGGGAGCAAGCTTCTCTGGTGTGGCGCTCAGTAGCACTTGGGCTAAGGAGCTGTCATTCTTACAAAGTTCTACTTTTGGGATTTTGCCACAGCCTGGCCTACCCCAAGTGCTGAGTGTCTCCCTAATGGGGGAAAGTTTTCTTTATTGGATGGGTGTCCTCAAATGTGGTTCACAGGTTTTCCTGGAGGATCTGTCTGCTGAATCATGACATATATATGTCTTCTGATTAAAGGAACCCCTTGAGGGATGACTTATTTTACAGAGAACTATGCCCAGATGAACATGGAAGAGGGACTTGAGGCAATTGTATTCATTTTTCATATAAAGAATAAGTAACATTCCCTCATAATGATCACCATACTGAAAACATGTCTTAAGCTGAAACACATTATTCTTACAGAGTGTCAAAGAAATGTTGACAGTCTTTCTTTATGTGGGGAATCGCAAACATAGAGTTTGTCAGTATTTTTGAATGTTAGCTTGAGAGTCTGTGGACTCCGAGAAACAAACTGAGGGTTTTAGGCAGGGGGGTGGTGGAGGGATGGGTGAGCCTGGTGGTGGGTATTAATGAGGGCACGTCTTGCATGGAGCACTGGGTGTTGTACATAAACAATGAATCTTGGAACGCTGCCAAAAAAAAAAAAAAAAGAAAGCTTATTACTCTGAATTCAAGGTGCATTTGAAGGAGTTAAAGGGGATAACCCTTGTAACTATGACATAAGAAATATAAAATATACTTAAAGCATTTAGCATAGTTATCACATAATGAATGCTAATTATCACTTTTGCTATTGATCTCTTGAAAGATAGAATATTTGGAGAAATACAGTTGTATTCATTGCTGTTGTGTATTTGACTTTTAGACACTAAAATGATACATTTTGATAAATTATTGAATCATAGCACCCTAGATGTTAAATGACTTGACCAAAGCCAATGTGGTGGTTTCAAAAATCACATTGTAAATCATTGACTTTCCTCCCATCAAGAAGTAGAGCCAAATTCCTTTTTTCTTGAATATGGACAAGTCTTAGTGGCTTGCTTCTACCACACAGAATGCATCGGAGGTGAAACTACGTGGCTTTCCAGACCAGGTCATAATAGGCAACACAATACATCTGGCGCTCTCTATATCTCACAGTGCTCTCTCTTGGAATCCAGCTGCCACACCATGAAGAAGTGCAGGCTACATGTCAGTATTTGGTGTGCTGTGTTGAAGTCCCAGCTGATGGCCAGCTTTAAGAGCCAGGCATGGGAGTAAGGAAGACTTTAAGATGATTCGAGGCCCACACACCATCTGACTGCAATTGCAGTGCACCTGCATGGGACCCATCTCCTGAGTCCTGAAACTTCCAGAGAGGAAATACTCAGGACTGATTAGTGTTGCATATGCCACCAAGTTTGGTGTGGTGTTTAAACAGCCAGGAAATAACCAGAACACATAATCGAAGCACCAGAATTAGAATCCAGTCTTTTTTTTTTACTTTTGTCCATTGCTTTTATTACTTCATTAAAATAATCTCTTGACTTTCATTTGGTTTAAATTAGAATTTACAAAATGCTTGTATTTTAGGTATACTGAAGGTCTTAGATGATTTTTAGAAAATGAGATAGCTGGGAGGCTATCAGAGATTATTTATTTGAACTTCCTAATTATGCAGATATATAAATTAAGCCTCAGAGAGTTCATTATTTAGGACCATTGTAAGTGGTGAGATGCAATGCTTATCTAAACTTGTTAAGTGTCTAAATGCTGCACTGTGGAAGGCAATGATGACAGTCATAAGCAATGGGGCTAGACCAAGTTGTCCCCACACGCAATCGACTGACAGTGCGTGGTTAGTTATTATCAGGTTCACTTGATCAAATAATTCGGGCTTCTGCTTGATTTTGGAAGGCCTGAATTATGCCTGAGGAATAAATTTATTTCCTAGTATCCACTTCATTTTGTGCTTTGTCGACAGAATCAAAATACTCAAATGCATCCAGAAGTGCACACACCTATGGTATCCGTTTGTATACTTTTACATTATACTTTGAAAGCTTTTTTCCTCTTCTCTTGCAAGCTACTGGAAGAAATGGATTAGAAAATTGAAAAATATAAAAGACAGCATCAAGGTGTGTGAAAAACAGGGTGTTTACCGAAGAAGCCAGTCTTGTGGGGTTCGGTGAAAGAATACATACTGCTACCATCGACCGCATCGTGGTATAGGAGAATCCTGGGGGAAGATCGTAAGCAGGTGATTGGGAATTTCTATTTTTCGCCTCTGCCCACTCTGCATATATCTGCCTGAGGGATAGAAAGTTAATCTCAAGTTACCCAGATTTTTTTTTCTTTTTCTGCTGCTTCGGTGCTTTTTAGAGGCTGCTCTTCTCGTTCCCTGAGGCTGAGTAGAGGAGGAGGCTTGGGGAGGCCCAGGTGCCCCCAGTAGCAGCACACTGGATACGTTAAACATAAAACCCCCCTTTCCCCTCTGCCCAGTGCTCAGCCGTCTGGGTGTAATGTTATTGGTGCCCCTTCCTTACATTTCTCTTTTACACTTTCAAGTGTCATTTTAGTTGAGTTGTTTTGGGCTTTTAAGTCTCTCTTGTTCTGATTTTCCTTTGGTGTTGATGGATGCATTTGTGATTTTCACAGAGTGTAAGCACTTTCCCGCCAGCTCTCCAGGAGGAAGCGTTTTCCCTGGGAAAGAGGACACTATAACTTCTGGATCTGTCTGAGGCCTTAGTGTAGAGGAGGCTTGGGTGTTTTCTTCTTTATTTTCTTGGTCATTGGCTCAGAACATAGTAGACACATCTCTACTATGAAGGGAGTGAAACTAGCCACCTTTTTTCTGGTGCTATGGTTCAGAGAGTTGAGTCATGTATGAGAAAAAGCCATTCTAGTGTCAGGAGACCTAGGTTCAATCTTACTTGCATCATTTATGAGACTAGAGTTTATAATTTAACTTCTTGGAACCTCAGGCTCCTCATGTGTAAAATGGGAATAATAGTAATCACTTTATCAGTTACTGAGTTACAATTGGGTAGCTATCAATCCAGCATTTGGGATTGTTTTGTTTTGATTTGTTTTTGTTTTTTTGCTTTGCTTTGCTTCTTCGTAACACAACCTAGGCCAAAATTTGAATCTAATGTACTGATATGCAAGTCAAGAAAGAGAAAATAGGATAATTCCATTGTTATTTTATTCATGAAATAAAGCTTCAAGTTTAAGAAATTTTCACTCTAATGAAGACTGAAATTTTATTTGTCTGAATCTTTTCTGTGTTAAAAGTTGTGTTTCAAAAGCCTCTAAGTTTTCTCTTCCCCTCTTCCCACCCATAGATAATTTTCTGGGAGATGCAATACTTTAACCCATTCAGGATAAATGAGTTTCAGATAAACCTGAAACAAGTCCTTCTGACATGGGTATCACTTTCATAGCAGGAGATGAAAGCACAGTACTAATGCTATGCTCACTTTTTTTTTTTTCCCAAAGAAATGACTCCTGTTGAGTTTTATTATTGTAAACACTATATTCTGTGTCAGGAATGCAACCAGAGTCCAGAGACTGAAGGTTTGGTGCCCTAAGTATGAGATGAACACATGATAGTTGTTAGGACTGGTGAAGCAGGGATAAATATCTCTGTTTTTTTTTTTTAACACAAGATTGCAATCTTTTAAATCATCAAACTGCAATCCAATTAAATTTATGGGTTAGAAATTAGAAAGCTTGACATCTAGCATTATAGAAGGAAGACTGAAGTTTCTTTTTCTAGGTTACATTGAAGATCCAGGGAGGAAATGCTGTGGTAGAAAATCTAAGAAACAGAACAATGGAGTTGCCTGTAATGTGAAAATTTCCTGTTGTTAAAATTACACTTGAAAATCCTTAGGAAGGCAACTCATTGGAGGCTGACATCTGTGTCGGGAAATCCACCGCAGCCGGTTTCTCTTCCAATATTGGAGCAGATGGCTCTTGCTTTCTTTGGGCACCAGGGGAAGATGTTGGCTTGCATTTGGGGGCAGGTGTGTGGAAAACAGTTTCCCCCTAGTTAGCCTTACATTCACACTCACTGCGGTGAGGTGAGAGCTCACACTGGAGAGATACATGGGCATCTCCGAAGGGTAGCAGAATTATGACCCCATGTCACTTTCATTCCCAGGCGTAGGGGTAGGAAATTTTGTTTGGAATCAATTACATTCCTTGTGTAGCTATTTTTCTGTCCCATTGTGTCTCTGGCTTTCCTTCTTTCTTTTTACCTGAGAGCATATATTTAAAGCATAACAAATTAAATGTGCATATAATGGAACTCCCCTGAATATGCATTGAACTTCTGTCATTATTTTCAAACTCCTCTGTTTTCAGACTCAGTATTTATTAATGTTTCTGATTGACTTCTTCTTTTATCCCCAGAGCTCAGAGTCACAGAAGCTGTAGAGGATGATGCAAGTTTGCTGAATGGCTGACGCGTAGTCTCGGTTCTCTGAGACATCGATCCCTGCTGGTGTCTGCTCAACTCCACAGGGGACCACGAAGCTTTCTTAGGTGGGTGTGGACTGTCTCTTTTGTTCAAAAATGTTCAGCCTTTTACTCTGTCATAGTGAATAATTTATTTAATACAGTCAACTACAGCTGGGCAAAAAAATCTTTTGTGTTTCATCAGAGCAGAGACAAACTTTCTATTCATTCTAGTAAAGATTTTTTAAAACAGTGCCAACTAAGAGAACTTATGTTTTTTTGGTTCAGAAACTGGACATCTGATGCATGGAAGTTGAGCTCGTGAACTCTAAAGTTTTGAAGTAACATGGAGCAGAAGGACTTGCAGAAGGACTTGAAGAGAGTGTAGGACTTGCAGCCAATTGAGTGTGACTCATATGCCAGGCTTTGGGTGATGAAGCTGACACTTACTATAAGCCAGATCCTACTATAAGAGTTTTTCATATATTAGCTCCTCCTCAATCTACCCACAAATTCTATGATGTAAGGTTACCATGTTTCTGTCCATTTTAAAGTCATGGAAACAGAGGCACAGAGAAGTTAGACAACTTGTCCCAGCCTACCTAGCTAGGTATTAGAACTTGGATTCAAACCTTCACAGTCTGGCTCAATGCCTACGTATTTAACTGTTGCCTCTCTGTCTCCCCTCTACTTTATCTCATCTAATCCTCATAAGAACTCTGTAATGCAGCCACCATTACCCACACTTCACATGTGAGGTTACAAAGCAAGCTCAAATTCACCTGCTTATGAACTGAAGACAGAGCTTGGAACCAGGTTTCTCCAAAAAAGCAGGGAAAAAAAAAAAGTCAGAATCCTGTTTTAAAGAGGAACCTGAATTTAAGCTGTGGTTATAATGCCTCATATAAGCTCTGGGACCTCATGTCAGGCACTTATCCTTCTGGAAGTTTGCTTTCCTTATTCATAAAGTGGACATGTTGATACAACTCTGCCTGGCTCATGGGTTTGAGAACAGGAGCGGATGAAGTATTAGAATAGGTGAAAATTTGTTTCTTTCCAGTGTCCTTGGCAGTGAATAAGGGAGCCTATTTGGATCATTTCCCTTTTTCATTTTCGGAGAGACAATATAGTGAGCTGCAACGTGGAAGAGTTACTGTCCTTTCATGAGCATGGAAGTTACTTCCCAGGAGGGACTTGGGTACTGAAGTACTTGGATTTGCCTCATCAATCTGTGTGGTGGAGGATTTTCTAATTTTCCTGACCTTGCTTGGGAGCCCAGGCTCAGGTAGAACCTGGAGGAGAAAAGGAGGGTACTTAAAAATAAAAACAGATATTTTTGCAAAAATGAAAAAATATTTTGAGAAAAAAGGTGTTTCCTAAAATAAACTACTGTGGTGGTTCCTCTTGATGAAGGTTTATTCCATACAACATTATAATCTGGGATAGTAGAATGCAGAAGGCCCAAGGATGTATTTATGACATCATATAAGGACTGATGTTATTTCAAAACTCATTAAAATTGACAAACATAAGATCCTTGTGGTATGATTTTGGGAGACTTGAGTGGAGGAAAGTGAGGACAAAATTTGGACTATGATTATGAAGAATAAAATTTATGAGAGAGAATCCAGTACCAATGGAAGGAAGCTAAAATGGTAGGCTGGTTAGATGGGGAGGTAGGATGGCTCCAGGGACTGAAAAGGGTCAATTAAATTGGAACTTAGTGTCATCTTTCAAAAACTCCTGGGACTGTGCTTTTACTAAATTCCTATTTCAGTTACCTATTGCTATGTAACTATTCTGGGAGCTGGCAGGGTGGTTTTTTTGTTGGTTTTGCCTGTGCGCACTCATGTGGCTCTACTGAGCTACAAGATTGACTGGAGGCTGGGTTCAGCTGGTACAGCTGAGACGGTTGGACCTTTTATCTCCCATGGTCTTTTATTCTCAAGGAGGCTAGACTGTGCCATTATGAGGGCAACATTATAAGAGGACAAACCCCAAGCTTACAAGTTCCTTTTAAATTCCTATTTCTATCATGTTTGTTGACACCTTATTTTTTCATGTTTGTTGATACGTTATTGGCCAAAGATATACATGTTATCATGCTCGGAGTCACTGCAAGGAGACTCGAGAAAGACGTGGATACTGGGAGGTCAGATGAATTGGGGGAGATCAATTTGACACGTAGTCATTTGTGTGCAGTTCTTCTTAGTCTTGGGATCCATGAACTAAAAAGATAAGTTATCTGACCCCTAGACCAAATACACAATGGCGAGACAGAGGACAGAGTCAAGATAACCAGAGTTGAAAACCTAATTCAAAAAGGACAAATAGTAGGATATAAGAGTGATCTGGCTCTGATATTTGTCAACCTATTGATCACCAGGGTTGATATGGTTGATCTGGCTGGCAAGGTAGGTGTCGCTTTCCTCTCTCACAGCTCCTTCTGTGTCCCTCCCAAAACTGTGTTTGGTGAGGGAGGATGACCTTCCCAGACAGACTAGGATTGTTCTTTGGTAAAGGGTATATGTATATGAGTAGCTGTGCTCCCCTGCCAGACCCTCCAAAGCAAGATCCCAAGGTCCATCTGTAGGAGAACGTAGGGTAGTCAAGCTTCCAAGGCTCCAAACACCTCCAAATGAGGTACTGCACGTGCCAGTCTGCTCTTTTTAGAAAAACAAAGCAAAAGAAACAGAACAAAAGATAAAAAAGAGGAGTAGGTGGAGGCTCCTAGCAGTCACTGGTACTTAGCAATTCTAAACTCCATTCAGGCACAGCTCCTTATTCTAGGGAAGGAAATATTCCTTGACTAGGGCTCGGTTTTTCTCCATGGGAGTGGCTCCCCGGTTCATTGTTCTCTGTGGCCCCTGCATCTGTCCTTTGGACTTGCCTTTTCTAAGAGAAATGGCCCGTGTTTGCAGCTAAGTAGCTTTCTCAACTTGCTCCCTGCTTGTAGAATGTTGGGGGCCCAGAACCTCTTTTCAGTTTGAACTGTCTCTGCCCCTTTTAGCCAAAACTGGTAGAAAGCTTTTACATTTGGCCACTCAGTGGGAATTCTATGAATCCGACTGGGTTCACCTCATGCCCCTAAAGTCACATCCATAATTCTTTTTGAGACAGACCTCTCTCTATTTTGGGCTAAGTGTCAGGGTGCTGTAGAACATAGCCTTTAAGATTTTTAGAAACTCTTTATTCTAGTTGAGAGGGTCTAACTAGGCACTCTGCTAAATCTTTCTGAGGTCTTTAACAAAAGGTCTTATAGATAAACTTTTGATTTGATCTCAGCCCTGAGGTCATTTCTTCGTTTTTGAATCTTTTACTGACTAAAGATAGTGAAAATGTGAAATAGGTTTGTTTTCCAACCCAGTACATCCTGGTTCTTCTATATTTTCTCCAAATTCTGCTTGCAGACTGATCGGTTTTCTCTGTAGCTAATCTCTTTCTTCCTTATAAAACACAGCCTGTTGGAACTTTCAATGATCTGCCTCGAGATCTCCATAGTAAGATGTGCAAGTCTATTTTCTCTCTTCCCAATTAATATAGGCAATAGTTTTAGAAGTTGATTTTACTAAAACCAGAGCCACTAACTTTCTAGCCTCCAGTGGCAGTTTCTTCACTGTAGGAAACAGAATAATGACCCCGTAAAGATGTCCATGTTCTAATCCTCAAGAACTGTGAATACGTCGCTTTACAACACAAAAGGGACTTTGCAGTTGTGATTAAGGATTATGAGCTAGGGAAATTATCCGGTTTATCTAGTGGGCACAGTGTAATCACCAGTGACTTTGTAAGGGGAAGGGAAGAGGGAGGCAGGTAAGCAGAGGAAGGAAGATGTGATAATGCAAACAGGGGTCAGGAGGAGAGAGAGAGAGAAATATTTAAAGATAATACCCTGATGGATCTGAAGATGGAAGAAGGGGCCATAAGTCAAGGAATGCAGACAAGAAAATGTTGGAATAAGCAAGAAAATGTCTTCCCTGTAGCTTCCAGAAAAAAAAAAATGCAGTTCTGTCAACACCTTGATTTTAGTTCTGTAAGACCCTTTTGGACTTCTGCCATTCAGAACTGTAAGATCATAAGTCTGTGCTGTTTGAAGCCACAAAGGTGGTTTGTTACAATAGGTGATTGGATCCATCCCATGTAACGAGTTCAAGTAGACAGAAGTCTGAGTTGAGAAATTCCCAAGGACACCTGGACTCAGAGAAATGAAAGTGGAATTGTCTTTTTTCTTTTTTTAATATTTTGAGCCCAAGCAGCAAGTTGGAGTGTCTGAGTTTTTATTAGAATGGGCAGTTAACAAAGAGAGTGGTTTAGTACTCTATTAAAGCTTTTGTGAACTACCGGTCATTAGTAGGGTATTTTAAGCATTTTCTACATATCTTGGTCCCTATTCAATTCAAAAGACTCAAAAAAGATACTGTTTGGTAATGTAACCTCGCAGAGAATGTATTAAAATCCATGTAAGTTAGCTTAGCTAAAATTTGTATTATCTTAACCATGAAATTTTAACGAATCAATGAACAAAAGAGAATGGTGTGATAGAGTCATAACCTACAAATCTTTTGTCTGTCAGTTTCATGCTTGGGTGATTATAAATGATGGCCATTTAATGCATTCATGTGGAAAGATACTAATTCATAGTAGCGAAGTGGCAATAGTTCGCTTAGGATCTAACTCTGGGTTTTGTGGACTATAAACCAATCAAATCGCTTGAGTGCTAAATGTTTACTGGGGGGTGGACATCAAGGATACAGGTATATATAACCAGAACATCCCAGGGAATAGTCGTAGCTATTCTGAAAACTGTAGTTTGACAAATGGATACATGAGCAATTTATATACGTGCTGCTCAAGAGTTCCTAATTTAATTTCTTATTTTAACTACTGTGAGAGTTCAGGGTGTCAACGTGTCTTGGGAATATTAAAATGAAAATGAGAATTATAAGTAGAATTTCCATCTTTTCTTAGGGAAGAAGAAAATGCCTATCGTTTGTGAGCCTGAGATTTATCTTTTATTAATTAGTAAAGAGATACTTCTCGAATGTTCCAAAGAGTGTGTGCGTGTGCACTCTGCACGACAGGTGCTGGGTCAGGAGAGGTGAATTACTGGGCTGTGGGTAAGGGCATGCAGCAGTGAGGTGTTCGTAAATGTTCAACAACTGGCTTTCAGGAGGAAAAAAAAGAATCCCTGATTAGTAGCATTTGCCATTCTCTGTGATGTAAAAACTCCTACTGTGACCAATTTCAAGCTACCTAACTGAATATCGCTGAATACAGATTTGGGAAGAGGTGTGCCCTGTTGGCTCTCATCAGCTGATACAATGTGGCATCAACAGTCACATCATTGCAGAGGGATTTCAGGGGCAGAAGCCACACAGAAGCTTCTTCCACCTGGGGCTCTTCTAAACACCTGCATTTGGACTTTCAAACATTGTAAATACAAGGAAGATGAGCGGTATAAGGATTTATCTTCCACTATTTTTGTTTCTGTTTTTTAGTTTCCAGTTGAAAAATAATTTAAAATGCACTTATCACATGAAGGACAGTGCTATTCATAGCCTCCTGGATATGTTTTAAATTAAACACGATGGAGCCCAAGTCCTGAACTGCCTCGAGTGTGGGGATGTCTAACCAAGTGACCATAGCAAACAGCAAATCCATCTAGGTGGTTGGAACAGTGGCTGGATTTTTTTTTTTTATTGAACTGTGATTCCAGTTTTAATTTTTTCAGAGACATGTTATGTGAGAGATTAAAGGCCCTTTTTTTCAGTGATTCATTTAAATCAATTATGAATAAGTTGACATTCCTGGGAAGCCGTTGAATATTTTATTATATGTACTGATGGCACTTCTAATTGGAGATAGTTATACTTACCTACTCCAGCTCTCTTTCCCCGGTGCAGTCTCCCAACCCCATCAATCTTAAGCTGCTATATTTAAAAATTATTCTAAAATTATTCAAAACAGAGTGGGAATAAGAGAACAATATGATATGATCTCATTGTTCTGAATTCCTTAAGGTGGATGCTGGAAGCATCAGTTCTGACCTAGATTCATGACAGGTTGGAGTGAAGTTCATCCAAGGAGTGGCCCCTTGGGCTGTGTTTAGCAGGCTTGACTCAGCTGCTTTGTCTGGGAAGCACATGCTCTGAGTGTTCCCCACAAACCAACTGTTCAATCATAGTTTGAGGATGATGAGGGTGTTTGAGCTTCTGAGAGTGCCCAAAATGACCCAACTCCTGGAGGTTTAGTGAATCGAGTATGTGGTGCTGTGCTTTCCTTTACCCCAGGCAATGGCATAGGCCTGCATCATCTGTTATAATCCAGGCGCTGAAACTAGGGACTGAGGTGGGAGGGATGTTTAGAACAATGCATAATAATGTATGTTCAAAAATGCTCTTCTCAGTTGCTTATAAGAGCTAAGAATTTGGAAACAATGTAAATGTCTTCAAATAGGACACTAAAAAAATATTATGGGTTCAGTAATACAATGGGATTTTATGTAATCATTAAAAAATCAATGTAGATATATATTCATGTATTCGTTGAGGTTCTCTGGAAAACTCTACTTAAGACATACATACATGATGAGATGGAGAGAGAGATTATAAGTAGTTGGTTTATATGATTACGGGGGCTGAGAAGTTCCATGATCTGCCATCTGCAAGCTGGAGGGTCAGGAAAGCCAGTGGAAGAGCTCTGGCCAAAAACTGAAAGCTTGAGGACCAGGGGAGCTGGTGATGTAAGATCTAGTCCTGGTGACGGAGAATACCAATCTCCCAGCTTCAGAAGTCAGGCAGGGAGAGTGAATTCTTCCTTTCTCCACATTTTGTTCTATTCAGGCCCTCAAAGGATAGCGGACTGGATGATACCCACCGGCAGTGGGAAGGCAATCTGCTTTACTCTGTCTACTGAGTCAATGCTAATCCCATCTGGAAATGCCTTCTTAGACACAGCCAGAAATAATGTTTATCCAAGTATCTGGCCACTCTGTAGCCTAGTCAATTTGACATACACAATTAATCATCACCGTTTATTAGTCCTAAATGAATGAATGATGTACATAGTTAAGTAAAAACCATCATATGGTATATCTCATGTATATAAAAGATGCATATACATATATGTGTGTATAAATGATGGTAAGGATTTGGAGAGTTGGGGTTATGGATATTCTTTCCTGTATTTTGTTTTTCTGCATTTTGCCATAGTCCATGGAATGGACATCATGTACTAATGAAGTAATAACAAAAGGTTAAAAAATGACAAAAGAAAGTTGTTATAATGTTTCGTAGAGATGTTTACGAGGCTCTGGCCATAGCTCTGTCTTCCTGGACTTATTCCATCTTCCCCCCTTCCCTATATATCTCCCCCTTCCCTTATGCGAATGCCACACCAGCCCCGTGTAGGAGATTGAATGGTTTTATTTCATACACCTAAGGGTTTTCCTCAAGACCACGTTGGGAAGGTGAAGACCAGAATACCAGAATTTTTCGTGAAGGTCAGGGAGGCAGAAACTATTTTAAACATTTCAATGAGGAAAGGAGTCACTGCTGGAATCCAGTGGCTGGTATTCAGGTGATGGACCGTCCTGCTGACATCGTCACTGACTCAGACACCCAGGCCTTGTTGTCGGTTTCCCTTGAGTTCTCTTCTATCCCTCCCATGGATGTGCTTTCGCCACCCGAGCCTACAGAGCCTGGGGGAATCCTCACATAGCTCATCAGGATGCAGCTGCCCTCTCAGTTCAATCCTACTTAATATCTATGTCAGCATCTCTCTCCCTTCTTAGGTCACAGTCCTCAGAGCTGTGTTTTTAGCTTTCCTAAATGGAAGCACGTCTCAAGAGGAGGATTAGCCAATTGGCTAAAGAACAAAGAATCAATTTAGTTTAAGATAGTTCCTTTAATGGTGGTATTTTGCATCTGCAGTAACTTTCCAAGGCACTGTGTGCTTTTGTTTGAAATCCTTGGGGAGCCCAGAGTGGGTTGCCTTCCACTATTAGGCAGGAAAGGGTTGCAGTGGACCTTCTGCCTTCTGTGGGAGAGGAAGCTGGGCCGGAAAAGGATATCATTTTTAAACCATCGGAAATGAGATGGCAACTGCTTAGGGTGTTTCTTGGGTGTTTTATCCACAATAAAAAGAAGGAAGAAAATTATCAGAACCTAGAGGGAGAGGACAGCTAAAGAATTTATAGCCTTGCCTATACACTGACTAATTGATTATAAGAAATGATCTAACAAGGTCCCCTGGCACTGAAATATAGCCCGATCCACATAAGGACTTACAACTGATATTTTAAAGTAAAAAGTCTCTCATTGCATGGTTAGCCAAATAATTAGGCCATTCATGTATCTCATTTGAAGTAGAAATCCGAATTTAGGCAACACTATCTAATAATTGAAATCAGGAATGATGCCAAACTTTGAGATATGTGAAGAAGGTACTGGTTAAATGTCCCAACAAAAATTTACCATTCCCACAGGATTAAATGACACATAAAATTCTTGTATTTTTGTTTGTTTTGCTCTTCAAGAGTTTAAAATGTAAAGCAATCAACATGCTGATAAAGATGAAAAAAAAATACAAATTTCTGAGCAGTTACTAAGTGCCAAGTACCACATATAAGTTATTTCTTTTCCATACAAGAATTTTGAAATGTAGACATAATTATTATTCCCACTTATCAGACCCAAAAGCTGAGGCCAAGGAGTTTCATTATATCCAAGACCTTCCAGCCAGGCAATGGGCGAGTCAAGTGTTGAACTTTCTTGCTTTAAAGGTGCCTGGCTTCATAAGAGACTCCTCATCTCACAAAACAGACTGAGGGTTACTGGGGGGTGGGAGGGTAGGGATAGGGTGGATGGGTTATGGACATTGGGGAGGGTTTGTGCTATGGTGAATGCTGTGAAAGGTGTAAGCCTGATGATTCATGGACCTGTACCCCTGGGGCAAATAATAATAATAATAATAATAATAATAATAATAATAATAATAATAGAAAGATGCCTGGCTTCCAATGAGCCACAAGACCTTCCAGATATGTAAAGAGCATCCACATACAAAGAGAGAGTCGTATTTTAGAAACCCTAGAGTTGCAAGTGAAATTATCTGAGAAGGATTTGTTTGGCCGGTGAACGTCAGGTGCATCAAGTATGTAGGTTGAGGTGAGACAGTGTCAGAGTAATAGAGTCTATCCAGAGCCCTGCTGAATGCTAAGGCATCGGACAACTCGTGGAGAATGGCAAGGTTCAATGATGAACAGAAATGTTATGATGAGAACCAAGACAAGCAGGTTAGTCAATAGTTCTTTAGACCACATTGGAGATGAGTGGCTCAGAGCACACCCTTGCTTGAGTCTTCTTCCCTTACTGTTGTACCCTTAGACAAGTTATTAAACCTCTATATCTCTCAATTTTCTCCTCTGTAGAATGATGATAATAGAACCTATACCATTCAGTTGATGGAAGGAAAATGAAATAATGCATGCAAAGGTACTTAGCACAATCTCTGGAAAACAATAATTGCTTTTAACTATTATAGTATATTCATTATTACCTTATATTTGTATTTTACTTTCAACTATGGGAGCTCCTCCATTCCTACTCTTGAATTCCAAGATACCAGCAAAGTCACTTAAGTTAGGTTCCTCTCAGTTTCCTCATCTTTGGAACAAGGTAATATATTTGTAAACAGATTTTTCATAGGGTTCAAATGAGGTCATGGATACAGACTTGCACTGGAACCCTAACCTCACAACAATCCCAGCTGGGCTGTCAAAGTCCTCATCTGGATTTTCATATCGAAGCATTACTGTTATGTTATGAGGTGCAAGGGTCTGAGCAAGGACTTCCAGGATTGAAGTTATCAAGGATTCTCGTTGGGGTTCGGAAAAAACACAGCTGATATCCAGAGAGAAGCCTATCTGAGCGGGAGAGGGGGTTGGGTACAGTGAGCCCCTGGGTCCCCTCAACCTATTTCTTGGTCTTTGTTGTTTCCTTAAGTCAATGACTCCAGTGCTCTCCAACAGCTTCCATGCTCTTCTTTTCCAAAAGAACTGGTTCAAGCCAGGTACCTGTCTAGGCTCCCAGAGTAGCTCTTAGTTAGTACTAAGGGGCAAGAGCAAAGTTAGCTATTCAGTAAGAGAAAAGATGACTGGGACACAGGTGAACTTTTCTTTTTGTGTGTTTTTTTTTTTCTAACCAAGACTCTGAAAAACTCTTTGTTTTTTTCTTTTCTCCAAAAGAGAAATAGAAGCCTTAGAAACTTTAGAGAGAGGGTAGGCACCAGGCATCCCATGGGGGCTTCCTGCTAGAAGAGAAGGGACAAACACTCTCTCTCCATGAAATTTGAGGTGTGCATGTACCCATAGACCACAGAGTATCCAGAAGTCTGGGAGACACACTCCAGTGCAGTGCAGTGTTTAGGCAAATGTCTGTTCCAATGGGCTCCAATCCTTCAGGAGGTGACCACGATTGCAGCTGTGCGTGTGTGTGTGTGTGTGTGTGTGTGTGTGTGTTTGTGTGCGCGTGCATGCGCATGTAAGTGGTGGGGGAGGCATTGATTAGAAGAGGCGATGGCTCTTGGGGGAACAGCCACAGTGACAAGGAGATGTCTCAAGACAGAGAAGAACATCTGTGAAAGAGTAACTGCCAGAGCCACATGCAGCAAAAAGAATTCAGCATCCATCCATTCCACTTAGTTGAAAAGCTAAAGTTTTGGGGGTTGGGGAAAACTAGGGGGGGTCCATCAATTATGCCGACAGGAGTCTTTTTTTTATTTTTATTTTTTTATTTGACAGAGAGAGAAAGATCACAAGTAGGCAGAGAGGCAGGCAGAGAGAGAGGAGGAAGCAGGCTCCCCACCCAGCAGAGAGCCTGATGCGGTCCTCGATCCCAGGACCCTGGGATCATGACCTGAGCCAAAGGCAGAGGCTTTAACCCACTGAGCCACCCAGGCACCCAACTGACAGGAGTCTTATCAAAACAGATTGGGTTCTGTGGCCATAGAAAGGTTGCACACATCTTTAGAATCTAAGGCTTAGACTGTCTTCTCATCCAGGGAATAAATGTTACCTAAGTTCCTAAGCTGAAACCCTGAAGCTATAGTCAAGGTTTTTGCATGTGTGGGTGCATACACATATGTATATGAGGTGCATTATATATGTATATGACATCTATATATCATGTGTCTTCGCAGCTACAAATATACATCAGACTTGGTCCGAAACAGCTTCTTCTCTTCTCTGTGCAGACAATCATTTCATAAATCTAAGGTTGTGGTGATCTGGGGAAGGCTTCATTTTATGTATTTTTCTGAATAAAAATTTGCCCTCTTAAGGGCAGAGCCCCAGGGTCTTCTGAGGAGACTTCATTTTTAAACAACTGATTTTAGAATAAATGATTATGAAAGTAATGAATGTTCATGTCAGGATATCTGAAAAAAAGTGTATAAAGGCCAAATGAGAAAATGAAAATCACCTGCAAGGAGACCTTTCTGAGAGGAAAGGGATCCCTTTGCTATTTCAATATAAACTCCTTTGCATTCAATTCAGTTGGAAAAGCATCCACTGTGCCCTGCAGACCTGAGTGCAGGGCATTGCCGGGGGGAACGCATACTGGAATAGCACTGAGGCCCCTTCAAGGACCTGGTAATCAAGTAAAGGCTATAAGGACTCTGCTTATATGAAATACTGAGCTACATCAATGACTGTGTAATGAGGTTCCAGCCTAATCACACTTGTCATATTTGCCAAGCCACTGAGGGCTGTGGCAAAGAAAAGAGGCTTGTACGACTCCAATAACAGGCTAAATAAAATGTGAAAACAGCCTTTTATCCTTTGTTTCTATCATCAGGGTCCAAATGATGAAGTTCGGGAGCCAACACAAGACTGCATTGCAGTAAACATCTAATGGCTAAGGTGTACTAACTTGCCTTTGTATTTGAGTGACTTGGGGAGGAGGCCATCACCAGCAAGATCTGATGCAGATTGGGGCCAACTATTAACCAGCTGGGTGTACCCCCCGTGCGGGTTGAAATCACCCTTTTCAAATTGCCTGAGACAGGTTTTGCAGAAGCTATCAGCTGCAACTAGCTTCTGACCTGCCACTGTTTTTTTCTAGTCATTTCTTATTATTGTCTTTACGCACAAACACTTCCGTACAGATGACTGTGTTTATGCTTTGGGTAATGCATACTCAGGAGGAACTTATATATTCAGGGGACAACTTGGGGGAGCACAAAAGATGGGGGTGGGCAGTGTGGAGAATACAAATGAGTTCAACAGTTAGAGGTGTGTGCAAGGCTGCCATGATTACAAAGGATTCTTGGAAACCAGGTGGCATCTGTGCCTCCTGGAGGTTGTTTGAGTGCCTCTTTGGGGGGGTGGGGTCTCTGCTTGGAAGTGATGGGGCTATAGGTGAGACACGTGCAGTGTAAATGTTGCCACGCGTCCTCCTGCTTCCAATGTCCTGCGTACCCTACATCAAGCTTGAGCAGAGCAGTCAGAGAAGGGAAAAAACAAAACACGACACAACGAAACAAAACACTAGCATATAGTCGTGAAGGAAATACACAAACTAGAGAGGATTAGCAAGACTATAATGCTGGGTTTGGGGTCAGCTTTGCGTTTTAAATTAAAATCTGAAAATAAATTGCCATCACTTAGGAAGAACTAAGTAGCTCCTTGTGGATTGTCCACAGCTGTTCAGATGCTGATTATCTTTCTTTTCTGCAGGCATTCTAGGGAAATAAGCAAGAAAATAAAGTGAGGCACTGTTAAAAAGCTTCCTTTCATACATGCCACCTTGTCTGAAGGGCATGTTCACCTGGCTTGCTGTAGGGAAGGGATTTAAATGTGTGGGCCTTTTACCTGCTCTCTACCATAGCCATTGTGTCATGTGTAGGTCAAGGCCAGGAACTCAGAAGAACAAGGGTGTTTTTCTCCTTTGAAGATTCAGGGTAAGGAGACTCCACAGCTGCCCGTGTTCCTTTGAACTCCATGAGAGTAAGTTTGATCTGGTTGTGGTGTTCTGTGGCCTTGGTTCAAATGAAGCCACTCTGGAACTCATATCTTATTCTAGCATCTCTTCCAGAATTAAAATCTAGTGGCTTTTTAAGGATTTTGTCCCTCCTAGCTTCATTTGTGGTCATTGACTTTGGTCTAAGTTGTGGTAGAGATATTTTTCTCACAGTCCTTGTTTTTATCTCTCTCCTCCATCTCATACCTTTCTAATTTTGACTCCTTCAGTATACACCCTTCTGCTTGGTGCATCTCGGATTTTGGTGGTGCGCCATGAGAAGTCAGCAATTAGGAATGAGCAATGCTCCAGGAATCTGAACACAAGAAATGTGTTCTTGTCACTAGTATACTACATCCTATCACCTTGGACAATCTCTTTAAATTCAAAGCCTTTTTAAAAAAAAAAAATTGTCTGTAAAATGGGGCTTATAATCTCCATCACAGGGATTGTGAGGATCAAATATGGTAATGAATTATTTAGAGACCTATGAAGATAGAAGTCTTCTCTGCAATTGAATTAGTATTTCTCTATTGCCTCTGCTTTGACTCAGTTTGGTATTAGAAAGAATGGGGATTTCTCTTACAAACAGATCTGCACTGTTAGAGTTTTGGCTTGTAGGTTCAGGTTTGAGCTTGGTTAAAATGGAGGCCATCATTCAGCACGAGGCTCTAGGTAACTCCCGTCGATGTGTATTTCTGTGGTATCCTCCCATTTTCTCCCATTATTTGAGCCCAGTAAAAAGAAAGCCATGGAGTGAGGGTAACTTTTTATAGAGTGCACTCCAGATAACTCAAAATCAACAGTTTTCTTTGTTGAAGGCACCCAGGAAAGTAGACTACAAGGAATCATAGGGTTTTACTATTGGTTTTTGGGGCCGATGGTAAACTTTATGGTATTCTCATAAAATGCATGGTTGAGAACAAGTGAAATTGTATTTCATTATAGTTTATCATTGTCTGATGGTGGATAACATCACATTTCATAACACTTGACATTTAGTGTATCTGTGGTCAAAGAACTGAACTCTGTTTCTCTCCTCTTAGTGGCTTAAGATTTATAAGGCAAGTAGAGGACTTGAGGGTGGGACTGATGAAGAGGGTGAGACTATGTGAAGGTGGCTATGGCTTTTCAGAGACCCAAGGGATCTAGAAAAAAACATGTTTTTAATTAATGTACTTCACATAAAGATGAGTACCAGTAAGAATAGTAATATTCTTATAGTAATAGTAAGAATACAATATTAGTAATAGTAATATTAATAATAACGAATGCATATTTACGGTGCACTTAGAATAACTCAGGCTTTGAGCTTATCATTTTCTGTGCATTATCTCATCTGAGCCTCACTTCACATCCTCCCTGTGAGTTAAGCAATATTATTATCCCCATTTTACCGGGAAGGAAGTTGGGTTTGAGAAACAAACTAACTTACCCAAGCTTACCTAATTAATGGGGCAAATCTTGTTTCAGTGGAGAGGCAGAAGATGAGTGGACACTCATCAAACCTATTTTTGCTTCTTCTTTGTCACACAGGTAGGCTGCATTTCCCAGCTTCCCCTGCAGCTGGCTGTGGCCATGTGACTGAGTTCTAGCCAATGGGAAGTTATGTGCAGAAGCCCTACCAGAACTGACCTATACAACCACCCATAATATATCCTCCATGCTCTTTTCCTGCTTGATGTCTGGATTTAGGGGGCTTCTGACTTCAAGGGGATGGCAGAGACACAGACTGAAGGAATCTGGGACCCTGAGTGACCACACTGGGGAGAGCTACCTGCCAATGGGGAACATTAGCTTCCTAAATTCAACTGTGTAAGTTAGAAATATGTTTCTATTCTGTTATTGAAATATTGGTGTTTATTGGTTACATTAGATTTTTAGAATTTATCCTTAGTCCCCCATCAGTATATACCTGGAAAAGATATCCTATCAAATAGCACATTACTCTTTATTTCCATGTAATGTTATGAAAAGAGGCTCACTTGTGAGGAAAAACTAAACCAACAGATCTTACATCTTCAGTGCATATGGTGACTGAGAATCCCATGACATCTTAGTCTGATGGAGCTCAACAACATGTTTTACTATAACGACCTTCCGTCATTTGTTCTTCCTTTTCTCCATCCTTTCTTCTCTTCTTTCCTATTAAGGGCCTATTGTGTTTCACCTACCAGCTATATGGGGATGCAGAAACTAAAATAATTTAATGTAGTCTCTGCTTTTAGGGAGCTCAGAGCCAAAGTGTAGGTCAAGATCTACAAATATGTATCTTGCTACACGCTATATGCTACAGTGTGGTAAGGACAGAATACCTGTGCTATGGGATCACAGAGGAGAGGTATTTGACCTGGCTAGCAAGGAGTAAGAAAGGCTTAGAGAATGTGAAGACTTAGGGGGAATTTTCTGGGATGTGGGACTTTCAGTGTGAATCCTAGAATTTCTCAGGCAACTCTAGTTGAGTTAATCACCCTTGGTGGAGGTATTGTCATTATCTCTTCTCGAGGATGAGTAGGAGTTTGGGGAGAGCATTCTAGATCAAAGGGCAGCATGAGCAAAAGCAAGGAGGAGAGAAATAGCATGAGATGTTCTAGGGGAACTGGAAGCAATCCAGAGTCACTGGAGGATACAGCGAGAGAGAGCGCTGGGGAAAATGAGGCTGAGGGAGGGTCAGGCAGCCTGGGGAGGCAGACTGGGAAGGGCTTTGTAAGTCATCTTAAGGAGCATGGGAGCACTTTAAGCAATTGAGCACTTGATGGCAAGACAAAGACTGAAAGCCATAAGTTAAGTAAGGAAGCCAGTGCGGAAGTCCAACCCGAATCAGAGTAGAGAGGAGAAGAAGTGTTGAGAAGTATTCGGAAGACAAAAATCTCTAGAACTTGGTGGTGATCTAATGGAGGGCTCTAGAGAGAGAACAGAGCCCGGATGGTTTTCAGGCTTTTAGAATTTCCTAGGTACTAGAGATTTGGTAGAGAAGTCTCCTTTCTCCAAGCCTGTATGTCAAGCTGTCTGCCAGCCCATTGTCCCATGACCACCTTTCTTCACACCCCTCCTCCCAGGGGGGAGAGAGAAGCTCACCCTTTGCTATCTCTTCAGGGGGCCTTTCTACAGCCCCCCAGCCCATGCTGCTGGTGCACAGTGACCACTGAACTCACTCAGTGAAGGGGCTACACAACTACCTTAGAGAGATGGGCTAATGCTAGGAAAATGAAAAAGAGCATAGTAAAAGAGAAATTGATATTTGGAGTAGAAATTTATCTTCAAGAAAAAGAAACTATTCAGGAATAGTTTCGGGAAACTAGGAAAAAGAAACTTTTTCTTTTTGGCTTCAGGAAAAAGAAACTATTTTGGCTTTTGCTTTACCCACCCAAAGCCTCCACATGGAAAAGAAAACCCCCAGGACCTCTCCTCTCCAGACTCTGTTATATTCCCTATCACCTGCCACAGTAACTTTTCCACCCATCATTTGGAAAACTTGTCACTTCTTAGGCTTCCAAATGTCTGCTTTGGGGGCCCAATTCCCACCATCTTCTGCTGGGACAGGTAGAGCGCTTACTCTGCACTGGGCTTGGGACTTAAATATTTTTTGCACATGATCTCATCTAAGCTTCTTCTCACATCCTCCTTGTGAGGTCGGTACTGCCTCAGGCAATGTTAACGAATCACTAACAGTGCCATGCTTAAAGTAGTTAAAGATTTTCTTTACCTGACTAAGAGCTGCTTGAGGTCAGGGACTGTCTTTATTACTCATTTTCACATCCAACATAGTCTCCAGTCAATATTAAATTCCTCAGGAATGTTCGTAGAATCAGTGAAGGACTGGTTCTTTGAGGGAAAATAAAGTTAAGGTCAAGAAAAGAAAGCAGCTTTGGTCACCAGTTGCCTAAAATCATCTTAAGGATTCCAGTGGTGGAGAAACCAAAAAGCTCTCTCCCCAAATTTCTGTATTTTCCAGTATTTGACCAAAGGGCTACAATAATCCATCACATTCTCTGGATAAATCACCACATTCTTTGTGGATAAAATAGCATATTTTCAAAGGAAAGTACTGTTGTAAGATCCAGTTCAGTGCAGTAAAGAAAAAAATTACATACCCAAGTGTAAAGAAAACTGTATAAGCATTGCTAAAAGTTTTGTGTCTTGTTACATGACCAAATTAGACAAGAAGCTTGTGTTATTGGGGTATTATTTATTTGTTACAGCTGTGACTGGAGCCTGTCCTGATTTACTGTTGTATGTTCTGTGGATCTAACTTTGTCTGGGACATAAATGGCAATATTCTGTCTGAGTTCACTCAATCGGTTGTTTAATAAAAAAATAAAATTGAGTGCCTATTATATTTGTAAAAATATGATAAAAGGGAATCAGGGAAATAAGACAAATATCTTGTGGATACTGGCCTTGAGAAATACATATTGTAGTTGAGATTTTAAAGGATGCAATGCATTTATTAAAAATTATTTCTCTTAATTTATCTTTTATTTTGAAATAAATTTGAAGAGACAACTCACATATTTTGTGGATGGTTGTTTTGCTAGACCACTACATTATATGGTCATGGGGATCAAGGAACTTTTAGGCAAACCAAACACAGTGAGGAGATGGAAATATAGAGAAAATGGGTGATTTATCCAAAATATGTATTAGAACAGAAGCCAGAACTTGTTTTTCTCAAATTTAGATTTTCCTCAATGCCCAATCATAGCAGATTAACCCTCACTAGTGTTGAAAGTGATGGGCCATCCCCTGGAACATGATAAAATGTTTGTAATCAAGAAGTGTATATTACCGGGCGCCTGGGTGGCTCAGTGGGTTAAAGCCTCTGCTTTCGGCTCAGGTCATGATCTCAGGGTCCTGGGATCGAGGCCCGCATCGATTCTTATTAGTCTTTTGCACAGCCTTATAAGTGAAAACAAAAAAATATTTTTAATCAATTTCAGCTTATTTCTGACTTAATAGAAAGACACGTTTTAGTGTTCATAGCCATTGTGAGGTTATAACCTACTTTGGAGTACAAAAACATCATCATCATCATCGTCATCAAAAGAAACCCCACACTATCAGAACTGAAACAAAACAAGATGAGACAGAGCAACGACCAACCTGAGAGGAATCACTAGGACTTCTGCCAATTGTAGATTCTTCCTCTACATATATGTAATTTTGATGGGAGTAATCACATTGAGTTGTTCCTAAATGCAAATATAATACTGGTTATATCCTTGAAAGATGCAAATTAATCAGTAAGACATGTTTCAAATGGGAAATTTTTCTAAATGTAGTTGGTTGCAAAGGTGTAAATTACTAATTTGAAGTCAGTTTAGATTGACTGGAAGAATAATGAGAACAGGGAGAAAATGAAAATGCTGTAGGTGAATTAGTGGATACATTTTGGCCTAAAAGGGAACCCTGAAGCCCTCGAAATTCCTTCCTTGCACAGGAAAATGGTAACAGAGTCATACCCTAGGTGCCACCTGTTACAGGGCTAGTGGCCCTTCCCACTTTCTAATAATTTCAAACTTGGTCTTTCTCTTTCCAAAGGGGTAGCCGTCCATCAAGAAATGGAAATGCAATTAGTGTAAAATCAGTTTTGATCAGTTTTAAAAGCTGTTTGTCCCTTTGAAAAGACATTCTTTAGGTCTCAGTGATTTGCACAAAGTACGCAGTTAGATGAAAACTTAAATGGACCAAGAGAACACAAGCATGAGGATGAAGTTATGGTGGTAGGGAGAGCTGGAAACCTCATACTTCTACAGTAAAAAGGGCGAGATGGCTCAAATAGTACAGGGGCAATAGATTTCTACTATAACATCAGCAAGACGCTATGGACCTTTTGGTTTTATAGAGGTCATGGTCCACCATAACTGAAGGGTCATGACACCTGGTAATATTCCTTTGTGGTTCTGTGCTTAATATCTACCCCGGTCCACATCATTATGACTAGGTTTTCTCATTCTCTTCCGTCTCCAGCATAACAGCTTCCTGAGATCTTAACTTCTCATTTTGCCCTTCTATAAATCCCACCTCATAGCTACTGGGATGATCTTTTTCAAAAATGGGTATTTGAGCATACCACATTCCTACACAGTATGCTTCAGCATCAAACTCCCTGCTGTGGGACAGAAAGTTCTTCATAAAATGATCCCTACTTACTTTACCAGTCTCATTTTTTTTTTTTACCATTTCCTTTCTCTCACACATGATCCAATTATTCCAACTACCTTTACATGTCTCGTAACATTTGTCAACATTAGTCATTACAGTTGTCATTGTCTTCTTGTCCACCCAGAAAATTGTCCTCTTCTGGGAAGCTTTCCTATCAGAGGTGAATGCCTCTTCTCACAGATCTTTTCACACCGCACCTCTCTGAGTTGGGGATGGCCTCACAACAGGAAGCTCACAGCCTCCTGCCTTGTGCTGATGTTAACAAGCTGTCCAAAGGGACAATGGTGTCGTATGGTGACAGGTGGTATCTACCCTGTGGTAAGCATAGTATAACATATAAAGAAGTTGAATCACTATGTCATACACCTGAAACTAATACAATATCATGTGTCAACTCTATTCAAATAAAAAAGTCAAAGAAAAAACAAAAAACCCACAAAGGGACAAATTAGAAAAGTCACACCTCATGGGGACCAGAGCTTTAACTGTTTCACATGGAAAAATCTACCATTATACCAGTAAGTGCTGAGTAAGGCCTTTTGTCATCACCATCACCGTCATTATCACAATCATCCTCACCACTTGCTTGCTAGTGATGAAGCACTGAGCTAAGTGTTTTTTCATGGACCATCTCCTTTAATCTTTACAATACCATTAGCTTGTTATTATCACCTCCGTTTTATACATGATGGAAGTGGGGTTTGGAGAACTTCTATGACTTGTCCAAAGTTACATGGTTAGTAGGTAGGGAAGTAGACCCTGTGTTGCCCAACTGTCCTCTTAATATGCAATGCAGCTTTTTATTTTGATCTATCTATAGGGAGGGAGGAACGGGTAGGTTGAGTTCCTTATAAAGGTCAATATGTCCCTTTCCTATTTAAGTTTATAGATTAAGTTTATAGATTATGTCTCTTTCACATTCATCTCCCTAGCACCTATCACTGTCCCTAGCATATATGAGTCAACACTTAATTGAATTATGAATGAGTACTGGCCAACATGGCCATTCTACTGTTTTAGAGCTGATAGGAATTACAGATATGTAGCACCGTCATCTTAAACATAAAAAGTTTTCCATCTTAAGACAAGAAACCTGGACAGAATGATATAGAGACCAGATGGCTCATTTATTTATTCGATCCTAATTTGGTTTTTGATTTCATTTTTGTCTTGAGAAGAATCAACATCTGAACAAACCCAAAGTTCACAGTTATCCTCAATATACGCCAAGAACTTTTAGGAAATGATGTTTTTTTTTTCTCGAATGGCCAAAGATTTTAAGTTTACTTTTAGTATTTTACTTAAAACGGCATCTAAACTTATTGGAATGATTCCATCAAGGAAATGTCACACTGTGGTTCCATCTACCAAATTACTTGCTCACATTGCAGCCCAGTTAACAGTGTGGACGCCATGCAGGGGAAGAAAAAGTCTCACCAAGATCTGAGAGCTCTTCAGTGGCAGGAACACTTCTTTGAGGAAAGTGGCTTTGAGTGCTATGTCCTGTAATATAAAATATCACTCGGCAAGCTGCACTCTCTGATAATTTTTATAGCAGAACATAACATGCTTTTCCAGCAAGGTCAGAAATGTCAATAAAAAGGTACAAATGGACTTGCCTGTGATTCCCAATTCTGAAAACAGTCTGATCTCTTTAGTTCCTTGGTGCTGAGGCTTGAAAAGCAAGTATATTTTCAAGGGGACTCTTGAGGCTGCCCTAGTCTTTTAACCGGGGCACCTGCCTGTGTGTCCAGGAGGATAAGTAGTACCTTTGGGGGATAAGTAGTACCTTTGGGGGATAAGTAGTACCTTGACCTTGGATCAGGGTATGTGTTCACCTCGGAAAGAGCAGCCTGCATGGCTCTCTCCACTCCCCTATTTCACATTTGTTGTGGGTTTGACAGTGGTAAAAATTTTTGGAGTAAAGAAAGAAACTTCACACATTCCCAAGGGCCCGAGTTAGTTTTCTACTGATGCCTACATAACAAATTACCACAAATGTAGTCGCTTAAACCAACACTCCTGTATTATCTCACAGTTCTGTAGGTCAGAACTTGGGGCTCGCTTGGCCAGGTTCTCTGCTTAGAGTCTTACAAAGCTGAGATCAAAATGCTGACCAAGTTGTGCTCTCATTTGTAGGATGAGGAGAAGAATCCACTTCTAAGTTCATTTCGGTTGCTGGAAGAATCAATTCCTTAGAGTGTAGACTCTTTGGGATGTAGGAATCTTTTCTTGCTGGTTGTCAGGTGAGGGTCAACTTCAGCACCTGGAGGCTGCTTTTACTTCCTTCTATTTGGCCTCCTCCATCTTAAAGGATATCAACTGCACACTGAAACCTTTTCACATTTGGACTCTTTCTGACTTTATCTTCCTTGACAAACAGAGGAAAATTTCTAATTTTTAAAGGGCTTGTGTGATTAGATGAGGCCCATTCAGATATCTGAGTGTTTTAAGGTCAACTGATTTGGGACTTTGATGACATCAGCAAAATCCCTTTATAGCAGTACTTGAATTAGTGTTTGATTGAATAACTGGGTTCAGAAAACCTGCAAGGCCATTTCAAAATTCTGCCTACCATAGGACCAATGCGAATCATTTTCTCTGCATATGCTATTTAATTTAAACCTTTGGACAATCTCTGAGATAAGTTTGTTGCCTAATTCACTCTCCCAGGAAGTGATGAAGCTGGCTTTGGATCTCAGCCTCTTCTGACTCTAAAACTGGTGCTGTCCATAGCAATAAAAACAACATGAGGGCGCCTGGGTGGCTCAGTGGGTTAAAGCCTCTGCCTTCGGCTCAGGTCACGATCCCAGGGTCCTGGGATCGAGGCCCATATCGGGCTCTCTGCTCAGCGGGGAGCCTGCTTCCTCCTCTCTCCGCTCTCTCTGCCTACTTGTAATCTCTCTTTCTGTCAAATAAATAAATAAAATCTTAAAAAAAAAACAACGTGAATGCAAACAGCACTGTGTGCCAGTTCTAATTTTTCACTTTTCATGTACTAACTCGTTTAATCTTCACAACAACCCTGTAAGTAGGTACTATTATTAGTCTCATTTTATGGATGAAGAAGCCAAGGAGGATCTGGCCAGTTATCAACGAGGCTCTCATTCATATAATTTAACCACTCTAATTACTCTTTTTTCCAGTGCAGGATGTACATATTCAGAAGATTCAGACACTTTCTCAACACCTATGGCAGGTGCTCATGGAGTTCTGAGCTTGGGACTTCTGGCTCAGTTCTGTTTTCCTGTACAATAGGATATGACACCTTTCAAGACTTTTATTGTGCAAAAAGTAAAACTTTCATGGGTCAAGTTCAACAGGCAAGGAAGACTTTATTCCAGACTATTGTAAAAGGAAAGATAGTCCAGAACTCAGTGAGAGCTCATTTCTGCTGGAACAAAGGCTAGGAGGGTTAAGAGTTGGGATGGGGGGAAGACAGACCATCTGTGTGCATTCACCTAAAGGAAAAGTAAACTTTCCCTTATCTTCATGACAGGAAGTTAGGCTATCAAAGTTAAGCTCCTACTCTTCCACAGAAACAGAGAGATTTCCTTCCTCCATGATTATGTTTACAATGGGTGGCTTCCAGGTTCTTGAGAAAGTCTTGGGCTGTAGAACTGGCAACAAGCTTTTAAAAAAATTTACATCTCAAAGGAGCAGAGACAGAATTTACAGTTACAAGTTTTCTAAAGCTAAGGTTTTTAGAAAAGGGAGGTCAGAACCTAGAGTTGGGAGAAATCTGTGTAAAGTTTAGTCAACTGAAGGGAACTGGAAGACAATCTTAGTCAATTGTGGAGACTAAATAGTTTAATGTACGCTATCACACCTTATAATCTGAAAAGTAATATTCAAGTGTTGCTTCCTCCAGGAAGCTCTCCTTGCCCCAGTAAGTCCAGATTCTGAGCCCTTCCTCTCTGGTTCCAGAGCTTCTGATTCTTCCTCCATTGTATGAATATGATGTAAAGTTGCCAATAGCCTAAGTGCCCATCAGTAGCACTATAAACAGATATATAAATACATAAATAGCATATGTATATACTCTAAATAGGAGTATAAACAGATATGATACTTTATTTGCACAAATGCTATCGATTATGAAGAAGAAACTTAATCACTTATGAAAGTGTTCATAGTACATCATTATATTAAAATAAAACACTATGAAAAATATGATCCCAATTAAGTAATACAACAAATAGACAAAACCCCTTGAAAGGATATACACTGGATTGATAGTATTTATCTGTGTGTGGTGGGGTTCTAAACGACTTGCTTTTTTCTTCTTTGTGCTTTACCATCTTTTGGATTTTCCTCAATGAAAATTTATTACTTCTGTCACCAGGATTAAAAGCACAATTTTACACAAGGAACTGTGGACGAAAAAAGCTCTGAAGGCTTTTTTTTTTTTTAATGACTCCCAGCTATAATCCAATAGAGTCAGACATAGTGCTTTGTAGTGTTTTCCGAGTAATTTCTTGTCTTTCTTTTGGTGCTATCATTCTGGTAGTCCAAATCTAAGCAGAGATCAAGATGACAAAAAGGACTTTACTCTTCCTGACCCAGTGGTATGTATGTGCATGGGCTGCCAAACTGTAAGGAAGAGGGTTTGGGGGAATGATGTATACCAGGACTGTGATCAGTCTTTCTTGCTTTGGCTATATCTGCATCCTCAGCTTTGACTTGATGCCATTAATTGATGGAAGCACTTATTTCCACCTATGTATTTGGCTGAGAAGAGAGTAATTCAGAAATGGCATGAGTGACATTGTGAGATAATGAGTTTGCTGTCAAAAGAGGTAATCAAGGAATGTCTGAATTCCATGTATCAAGAATGTGGTGGAGCCTCATATAAACCTCATATAAACCAGCTCATATAAACCAGCTGGTTACATTTGTTAGATCTGGGACATTTCCTCAAACAAATTCAAGGAGAGGGGCTTACTGCCAGGATTGGGGGTGCTGGCAAAGTCATTGAGAGCCCAGGCAGTCATTCTCTCAGGGATTGTGAAGGTTCTCTGTTCCCTGGTTACTTCTGCACTTGTATATTGTATAATCTTTGCTAGCCCCATCTTGAAGGCACAGAATCTGTCCTCCAACAAACTACCAGAGACAGTGCACCTAGGTGAAAAGAAAAGGAGAGAGAGAAAGAGACTAAGAGAGACAGAGACTGAGACAAAGATTGATTTCCATTCAGAAATCCCAGGCAGGATTGACCCCATTATCACAACAATTTAAAGTAATGAGAAATTGGGGCACCTGGGTGGCTCAGTGAGTTGAGCATCTGACTCTTGATTTCCGCTCAGGTCACGATCTCAGGGTTGCGCAATTGAGTCCCATATTGGGCTCTGTTCTCAGCATGAAGTTTGCTTAAGATTTTTTCCCTCCCCCTCTGCCCCTTCCCCCTGCTCTCTCTCTCTCTCTCAAATAAACAAATCTTAAAAGAGAGAGAGAGAGAGAGAGAGAGAGAGAGAGAGAGAGAGAGAGAGAGATATGTATTGATTGGTAAAAATGCTCAAAACTTCCAAAAGGATTTACTTCTACATGAGGCAAATTTTCACATTGGTTACCGTTTACCAAAACCTACTCCATCGCCTCTCCTCTTCTTGATCAGATCGTTTGACACTGCAGAGACAACTTGAGGATTCTATCCAGGCCCCTGCAGAGCTGATCAGGAAAGCATTCTGAAGTTTTCACTCTGAATTGTTTTTCAAAATATGCTATCTGGAATCCAAATGGCCTATCCGAATATTTCAGCTCGACTGTTTTGATTATAGGTGTAAACTTGTGTTCTTATGTTCATCTGAGCTCATTTCTTATATTTATTCAGTGGACAGAGCCAGCTAACTAGGGAATCAAAGACATCTTTGAAAATACAGAAACCAGTAACAAACATAGAAAACACTGGGAGTAAAATTCCTCTCCTTTGTGTCACTGTGAGGCCTCCGGTTACAGCTGCAGGTTCTTTCTATAACCTTTAACAATATCCAGCCTCCTTTATCGGTTGCCTTTGCCTGGAGCAGCTAGAATTTCCTTAATAATTTATGCCACCCTTTTCATTTCCGTTCACTTCATCACTTAATCAGCAGCGTTGTAATTCCTGTTCCCCCAATACATCTTCATTTTCGACCCGTTCCCTTTACGGGCTCCGAAGCCTCGCCTGTTCTTGGCATGGCGTGTGTCTGTTCTCCAGGCGCTCTCCTGGGTCTCTGGCAATCTGCTTCCTGCTAATTGGTGCAGATGGGAGTAGGAAGGTGAACAGAGCACACAAGGGAGGAAGCAGATTCTCCCGGTAAGTAAGGGGCCCTTGGGGACAAGCACTTTTGGGGAAGCTGCTTTAACACTGCCAGGCACAGTGAAAGAGCAATTTAGGAAGTCCTGTTCCATGACATTTTTCTTGTCCTTCAAAGGGGTATATCCAATGGCTACCCCGGTGTTCACTCACTCTCTTGAGGTTTACACCTTCGTAAGCTCAGAGTGATAATAATAATATATGTATTATTATATTTATGTATTATTATAATAAATATCACTTATTGCCCCTGACATAATGCTGAGTGCTTTGTATGTATTAATTCTTTATTAATCACAAGAAATATCTGAGCTATGTATTATTATTCCTGCTTCGCAGATGAAGAAACTAAGCCTCAGAGGCAGTAAACAATTAGCTATGTGTCTTAGTCTACTTGGACTGCTGTAATAGACTTGATGGCTCATGAAAAACAGAAAATTATTTCTCACAGTTCTGGAGGTTGAGATATTTAAGATTGGGGTGCTGCCCCTTTCATTTTTTGGTGACCCGCTTCTAGGTTCACAGATAGTTATATTCTTGCTGTGTCCTCCCATGATGGGATGGGCCAGGGAGTTCTCTGGGGTCTCTTTTTTAAGGGTGCTAATCCCATTCACCAAAGTTCTACCTTCATGAACTAATCACCTCCCAAAGGCACCACCTCCATATTTTTTGGGAAGACATAAATGTGTAGTTTATAGCACCAACCTAGGGGATGCCTGAGATAGGATGAGACCCCCATAATTATCTGGCTTCAAGGAAAGTATTCCTAGATACTCACCCAACTGCCACAAGAAGGTGGAATTTGTCTTTAGATCCTTCTTCTATCCCTTCGTGTGCCTTCTTTTCTCATGTCTGGTACCCCTGGGCTCCATCAACTTTCCAAGGACCTGTGCTGTGTTACATGATTGTTTGTCAATGGTTTATCTTCGAAAGTATCTGGTGCACTGATCCTTACTGAAGTGGTAAGATGGTAACCCCAATGTGTATATTCAACCAGAATTCACTCTTGAGAACCAACATCTAATCTCATAATTTTTCAACACCACTTCTGCAAGCAGGGAAGTAGTTTTGGGCACAGACATCCTGTATCATATTGGTGGTAGTACCTGTTTTGCTTATATGATGACAAGCACATTGAAGTTGTTTGATAAATGTTTATTGAATTGACTTTCAGTGACGTCTCAAGTCTTAGAAACACGTCAACATTTTAGTATGCATGGAATCAAGTGCATCATGGTACAGTTTGGACATCTGGGCTGCAGATCATTAGAGCTCTGGCAAGTTCTAGAGCTCCTAAGATTTTGATTTGGGACCTAAGCAGACCAGGCCCAGGACATGCTTCAAAAGATCCAATCTACTTAAATGACCCAAGGGTTCTGTTGGGTGTCTGTAGCGGGCTGGTAGGGGCTTGGGCCAATGGGACAAGGGTGCAAGAAAGGCTGGCAAGAAGGGCATAGGTATCTGAGTTCAAATTTACTCATTCCTGCATTGATTCTACAAATATTTATTAAGAGCTTAATAATGATTAGATACTATTCTGGCCATTGGAATTAAAGTAGCAAATCAAGCAGATAAGGCCACTGCCCCCATGGATTTTACATCCTGGTGTGGGAGACAGGTCATAAACAAGTAAACAAGTAAGCATGGTGTTTTCAGATATTGGTAAATGCTGCAGAGGCAAACAGATGAGGTGACGCAAACGGGCTGGCGCAGGCATGTGCTGGTTCTGGCAAGGCAGTCAGGCAGGGCTCTTGGAGGAGGAGATAAGACCCCAGAATTGAGTGACTAACAGGAGTCTCCAATTAGGGGCAGACTTAACAGGGGCTGTGGCAGCTTATTTTTACATGAATATTGCTCTGTTATTAGTCATACCTTGGCTCTTCATATTTAATCACAACACAATAAAATTTGTAATGGCCTTCAACATAGACAGTCCATGACATGGAGGTCGCTTTTTCCATCCATGGGAGGTTTACTCACGGCTAGGTTCAGGATAGCCCTTATCAGGTAAACAGGAGGAGGGAGAAAGACCTGGGTTTGGAAGCCGGAAAAAGTCACAAGCATCTCACTGAGGAATCTTGGGCAAATTATTTCAGTTTTAAGCATCTCAGGTTGCACACCTGTTAATGGGTAGGCACTGAACAAAAAAAAGATACTACTTCATCTCTATGGTATATCTGTGAGCTCTCCCCTTTGATTTACACATTAAAGATACCCTATAGTTATTCACATTTATAAAAATAACTAAAGCCTCCAAACCATATACATTTTATGTGCCCTCTTAGCTGTCACAACAACTCTACAAAGTACTGCCATTATTGTCTCCATTTTATAGATAAGGAAACCGAGGCCCAGACAGATTAGGAAAAGGGGGGTCTAATGTTCAGTGAAGCATTTGATGACTTTAAGGCATGCTCTTGTTTAATCATCATACCAACTGCCTGCTGGATCTCCTAAAGGGTCTTTACAAATAAGGAAACCAAAGAGTAGTGTTGTTTTATGATTAGCTCAAAGGATGCAAAGAAAAGGACAGAGCCAAGGTTTGACCCCAGCACTGGGCTGCTGCAAATGTCCCCTCTTTTCCCACACGCCATGTGTAGCTGGCAGATGGGTGATGCTCCTTTACCAACAGGGAAGCCTGTGAACTTCTCTCTGCTCTAGTCAATACATCATTCGTAGAGGACCCTTGACGTATTTCCAATTACAAGGCTGGACTTTGTAACTGTCACATGAGTTATGGGACTACTGTGTCTAATTGTATCCATCAATATCACCAGTGAGGAAATAGTACCTACCTCAAAGATTTTTTTTTTTTGCAAAGATTGAATGATATGACAGATCTCAAATACCTCATCCACGGATACAAGGTAAGAAGGTAACTGATAAGTGGTCTCCATTATTTGGAAATACGACTTTTTTTCTTTTGTCTTTAGGCCTGAACTCAGCAGTTGACACTGAATTAAATGCAAAATATGTGCTTGATGAATAAATAAGTGAAGGACGGAAAGCCACAATTAGTTACCTTCTTGGAGTCTGGGGACCTGAAGTCTAGTCCGGTCTCTGCTTGTCATGACTGTGAGACCACCCAGAAGTCACTTATCGTTTCCGGATCTGCGTTACCTCCCTCGTGCCATGAGGGAGTGGTCTCAAATGGTCTTTACGGCCTGCTCGTATTAGGGATTGATTCTTATATTATTTAATTTGGAAACAATAAAAACCTGAGTTTGTTCCCTGACTCCTGTCACTCCTTAACCACCCTATCTGTTGCTTCATTTGATACCATACATTCCTGCTTTCTTGCTGTCCTTTTGGGCTTCTTGGTGCGTATACTCAGTTTCCCATTTGGTGCTTTAGGATGGGGTGGGGGACATCCCTCCTTTCACTTTATTTTGTGATACTGGTTCTCAGTGGGGGCCCCTCAGACATTTGATAGTGTCTAGAAACGTTGAGTTGTCGCAGCTGGGAGTGGGGGTGCTACTGGCATTGAATGTGTATTGAATGGGTGGAGGCCAGAGGTGCTGCTAACCATTCTACAATGTCCAGGATGGTCCTCCACAACAAGGAATTATCTGACTCAAAAATGTCAGCAGCACTGGGGACAAAAATCACCGTATTACGTGGAAAATATATTTGCGGGAGATGAGACTCTCCTAACACTGAGTCTGAGGGCACTGCTTCTTGTCGTCTGCCCTGGAAGTAGGATGCTGGCAGATGGAAGTCTGTGCTTAGTGATTAAATGTACACATAAAAATCCCCTGGTGCTTCGCAGGATTCAAAGGCACAATGAGGAAGGCCATTACTGTGCATCAGACTCCTATACAGAGCAAACACATTATCTACCTGTAACGAAGGATTTCTAAGCAGACACGGGCCGTAGCGTCTACAGGGGAATGTCTTAGCTGGGGGCATGTGGATTTTAGCTGCATGAATAATATCGGCATTAATGGGAATCATTATACTGCCCTGCGCTGGAGATTTACCCCTGAATGGGTAGCAATATCCCCCAGACAGAGGCCATTGAAAATCTGTTTCACTGGCAGGATGCATGGAGAAGGACTGTGTGGGAAGCAGCCTCGGCTGCCAGCTCACGAGTGGCTTCGGGCTGACTGATTTGTGTAGGGACAGAGGAGGGCAAATAGGGCAATGTTTTCCAGTGACCAGCATGAGCCTAGGGTGACACTGGGACAGCTCAGTGGGCTCTGGCCCATCCCTCCTCCCCTTTTGGAGATTTTCGCTCATGTCGGAGTGGTCTGGCTCCCGTCACTTCCTTAGGTCCGTAGCCATCCTGCCACCCTCAGGAAGGTGGGCTTATAAACTCGGTCTCTCTAAGATGTCAAGGACTCATGGGTTACCTTCTGCAAGGTCATCTGTGGTTCAAAGGAATGCAATCAATGAAGTGCTAGGCACTGGGGCATAGATCTTTGTTTTTCTGGAGTGTCTGCAAGGATGTCCCCAAGGGTATAATCTACCCTTCCCTGCATGAATCCTTCAGATCTTGATTTAATCTGCTGTAGAGTAATTTCTTGCACATCACAATTTCTGGAAACTTGCTATGTAAAATGATGAAGAAGTGGAGATGCTGTGCTAGAAGTGGGATGGGGAATTTGGGACCCAGGCCCCTGGGTTTCTCCCTCACCCCCTATCCCTGGCTCCTGAGGCACTTCACTTGGGCTCTGTGGAGTAGTGGTCCTCAAGCTCTTCCCCATCATGGCCCACAAAGAAAGAGATACTGTTTATTTGGAATCTGAAGTGTCTGGGGAATGCTGCCCTAGGCTGGAAGTGAAGGCCCAGCCACCCCAGAGGCTGAGCAGATCAGTATTGTACAGTCTGGCCTGGGAACCTGTGCCAGGGAGCCCGGCTTGAAAATCGCTGTCCTTGGATGACCTTGACAAAGACTGGCCACTTTAAACCTTGAAATTGAAAGGAGTAGAGGCTTTCAGCCACAGTGTTAACCAGTACTATACCAGAGTCAGTGGGATTGAATTCATTCTTGAATGCATGAGGTAAATATTGATGGATATTTAGCAAATATTTACCTACTATGGGCCAACTACTTCTCTAGCTCCTGGGAGACAGGGATTAAGAAATCCCTGTCTTCAAGGAGCTTATGTTCCACAGGAATGAGGGTGGGGAATAAGTAATCCATAAATAAAATATATAATGAATGGATTTCATGAAATACTGAAGGATGAGGATGCCTGCATGCATGTGTGTGTGTGTGTGTGTGTGTGCGCGCGCGTGTGTGGTTCACTAAAACGGAGTGTTCAGAACAGATCCTTCCAAGAAAATGGTCTTTTTTTTTAATTACTTATTTGAGAGAGAGAGAGCGATCGCGCGCGATGGCGTGTGTGGGGGCGGGGGGAGCAGAGGGAGAGGGGTGCTGGGAGTCGCATGGGCCTCGCCGGCTGACGCAGTCACAGTGTGGGAATGGCAGCATTTGCACAGCTCCTTCCAACCAAAGCGAACCTGGTATCCCCCTCCACTACCCCAGGATTCGTCCTATGACTTACAGTTGGGCTGCTGGACACTCCTGACCAGACCGAGATCACTCAGACAAAGCCACGTGAGAAGAATCGGACCCTTCGTCCCACGGCAAGGACCTTGGATCCTATCTCTGTAACAGTTCCTCCCAATGTTGTCTCTTTGAGCTCTTGCAGATCAGGGGAGAAAACTCTAAGACGTCTTGAACCCCTATGTACTTGGCCACAGAGAAACAGCTCATGCAAACAACTGAAGCCTTACTTCTGTAAACACTGATACTCTCTTCACTTCTGTTCTCCTCACTTCTGCAGTTGATGTGTCAGACAGAATGATGCCTGACTTAGCTGTACTTTGACCTATGTTTATAAAATAGATAATCTGTCTGTCATGACTGGGGGGATTGACGCATGGGAAAGTATGTAAAAAATGTCTTTTTACTGATCAAAATGCTTTTTATCTCTAAAAATAATTAATCATGTCCTTCCTGTGATGTTACATACTGCCCGACTCACTGCCTTTAAATAAAGATACTGGGACCAGCAAGGCAGAGACGCCGGAGATGCCTGCTTGGTGACCGAAAAGGATTTCTCGGTTCTCTCACTCCTTTCGCCGACACTGTCCATCCTTTGGGGACCCTGGACCTGATGGAGCTGGCCTCCGGCAGAGGGGCAAATGGACTCTGTGCTGAGTGTGGAGCCTGACCCCAGGGCTTTCTCCCTCAACCCTGAGATCAAGACCTGAGCTGAAATCAAGAGTCGGATGCTCAACCTACTGAGCCACCCAGACATCCCCCCAAATGGTCTTTGAATTGAAACCAACCACATGAGGTGCTAGTGGAAAAGAATTCCAGACACACAGCACAGCTGGGTCAAGGCCTGATGGGAGACTATGATCAGCATGCTCAAGAAACAGCAATAAGCCTAAATTTTATCTTTGAAAAACTTTTCATCACCTCCACCAACTTTTAATGCATTTTTAGCAATTTCAGTATCTTTTTGCATTTGGTCCTTACCCGAAGCCTGTGTGGCTTGTTCTAATCTAGCATTAGCTGTTTTTAGACACACAGAAATGAGGTTTGGGGAAATGAGATAATTTGGCTAGGCCATGCTGGCTTGAGCCCATGGAAGGGGCAGAGCTAACCACAGAATTTGCTCGAGATTTTGTTAACTCATCTTTACCTTGAAACCAAAGAATATAGGAAGATTTACAGACAGATGACATTTTGAGTTATATTCAAGACATTTAAAGGAAGGATTTCATTTATTCTTCACTGCAACCTTATGTGGTAGGTACTATAGGGATTGCCGTTTTATGAATGAGGAAACTCAGACACATAAAAGCTAAGTTCTTGGGCAAAGTTATGACTAGCTATTAGTACAGGTAGGATTTGAATCCCAGGCAGACTGAGTCCTAGGCCCCCAGGCTTTTATTTTTTAATTTTTTATTTAAGTTCAATTTAGTTCACATATAGTGTATTATTAGTTTCAAGGGTAGAGTTTAGTGATTCATCAGTCCATATAACATCCAGTGCTCATGCCAGCAAGTGCCCTCCTCAATCCCCATCACCCAGTTACTCCATCTACCCAACCACCTTGCCTCCAGCAACCTTAAGTTTGTTCCCTATAGTTAAGAGTCTCTTATGATTTGTCACCTTCTCTGTTTTCATCTTGTTTTATTTCTCCCCTTCCCCTATGTTCATCCGTTTTATTTCTTAAATTCCACATATGAGTGCAATTATATGGTATTTGTCTTTCTCTGACCGATTTGTTTCACTTAGCGTAATATCCTCTATTACATCCATGTTGTTGTAAATGGCAAGATTTAATTCTTTTTGATGCCTAAGTAATATTCCATCGCATTTATATATATTACATCTTTACCCATTCATCTGTTGATGGACGTCTGAGCTCTTTCTATATGTTGGCTATCGTGGACCTTGCTGCTAAAAACATTGGGGTACATATGCCCCTTTGAATCACTATTTTTGTATGCTTTGGATAAATATGTTAGTAGTGTAATTGCTAGTGGGTCATAGGGAAGTTCTATTTTTAACTTTTTGAGGAAACTCCATACTGTTTTCCAGAATGGCTGCAACAGTTTGCATTCCAACCATCAGTGAAAGAGGGTTCCCCTTTCTTCACATACAGGTGGGCAGGGTGTTCTGTCAGCTGGAAGGGAAGTCCCTTGGACTTCACTACTTGGAATGTCACTAAACCCGCTCTCTTCCCAACATGTCTATCTATTGAGATGTGTGAACAATGGAGGAGCGGAGACTTAATTTTGAAGCACTGGATTTCTCTAGCCTCCTTTGAGTATGACCCACTAAGCTCTTGGTGCAAATTAGGAGCATTTTATAAATGCAGAAGTGATGATCTCACGTTCTGCAATGATCTTTCATTATTGGTCCTTCATTGTTATGACAGTGACAAATCCCAGCCTGCGATGCCCAGGCTCCAGTTCACAAAAACTGCAGATTTTCCAAGTCTTGGTATGCTGGGGCATAAGAGAAGAAACTTCTCTCACCCGTCATCACCCCTAACTTGTTGTGGGTGATCTGAGCTGGAGTTCAGACAAAGTTTCCCTGATCTCTTATGGTTAAACTCTGTATGAGGGCCCTGGGTTTGTGGCATTGAAAAAATATACATTATAGCAATATCAATATCAAAATACACAATATTAACTTAAGAAAGGATTGACTTGGGAGAGTCAGCCTACTTTTTCAGAAGAGACAATATATGGACTCGGTCTCCTAAATTAAGTGAATTTATTTAAAAGTTCAACCCTGCAAATTATTCTATCAAGTGATGACGATGTTCACATATGCCTGGGCACTGCTGCATAGTTTGTATCAGAGCACAGAGAGAATCTGTAATCCACAATTTGGTCACTTATGCACTATCTCCTAAAAGCTGCATGATCTTGGGTAAGTGACTGGATATCCCAAAGCCTCAATTTCCTTGGTTATATAAATAGGAATAATAACACTAATACCACATGAAAGATTGCTGTAAGGTGGGTAAGTCAGGGTTCTGAGTTGCAAACAACAGAAACCAATTCTGGCTGAGTGACACAGAAGCAGGAGTGATTGAGAGACTCACCTCATGTGACGGAGAACCAGACACAGAGCCCAGAAGAACAACTGCCAAAGTCAAGGCCCAGGCTGCTATGGGAGAGGCATTCATTGGTAGTGGAGGTATTGCTGTTTCTTTTTCTCACTGGTCCTTTGTTCTAACTCTTGGACCAGCCCCAATGGGATGCCTATAACTGGAGCATGTTCTTGACTTTGAAAGGGATGCAGCTTCTAAAATAAGAGGCAGGCTCAGCTTCCTAGCAAGACTCATTAAGGGGAGAATTGCTAAAACATAGGAGGGGAAATCAAATGATGGAAAGCCAAAAATAAATACAAATGTTCACTCTCTGAAGATTCAATGTGATTATATTCCCAAAGAGTACCCAGTACACAGTTGGCTATGAACAAATGTGAATTCCATTTTTACTTCTTTTGGGTCAATATCTTTACTGCTGATGGTTGTATTAATGGAATTTATAAAGCACATTTTAGTGATTTGTAGCACTTACTCACTCATTTATTATTTCTTTGCTTTTTTTTTTTACAGCTAGGAGAACTGTGCCTCAGGCCCCTAAACAGTATATATTTGAAAGACTATAAAAACAGGTTCGTGAAAAACTCAAAAAANACTTCTTTTGGGTCAATATCTTTACTGCTGATGGTTGTATTAATGGAATTTATAAAGCACATTTTAGTGATTTGTAGCACTTACTCACTCATTTATTATTTCTTTGCTTTTTTTTTTTACAGCTAGGAGAACTGTGCCTCAGGCCCCTAAACAGTATATATTTGAAAGACTATAAAAACAGGTTCGTGAAAAACTCAAAAAATTCTAGTTTATTTCATTTACATGTTTTGTAGACTTTGCTGTAGCTTCAGAAACTCTCTCTCATTCTTTTCTGTTGGCTATGTAAAAACTCGACTTATGCTTTTAGCACTTTGAATATGACAGGGCTTTAAATATGAGCCTTATGAGCGCTGATCAGTGGACAAGGATACTTTGGCACATGATTTGTGTGTCTAGAGCTACTCTGCTTGTTTTCTTCCTTAATGACTAAGTCATTCCCTGGAAATAAATGAGTCATTTGCAGAGACACATGTAGACTCTCAGGCCCTTGGGGCACACTTTGAGTGACTGGAGAAAAATAGACTAAGTATGTTGGTGCTGAGTCCAGTTCAATTCATCTGCTTTGAGTTTCCCTTTGGCTATTCAAGTTGCTAAGAAGCAGGGTGACTTATTATTACAAGAGCAGAACTGAGTTCAAACTCTTTTTTATCACTCACTAGCTGTGTGACCTCAGGCAAGTTATTTAACCTCTCTGAACCACAATTGTCTTATCAGAGGGTTAGTCTGGAAGTTTTGTAAGACACTGTTTATAAAGTGGCTAGTAGAGTGCCTGGTTCATAATTTATTCTCAACCAGTGGATGGCATAGAGACCATTGAGGATAAACCTATGTTCTCTTCCACTAAAGTTATTGTATTTCCTTTCTACTAAAGTTATAGAAGAAGACCATCATAATGACAAAAACCAAACCCTTTGAGGGCAGGGATAGTGTTTAATTAATTTGCCCTCCTAGTAGATTTAGTAGAGGGCTCTGTGCAGAAAACAAAACCTGTGTACTTTTAATGATAGATGATGTAACCAGAACTCATGGATGGGTCTTCGGGATTGACTGAAAAATCAAATATTCTGAAGATAGACATTTGTGCAACAGGCTTCAGAAAAACTGCACAATATCACAGGGTGTAATTAAGGAATAGGATTTATTTGTAAAACAAGGGTTAGCAAGAAAAGAAAGTACACAGTGCCCAAATCTCTCATTATCCCCAAGGGGATGCAATCTGGAACCAGGATACTCTGATGACCAAACCGTGGGGATAAATTTCAGGGCAGGAAACATGTCTCTTATCACTATGGTGTCTTATGGGGTGCTATGTTTACATGTCCCCTCCCCTCAAATTTGTTTGTTGAAATCCTAGTGCCCAGTGTGATGATGTCAGGAGGTAGGACTTTAGTTGATGCTTAGGTCATGAGGGGGGAGCCCTTGTGAATGGGATTAGTGCCTTATAAAGAGACCCCACTGAGCTCCCTTACCCCTTCTGCTATGTGTACCAGGGAGAGGTCTTTCACCATTCTGGTGCTTTGAGTTGGACTTCCAGCCTCTGCAACTGTGAAAAATAAATGTCTATTGTCTGGAAGTTACCCAGTCTGTGGTCTTTTGATATAGCAGCCCAAACAGGTGGGAAAGTGGCCTTGTCAAGTAGTTGTGGTGCGGAGGGAAAAGGCAAATATACTACTTGGAATCCAGATAGTCTGGATTTGGGTGCTGCTGTTTACAGGGGTTGTTTGGGAAAACTAGCTTCCTTGTACCTCTAGAAGTTGGGACATGTGTGCCATTGCAGATCTCCTGCTAAGGAAGCTTCTTGCTTGGGGAAGGATTTGTGAGGATTAGCCCCAGTGCTAGCTAACCCACTGTTCAGAAATTTCAGAGAGAACTCCTGGAATCACTTTTAGACAGTCTTGTTCATCATACTACATAGAACTCTCTATAGATGCTGCATTTTGACTCTATAGATGAGATAGTTTAAAAATAATACTGGTATTATTGTTGCTTTGATAATATTAATATTTTATGTTTCTTTTTTTTAAGATTTTATTTATTTATTTGACAGAGAGAGAGTACGATCACAAGTAGGCAGAGAGGCAGGCAGAAAGAGAGGAGGAAGCAGTTTCCCTGCTGAGCAGAGAGCCCGATGCGGGGCTCCATCCCAGGACCCTGACATCATGACCTGAGCCGAAGGCAGAGAATTAACCCACTGAGCCACCCAGGTGCCCATATCTTATGTTTCTTCTTGAGTGCTTCTATTTCTCAAGTTATTTCATTTTCTGTAAATTTTTTTTTACCAATAACTACTATAACCTAAGCTCCTACTTTATATCAGTGAGCAGATATAACATTCTCCCAAGAACCCTAGAAGTTAGACATGATTAAGTCCATTTTTCAGATGATGAAATGAATAGCACAGAAGAGAAATGATTTTCTGAAGTCCTCAGAGCTACTACCTGGTCAAATTTGAACTGACATCTAAGACTCTGCTTCCAGATGTTGAGCTCTGTCTGTCTGTTAGATGCTTCCCTAGAGATCCTGATGAGATGAGAAGGATTGTTCCTTTGCTGGCCTTTCCTTTCACCAGAGAAAGCCACAGAATGCAGTGGTTTTCTCTAACCTTTGTAAGTCTCAGGAGAGTGGAGATCTTCCACACACTGGGCGATCAACACCAGGAATGTTAGTTAGCTGGCACGCCCAACAAAGAGGCGATTATGTCCATCCGCTCTGTCCTTACTCCACACAGACTAACAAGAGTTATGGACTGGAACATTATGGATATCTGCCAAAATTATTCATGCATATCTACAGGTCTGCTAGTAATTCACTAACAGTCAGTTGGATTCAGTTGGTCAACCAAATTAATCTAAGCATGCTATCTGCCACATTGGCTTCCTCAGTCATTAATGAGAAAAATCGACCAAAATTAGATACCAGAGACCATGTCCAAAAAAAAAAATGAGCATAACTATTTTAACTTGGCTCAAACGTCGTCATAAAGAATGTCCATTGTTTTAGCCNTTCCACACACTGGGCGATCAACACCAGGAATGTTAGTTAGCTGGCACGCCCAACAAAGAGGCAATTATGTCCATCCACTCTGTCCTTACTCCACACAGACTAACAAGAGTTATGGACTGGAACATTATGGATATCTGCCAAAATTATTCATGCATATCTACAGGTCTGCTAGTAATTCACTAACAGTCAGTTGGATTCAGTTGGTCAACCAAATTAATCTAAGCATGCTATCTGCCACATTGGCTTCCTCAGTCATTAATGAGAAAAATCGACCAAAATTAGATACCAGAGACCATGTCCAAAAAAAAAAATGAGCATAACTATTTTAACTTGGCTCAAACGTCGTCATAAAGAATGTCCATTGTTTTAGCCCAATCTATTTCCCCTGTGGAACTTTGCACTGTATACTTAACTGGACATTTATCATGTCGTAAGATATTGGACATCCTATCTGACATCCTGAAATTGTTACAAAGTCTCAGCCTATTATTAAAAAGGCCTGTCACTTAAATTAGAATCTTTAGCTGATGGGTAGAGGAAAAAGCAAGGTGACCAAAAGATATATTTTGGGCTTTGGAAGAATTACACATTGGCAAAACTCCTTTCTGTTCCAACTAATTATTGTGATACCAAGAAGAGAGAGAAAGAGAGGAGAGAGGAGAAAGGAGAGAGAGAGAGAGAGAGAGAGAGAGAGAGAGAGAGAGAG
>LNAC01000011.1:17476-143171 GCA_002007465.1 Ailurus styani | reverse complement strand
GGGGGAGGGGAGAGAAAGAGAGACAGAGAGATGTAGTTGCATCGATATTTTGAGACACTTGAACATGCAAAGGCAGAGATAAGAAACTCCTAGTCTCTCGGTTGGTAACTTATTGATTGCGTGAGCTGTTCACTAATGAGCCAACTGCAAGAAGGCCAGCTCCAAAAAGTTTCTATCCCCAAATGTGCTGACATGTTTAAAATGGAATGTGTGTTTGCAAGAACACCCACCCATGTATGAAACTGGGGATAAACCTCTTTAGAACCTTTGACTTATGTCTTAGACTCACAGCCATATATTATTCATGGTGATAATTAATTGTAAGGTCTATTCATATCACAAACACAAAAGAGGCAGAGTTCAAAAGAATGATGGAAGTTCATTGCCACAAGTGTTTTTCTAAGGGAAAAAGCTTGTTACTTGGTTTTTCTGACTTGTGCTTTGCCTGGGAATGAGATGGGCAAGGGATTTCCTTAAAAACTAAGGTCTTGACAAGATCATTGTGGTGGAAATTTTGAGAGAAACAGGTCATCACTTGGACCATGGATTGAAGAACTGAGTTGGCAGTGTAAAAATGGCAGCTGCCATGAAAAATAACATCTTGATTCCTCCAGGATGTAAAAGGTGAAGCTATTATGTGCACACAAATACACACATATTAATGAGGCACTCACATAGTGGTGTACCTGGTTGGAATCTATATATAATTTTCTGAGCTAAGGAGGTAAGTAAGCCCTTTTATCAACCCTACTGTTTGGGGCTCCCCTAGATTCCTTGTGTTCTAGGACTGGAGTATGGAGGTCTCCCAACTTGAGAATGTTGCCCAAGTTGACCATAAATTACATTTTAACTTGATTTCTAAATGCCCAGTATGAATGGCACACGAACGAGTGCCAGCCACTGATCTGATGACTTTACATTTACAAATTAATTTAGTCCTCACAATAGCCTGTGAGGGAGGTCCTATCTTGGTTTCACAAATGAGAACAGTGGATCGCAGAGGGGACACTTGCTTCCCTGCCCATTCATAATCTGCCTCAGCACTTCCTGTGATACTCAGCCCACTTTTTCTACTTTACTTTGCAGCTCTCACTCCAGAACACTGTACCCGACCAACACTGTCTTCCGAGCAGCGTGAGAACTCCATCACCGACTTAGGCCTTTTCCGGTTTCATGTGAAAGAGATATGACCCTTACTAAGTAGAAATGGGATTTTCCCCCCCTTCAACTCATAAACCAAGATGTTCAGATGTAGAGTCAGGCCTAGTTTAGACTCATCTGTTTCCAGATGCCCCAAAGACATTATCAGGATGCTGTCTCCAGTCCTGCAAGACACCTTCCTCTGTGTTTGCTTTATCTTCAGGCAGAATGTTTTTCATAGCTGGTGGATAATGTCTTGCGTTCTACCAGCTGAGCAATGTTGGCAGACTGGTGGCATATGTAAGTTGTCTCAGTAGCTTCTTTCCCCATGATTTCAACTGAAAAAGGAGTAGGAGCCCAAGACCGAATGCTTGTTGACGTTGTTGTATTCTGAAAGTTCATCTGTGGGAATCCTTTTAAATTCAACCCTTTGATTGACTTCTTGTGAAATTAAGGAAGGAAGAAGAGGTTTGGTGGAGTGGAAACTAAATTTGGATTTGGGGGTCAGAATCATTTCAGGCCTCATTTTTATAGATGTAACTTTGGAGAAGTTTTGCTCTATAAACAGAGTCCTAAGGGATGGATCATACTAGGTGATCCGTGAGGTCCTGTGCAGCTTTCAAGGTCCATGACTCTACACAAGATGGCATGATCCTAGGGGACTGTGGTTATTTAATGAGAACATTTTATTTTTTATTTATTTATTTTTAAAGATTTTATTTTTTATTTATTTATATGACAGAGAGAGAGAGATTACAAGTAGACAGAGAGGCAGGCAGAGAGAGAGGAGGAAGCAGGCTCCCTGCTGAGCAGAGAGCCCGATGCAGGCCTTGATCCCAGGACCCTGGGATCATGACCTGAGCCGAAGGCAGAGGCTTTAACCCACTGAGCCACCCAGGCGCCCTAATGAGAACATTTTAAACTGTCACTCAGACGTCCTGGCTCCCAATCCCACATGAGATACAGAATTCCAGGGACTCTTCCAGTTAAGAATAACAAAAAGACTGCCAGTGGATTTTAGTAGGGGCTAGAGCTATGAGATTTCTCTCTAGGGTTGAGAGGACATATTATGACTCGGTCTGGGGGAGAGAGGAAGAAAAAGCAACAAAATGGTGAGACTTTGGGATCTCAGTCTCATTTGTTACCTTTACTGTTTCTTGCCTAAAGGCCTCCAGTCCATCTCCAAGATAAATTCTTCTTGTGGGATTAAATGTGGTGGAGAATCGCCCTGGACGCAGCACAGACGTAAGGGGTCCCGATCATCATTTTATATTGGAGATCTAAACTGGAAGGATAAGAATCATCTAAGCCACATGATCAGTGCGAAGCTGCAGACATCACATGGAGGGGCTTGGTGTGAAGTGGGGACCAAGGTGTGATGGAGGTGGAAAGAGGGTGGGAAGTCCACGATGCTGAGGGGGAGGTACAGTATAACGGGGAGGGGGGGAGGGGAGGGAAAAGCATCCTTAGGCAAATTCAGGCCTAAACTATTCAGATATATTTTATTATTTTTCCAATTGTTCCTATAAACTGGATTTAGATAATTTACATTAGACAAACTTATAAGCATTAAGGTATCACCTGGCATGCCAATTTGAGTTTTTTACCAAGATAAATTTAGCTACCAATAGAACTAGACTAGAATGCTGGCAAATCTATTCTGGAAATGAATTGAAAATTGGAAGTTTGCCTGGTGAACACACAACCAGAACAAAGGGAGTTAGTTTTATTTATTTATTTTATTCTTAATATTTTTGAATTTTTTTTATTTTTAAAGATTTTATTTATTTGACAGACAGAGATACAGCGAAAGAGGGAACACCAGCAGGGGGACTGGGAGAGGGAGAAGCAGAGCAGGGAGCCTGATGCGGGGCTCGATCCCAGGACTCTGGGATCATGACCTGAGCCAGAGGCAGATGCTTAACGACTGAGCCACCCAGGTGCCCTGGGAGTTAGTTTTAGGACATAAATGTTTAATGACGATGGGCTAAGATAGCCCAGAGTATCTTTCCATAGGAAGGACACACAGGGATTGGAGGGCTCAAAGCCATGAGCCAGGGCCCCTCTCTTCTGCCAATTCTAGACTCTCTGACTCTTTATTCCTAAGCTTCAATGGCCCCTTCTCTATCCTGTCTCCTCCACTCCCTCATTCATCAGATAAGCTAGTATCTTCTATTGTGTAACACCCACTTTGATTTGCTTGCTTGTTTACCTCAAATCATTTTATCTTTAAGGCATCTTTTTCATATAAGGCATCTCTTAGTGTTGACTTCATAGTAGTTCAATTCTCAGAATTCAGGCTATATGTTGCTGTCATTCCTATTTCTGTCACTTGTAAAGAAATTTTGGTCAGCCAGTTTCCTCTTAGAGCTTATGACTGATCGATAGAAAGAAAAAAAAAATGAACCTGCATGTATTTTGGTGCTGTTCTTCCCTGCCGCCACCATGCTAAAAAGAATTTTACTTCTCAAGTCTAATCCCCACTCTTTGAGGTGGGTTCTGCTGTTGCCAGAGTTATTCCTCAGGTTGCTATGGGCCTAAAATCACCTTCGGATTCATGGACATCCTTGTTAGATTTTGCTTCTTGATTGGTAAAGTGAGACCTGGAAGCCAAAGAATTCAAGAAGTTTTTTCTTGTAGTTTCTGTGGTTCTTCTCCTTGGGCTGGGTTTCATGACATCACGGGGTTTGAACTTTGTAGTACAAGGTTTACAGTGATATTTTGATGGGTCATGAAGAGAACGAGAAGGATTCATTTTCATAATCAGTACCAAATGCTTTTATGAAAACATATGGAGCTGCAGCCACCCTTCAAGGGGGTGAGCATGTGTGTGTGTGTGTGTGTGTGTGTGTGTGTGTGTGTGTGTGTGTACCAAAGGGGTGGAAGTGAGGGGTGGTACAAGACAAAGCATTAATTGAGAGTTCATGGGAGCTTCTTTTCTTTCTTCTGACTACTTTTAGTAGCCATGCTCTGATAAACTTTGGCTCGTCAATAGAATGATGGCAGTGATTTTCTTGAAGTGGGTTGACACATTCTCAGACGCCCCAAAAAGCAACACTAAAGTAATGGGAATGGAACTGTTTTAACAGTTAATTAAAACAAACCAAAACACAACAAATCTCCCACCTACATGGGAAGATTTACTACATTTGTGTCCTTTTCTATTGGAGAATTTTTATAGATTCTGCTTTAAGAAAATTGACAGGATCTATAAGAACACATGGAAACCCCACAATAACAGATACAACCACAAAGCCATTATAAACACACTATTTTACAATGATGCTGGAAGAATTTTAGGTTAATTCCATAATGGTCATAGCATTCTCTGCCCAAAAGAGGAAATGCCAGCTCCAAAAATTACTGCTGCTGATTACAACACAGAAGAAACTTATTTAAACTGTTAAGTGACAGGAAAGCTATACATCAAAGGATGGTATTGAAAGTAAACTGTGACAGCAATACAGAAAAAAGTACAGTCACTCAAAGGAACACATACAGTTTCTTTCCTGCAGTCATAGCACAGAAGTAGCAGAACTCAAAGTCAAATCCAAGAGCCACCAAGGCTGTCTGAGTTTAGTGAAGGGCCAGGTGTGCTCAGTCTCCTTTGTTTCTCCATGAAGCTCTGTACGGTGGCTGGGAAACATCAGACTGGTGGCTTCTTCCCTTTGCTCTTCAATTTCCCCCTTTCTAGCACAGGACCCAAGCAGTCCTCTCCTTGTATTGAGAACTTAAGAGACTTACTTGATCTTTCCAGAGCCCTGTGGCATTCTTGGATGCACAGCATTGACAGTCGTCAGTATTTTCACTTCGGGTATGCAGCTTGAATGGCCCTGAAACTCAGGATGCTTTGCAGAGTTGTGTGTTGACAGGTATTCCTTTCCTGATATGGGAACAAGTCAGGCGAAGGGATCTGGGAGACCCCAGTGAGACAGGCAATGCCAATAGATCCATCCTCCTGACAGAGGCCAGAATGAGACAGGATACATTTAAAGATTTTATTTATTTATTTTGGGAGGGAGAGAGAGAGAGAGAGAGAGAGAGCGAGTGTGCAAGCAGTGGAAGGGACAGAGGGCGAGAGAGAGAGAGAATCCCAAGCAGACTCCATGCTGAGTGCAGAGCCCGAATTGGGGTTGGGCCAAAATCAAGAGTCTGACACTTAACAAGCTGAGCCACCCAGGTGCCCCAAGGATATATTTAGATTTTATTCTTTGTAGGCAGCTCTTAGACTCCTTTTTAGAGACCACTTGCCTTTAGGTAAATATTTTGAAGGTTTATTATTGTTGCTTAAAGTTTTTGGTTAGAAGGGAGCACAGGGCATAATGATATTCACCTCATATCTCATTAGTTCACTAAAGGGTGGGGAAATTACTTTCCGCAGAGACCTATTAAGGGAAGTAATTTTATTAAAATCCTAATTATTATTTTAAGACATATAAATTAATATTCTTATTTATGAAGTGTTCCCTCCCCCTGCTTAGGATGCTGCATCTACAATTAAAATATAATAAAGATGATTAATAATGAATAAACATAAAATTAAAATATCATAAAATACGCAATTAAAAAACACTAAAAGTCTTAGCGGAGCAGAATCATTAGAAAAGGCTAATCATGACTAGAGGAGAAATGCTTCTGGAAGATGATGTTGCTAAGCGTTATTTAACCAGTGAGAGTTTTTTAAAAAATGCTTAATTCATGACATATCACTGATAATGATGTGTATCTTGTTAGACTCTTGATGCCCCAAATGAGCACACCAAAACTGTCCTGGGTTATACTCTGATACAACTTTTCACTCTCCAGTTGCTTCTGTGTCATAAAATAGCTCATCTCAAGCCCAAAGGAAAGCAGCCAGGTGTGTTGTCAAGAATGTACCACTTGTAATCTGAAATTTCACTGTTATTTTATTAAATTTAATACTATTTATATGAGTTTTGACATGCATGCATTCTTTAGAATAGCTCTCTAGAAACTGGACCAGATGTCCTCTAAAGTCCTTTCCTGCTTCAAAATTCTACCCTGTAGCTGAAAGTAGGGAGCCGTGGTGTGGCAGAGGAGCATCAAAGACACTTGGCTGGGTCTGATGGTTTCATAGTTCAAGGCCTCAGGTTTCTTAACTATAAAACAGGGAGTGTAACCTCCTTCTTATTAGATTGCTGGTTCTGGGAGAAACGAAACAAATGTATGTGAAGTATAAAAAGTATAAATCCCCAGAAACACTACAAATAGTTCTGCCATAGCTAATACAATATTCAAATTCAGATCTGATGTTTGGGCCGCATAGCTCTGGATGGTCTTTTGGAAGAGTGCTTTGATTCCCTTTCCTTCATGATTTACAATTTTCTTTTTTTTTTCTTTAATTGATCTCACATTATATGTTGCCTTTGTTTCTTGGCAATCCCACATCCTTTCTGAAAAGAGATAGGATGGAAATAGTTCAAATGTTATTTTCATGGGTTTAGGGAAAGCATTTGACCCATGAAATATCTTAATCAGGATAATAACCCATTGTGTAGGGAATTTATATCTTTCTGTTAGAAATGGATTCCTTTGTGTCTTTCAAGGTACTTCGATTTTCAAGATACTGCTGGTAAAATGCCCTGGGAGGGAAAAACATGCAAATTCTTGCCTATACATTTTATGTGCCAGAGAAGAGAGTTTTGCTTTCTAATTCATCAGGCGCCTGAATGAGTGAGGCTTTGATGGTGGTCAAAATAACAACCACTGTGCCAGATGTTGTGCGAGGTGTCCCACATGACTTGTCCACAGCCATTATTACAACACCAAAGCATGGGCATTGTTTGCCCTCTTGGGCACATGTATAAGTGGAAGCACAGAAAAGATGAGTTAGTTCACCTAGTTGTAAGGTCACATGGCACATGAGCCTGGAAGCTGGGATCCAGCATGGAATGTTAGAGAGAGGGCAGACAGGCATTGGCCAAATCTCCATCACAAGCTTGCTTGGGAGCAGCACTATGATCTGATCTAGGTGATCAGGGCTTGTGGACTTGAGGAATTACATGTTTTTACTGGGTTTCCTGAGGTATTATGTGGTATTTGTACTTGCCTCTTATCATAGCAAGAAGCAGGATAAAAAAAGCTTGTTACTCTTTGTTTTTTAACCATTACCTCTAGTTTTAATGCACACAGTAAGAGCACAGTTTTGTCATCTGTGAAATAAAAATAACAGTATCATCTCCATACTTAGAGGGTCAAATTTGACAATCCATGTAAATGCTCGGCCTACCATCTGGCAAAATCAAGTGTTCAATAAATGTTGGCTATTACAGTCTAAGCTTCTCAGCTACTGGAACACCTAGAATGCACACAACTTGGGGGTTTTATGATTGAGCTCACCATATCTCATGACATGTTCCGTATTAATGCATATTGTGGACTGTTTGTGTCTAGGCTCCCAAATCCATATGTCGAAATGCTATCCCCGAATGTGATGGTATTAGGAGGTGGGGTCTTTAGGAGGTAATCAGGCCATGAGAGTGGAGACCTCATGAATGGGATTAGTGCCTTTGTAAGGAGAGCCAAGAGCTTGCTTGCCCACTCTCTGTTCTCTGCCATGTGAAAACGCAACAGAAGATAGAGTTCTACAAGTCAAGAAGTGGGCCTTTGCCAGAAATCAGATCTGCTGGCACCTTATTCTTATACTGCTAGCCTCCAGAACTTCAAGAAATAAGTATCTGTTTTTTATAAGCCACTCAATCAGTGGTATTCTGCTATAGCAGCCCAAACAGACTAAGACATGGCAGAAAACATAATCCTGGGCTACAAAGTTCTACTGGCTTAAAGCTTAGTGTCTTTGGAATTGATATTCGGTGAGATTCAAAACTCAACCCCTTCATCTCTGCCTCCCCAAGATGGCATCTGAGTTGGTAGGAAGGAGGTTTGCATGTTTGGTTCCTTTCCCTGTTCTTTACAGGGTTTTCTACAATATCATTGGGTTGGTCCCCACTCTGGAAGTTATTCAAAGCTGGATGCAACAAAAGGGCACTAGCAGGTGTTAGGGAAGTGTTCCCTGCTCACCATATGGGCTGGTTTAGGTCTGGGCTTAAGTTGGGTTGGTAGTCTTGGGTTATGTGGTGCCCACACATACCCCACCCTTGCTCCACTAGTATTCAGTTTTACTTCTGCTTCATGGTGAGGAAAGGCCGTCACGTACCCCCTTAGGTTCTGCCAGCTCTAAGTGCCCATCTCCTGGACTGATGTCCAGAGCCGTATGTCAGCACAACACCTCTGCTCCCCTCTTTGCTTCTCTATTTAGGGGCCCAGAAACACAGAATGCTCTTAAATGCCTCCAGAGCATAAGGAATGGGATGGGGTCCCTTCTTCTGATAAGGCATATCTCAATCTGGTTCCCTCACAACCCACTGAGGGGGATTAATTTGTAAACCTCCCATTTTTAGACATCTTCTAATGAAAAGTGAATGCCAGTCTCCTCATTTTGAAATCACCCCATACCTCAAGGGAAATCCTCTTTTTGCTCCCACCTTACTTGGGAACACTTGGTAGAGTAGCCTCTATTCCTCTTCTTCTGCCATTTGCACTCTGCTCTTCCTCAGACTCGCCTCTGCATTTTTCTCCAGAAGCAGTTGCAGAAATGAGGTACATCAGACTGTTTCTACATTCAGGGTCACAACCTCTCTGTCTCTACTACTGCCTAAAGGGTATGTCTAGGACCCAAGAAAGGTGACTCTTTAAATGTCAGGGCTGGAAAGTGGGGTTATTTTTTCATTTTTCTTAGCCCGTTACCATTTATTGGATGCTTGCCATAGGCCAAGCACTGAGCTCTGTGCCTCACGGGATACATGACATCAAATCCTGAGAACTTTTGAGAAGTAGGCATGGAAACTCTACTGCTTTTACAGGAATGGGGATGACGCTTGGTAATGTGAAGCAACATGGTCAGGCCGATTAGTGGTGGGACGGGGACTTTCATCCCGAGGACTCTGATTCCAGTAGCTCAATAAATAATTGAGAAGCTGAATAGTTCATGTGGGAAAACATTGGATTTTATGTTTACCTAGATCTCTCTCTCTCTCTCTCTCTCTCTCTCTCTCTCACTCACTTATTCTGCTTTCTTTCTGCCTGGCATGAAAAAGAGTCTGTCTTCAAGTCACAGTGAATTGATTATCCACTGTTGCTTCCTGCCTCCATGTCTTATTGTGTTGTTCTTTCTTTTTGGATTTTATTCTCTTTATCTGGAAAGCTCCAACTCATTTTTCAGTGCTAAAATGTAAAATGTTACTTCCTCCATCCTATCCCCTCCCCCACATCCCACTTGGGGAATGAATCATTCACTCATTTTGTGGAAACATAAGACATTGTGTAGATTATACACCTCATTGTAACACTTGTGCTGTGGTTGGCAAATCTTTCCTCTTCTAAGAGCAATTTGTCTTGCACATAATAAACTACTGAACAAATGAATGAATAAAAAAAATGAATAAATGGTGTAGCAAAAAGAATGTGATTATAAGAAACAAAATTTACCTAACTTATGGTTTCACAGTGTATTGAGCATTTGCTTGGAAATTTTCCTTCAAAGCTCTGTGACTTGGAATTTCCATTTTAGGGAACCAGACAAATTTTCACTAGTAGATTGACTTCCCACATATGACTGCTACTTCCTGACTGTATAACTCTCTACCTCAGTCAGTTGAACCTCAGTTTCCTTACCTGGAAAGATGGGCTATTAGTATTTATCTATTTCGTACATTCAAAAGGGTTTGAGCACTATGCCCATGTAAGATATTTCTTTCAGGATTACTGGAATCTTCACATATCTCGGAACCAATCTAGATTGTCCATGTAGTGGTTCCCTTTTCTTCCCTCCCGGCATAACTCCTTTTTTTTTTTTTTAAAGATATTCACTCCTCATGCAGCCATATGCCTTAGCATGAATTGATTCCAACTCCTATAAGGGTAACAAGGGGATTTCTGTTTGCCATGTGAGTAATGCACTAGGAAAAGACAAGGAATCCAATAAATGAGATGTGAGGGGAAAATGGTTCTGAGAGCTTCTTGGAAAAGTTTCATTGCTGGTAAAGTAGATCTGCAGGCTCTGACTCTAAGAATTATGTTTGCTCAGGTTCAGAGAGAAAACTGCAGTCAGGGGATTATAAACCTCATTAATAGTAATAAAGAGTGTGCCTTCTTTAAAAATAAATGGACAACACATACATAAATAAAGTCAAGACAGAGCCATAGGGAATAATTCGTTTTTTTTTTCTTCCTGTGGTCATTATTATCTGGATGGGACACTTGCTTCAGTCATTGTGTGACCATTTATAGGTCATAATAATTCTGCAGAACCATGGGTTGGAGGGTGCAAGAACCCAGGATAATATTTTGAGTCTCTGAATCATCAAATCCAAAAGTCTACCTACCCTGGACGACTGGTTATGACAGAAAATATATTATCAGATTATTTAAGCCAGCTAGAGTTCGTATTTCTGTTGTTTGTAGCCATCAGCATCCATCTCTACTCTTACAGACACCAATTACTATTGTTCTTCCTAAGAAGCAGATTACCTCTTACATCTTTTTGCTGTTCTGCAATACTAATATTCTCACTCTTTTTGTAGTGTCAGTGACTTTTATGTAAACTTCTTTCTTCCTTGACTTAGCTTGGCTCTCTTTCTAAGGAAGTTCTTGGTCTTTCCAGGTACCTATATCCCAGTGATTCCTCAACTCAGTAGGAGTCTCAGTAGTGAAAAGGCATCAATCCATGGTAAGACACATTGTTATTTATCACCCAACAGACCCTTATATTTTGGCTGCATGTTACCTTGGTGAATTTCTTCATTCCTTCATTAATATATCTATTTACAAATATGTATAGAACACCTACAGGAGTAGACACTTAAGTCAGGCCCTAGGGATACAACAGCTAGCAGATGGAAAGAAAGACCATCACTTGGAGGTCAGAGAGAATTGTTCTGGCCAATGATGAAAGAGGTGATGCTTGAGAAAGTTTAGGATAAAGGGAAGAATATCACTTGCTCTTGACTGACACCACCTCAGGAGAAACTAAGAGTTTTCTAATTATGGCTAAAATTAGAAAGAATGGCTTAAGTGAGCTGTCATCTTTCTCTATCTGAAAGCTAAACTCATTTTCTCTTTCTTAAGTCTTGTATTAATGCTACTAAACAAATACAGGAACTGGAAGATACGGGAGGCAAGTACTGTTAGTGTGTGTAATGGCTTAGGATGTAGGAACACCAGGCAAGGGGTTAAGAGCTGGGACAGAGGCCCCCACAGTCTTCCAACCAACTAATGCTTTGAGGTAAGTCATTGATTCTGGCTATTACATCTCGAAGAGTGTAGGACTGGATGTTGCCTAAGCTCCCTCTGACCTCTTGCCATATGAAATTTTGTCATTGTGATTAATAGAATTCAGAACTAATCAAAGACAATAAATATCCCTAAAATTTACCCTAAGCAAAATAAGGAAAGGATTTAAAAAGAATAAGAAAAGGATTTAATTAATAGAGACATTATTTTTACCTAAAAAGATGAAGAATGCCAGGATTTATAAATTTGAAAAAATTATTTAAGGTGCCAAAGTTCAGGTTTTTAGCAATGGTCACCAAAGCTCATACAAATCCTCAAATAATTGTTTACCTCCTCTTTTAGGCAATGACAGCTTATCAGCACTGACTGGCCCTTTTCCTGTTGTTGAGGAGTTTTCCTTGCAGACGTCAGGGAGAGAAATGGCTGCAACAAATTAGTGCTTCAGTTATGGGTCCTTGGATCCCATTACTTTCTTTGTGCTCATTGCTTGGTACGTTTTACTGTTTTGAGTCTCTGGGGCGTGGCTGTTCTGAGGTGGGATGAGTGCTATCTTCCCAAGTGCTGCTCATCAAGCCATGAACATATATCCATTGACAGTGAGTCCATATAATATACTGTCTAAGCTGGGGACACATCAACAAATGAATGAGGACACTACTAGTAATTATGTTGGGGAATACGGGCAAACTGGGATTGACTTGAACAAATTGAGCCTTCTGTATACTGTCTCCATTGAGCACCAGTTATTCAGAAGTGGGGAGATCACATATAATATGGAGACAGAGATAGTTACCCAGGTGACCACTCCCAGCAAGGCATCATCATCTCCGTTAACCAAGACAGTCTGCAAGTGCCCTGTACTCCAGCTCCCACACAGGGTGAGGTCTTTCTTAATCCCTTCAAATTTCTGATACACTTGCCTTATCTGAAATAACAAATGTTGGATGACTAATTGCCTCAAAGGAAGTCCCAATTTGTCACTTTGCTAAAAAATAAATAAATAAATGAATCATCGCTGCTTTATCCCTTATTTGATATAATTAATTCCAATCTTTGCATTTTTCATTTTCTCCATGTTTAATTCCATCATTTAAAAGACATAAACAGAAGAGAACTCTTTTAAAATTAGTGGAATAATTGTACTGCTCATGCTATTCTGTGAAAAGGCTGTTGAAAAAAATACCATGACCTGATCTCAAACATTAAATGGTTTAGAAGTGAGACCTTCAGAATCAGATTGAAAGGATCACATTGAGAATTGTTTTTATCTTGACTTATACGCTTTCAGATGTGTCCTATCTCTCCAGCACAGCATTTTACTCTTGGAGAATATTAAGCATGGATTTCTAGTTAATTAGTTAATACTATAGATAGCTTCATTTTTATATTTCCAACTCATTGTTTCTGGCATTGAACAGTATCACAAGTAAACTTCAATTTTACAGCAAATAATCTGACTATTGAGATAACCTGAAAAATGCTTCAGAAATTGCCTCTATGCATACAAAGCTTGTCACTACCAGGGAAGAAGAAGAAATTTCAGGGCATTTCAAGGCACCCAAGTTGGAGGAAAGGGTCCTGATTGCCCTGGCTCATAAAATGTGATTTGCAGAATCTGCTTGATCCAAAAATTTTAAGTGCCTTTTATATCCATAAGCACTTTTCTTTCTGAGGGGCTACCACTCCCTGGTGGTAAGGTATTCATAGAGACATTACATATAGTAATTATAATAAAAATAGCATTCTAAATTTGCATAGCAGATTATAATTTACAAAGTAGTTTTGCATACTCATTATCTCATACGACTCTCTCTACAACCATTGAAAAAAGTNCATATAGTAATTATAATAAAAATAGCATTCTAAATTTGCATAGCAGATTATAATTTACAAAGAAGTTTTGCATACTCATTATCTCATACGACTCTCTCTACAACCATTGAAAAAAGTGTTTTTGGGGCGCCTGGGTGGCTCAGTGGGTTAAAGCCTCTGCTTTCGGCTCAGGTCATGATCTCAGGGTCCTGGGATGGAGGCCCGCATCGGGCTCTCTGCTCAGCGGGGAGCCTGCTTCCTCCTCTCCCTGTCTCTCTGCCTACTTGTAATCTCTCTCTCTGTGTCAAATAAATAAATAAAATCTTTAAAAAAAAAAAAAGAAAAGAAAAAAGTGTTTTTGGCAGAGAACGTTATGAGTTCATAACACCTTATTTTCTTTTCCTCCTGGACAAATGCAAGATATTTTTTAGGTTTCTCTGGAGTTATGTCCACGTTCTGGCCAGTGGAATGGGCAGAAGTGATATACGTCATTTAAAAAATGGACCCATTAAAAACTGCTGTCCATTCCTCACTCATACTTTGATTGCTCCCCCTGCACCCCGCACTTAACCAGTTGTTTGCAAAGAATCCGGAAAAGAACTTCGATAACATAGGGCAGGGGGTCAGAAAACCATGGCTAGTGGGTCAAATCTGGCCTGCTGTCTGTTTTTTTATATAAAGTTTTATCGAAACTCAGCCACATTGATTTATTTACATTTTGTCAGTGGCTGCTTTTGTAATACAATGGCAGAGTTAAGTTGTTGTGACATATGGCCTGTGAAGCCTAAACTATTTGCTATAAGGCCTTTTATAGATAGATAGTAAAGGGGATGACAGACCCATACAATAGAAGGGGCCTGGGTCCCTGAATCTCTGTGTGGAAAGCTGCAGGTTAAATACCCATACTGAAAAGCTATATGAATAAGAAATTACCTTGCATTGTGTTAAGCCACCAAAGTTTTAAGGTGTTTGTCTCAGTCACTATCCTACGTTTATTATCATAATTGGCTTGTATTCATTTATTGATAAAGTAATGAGGTTTAGAGAGATTAAGTTATCTACTTAAGCTCACAGAGTCAGGTACTGGTATTGGGAGACAGATAATTTAGAATTTGAACTAACCGAGATATTTCAATTCCAATGCCAGTGTACCTTTAACAAGTCAGGTGTCACTATTGAACATATTATATAAAAACATGTAACATAATGCTCTAAATTGAAACCTAAATACCTAAATTGAATATCTAAAAAAAATGCTTCTCATGGTCAGAAGTAGTTAATGTGTCTGTAATGTGTAAAGTACCTGATAGGCTGTAGAAAGCCATACTGGAAGAAGGAATGTTGCAACATCCTTGTTTTGTAAGCTTTATCAAATTTGGGTTTGGTGAAGTCAGTTGATTTCCAAAAATTGTGATAACAAAAATTGTGATAGTAAAGTAATATAAGGTGTTGTAAATAATTAGAATAGGTCTTCAAATTATCCTCAGTGTCTCTCTTTCAGGCTATGTCAACAGAAAACAAACAAACACTTCAAAAAAGAAACCAACAAAAAGGACTTCCTTAGGGTAGGAATAAATAAGGCTATCAAGAAAAATCACTGAGCCTTCAACTGCTGGGTATCTGGGTTTCACCATATTGAAGAGAGAATTCTGGGAATTTTGATTTAGGGAGCATCTTGGATATTTGTAGTCATGTTGCAGTACTATTAAGTGGTGGGTACCTTCTGTTGGGTAGAATCCTACTAAAAATCTAATCCCAATCATTATTTTACTTTTTGTGCATTTGAGGCCTACAATCCTCTTGTTTGGAGGAATTCAGAATTGACACCATGAGGAGATTTTTGAAGTGAGGAGAGACTGAGCGCAGTGGAGACGTGGAATGTCAGGATGTGTATAGGTCAAGCTGGTAATAAAAATCAGAGATCAAATTACACAATTATTCCTAGGGCTCCACAGAAGATAGGGTGGGCCAGTCACACATTAAAGGAAATAAAAATAAATGTAATTTTGTTTGATTTTTTTTTTAAAGAAAGTTACCTTTCTTTTTTTTCTTTTTCTTTTTTTTTAAAAAGATTTTATTTATTTATTTGACACACAGAGAGAGAGATTACAAGTAGGCAGAGAAGCAGGCAGAGAGACAGGGAGAGGAGGAATCAGGCTCCCTGCTGAGCAGAGAGCCTGATGTGGGCCTCGATCCCAGGACCCTGGGATCATGACCTGAGCCGAAAGCAGAGGCTTTAACCCACTGAGCCACCCAAGTGGCCTGATTTTTTTTTTTGAGCGGTGTCAAGGCTCTCGCCTTCATCATCCATGATAATATTTCTTAAATTCTTCCCCTACATTCCTCTCCTACTTGTTTGCCACAGTATCTATCCATGACCAACTTTTGCTTTCTTTTAGTTTTGTTTACTCTCTTTTAATTTTCCATGAAATGCTTCTCCATATCTGTTTCTGTGGACCTAGTTTTCTGCTCCAATCCCCTTTTTCTCTGACAACTCTGGAAAATGTTTCTTTAGTGGGTAGATGAGGTCTGGGTTGAGCAAAGAAAAATAGGTTATATATACCCATACATTAATTACTTGTGTCCCTATTATATTAGAACAGCAAAAATAGAGAGAAAATATTTTGGGACAAAGTACAAATAAATTATAAAACATCTGTCTAACACCAACTAGCCTTTCACTGCATCTTTAGCAGAACTCATGAGCTTTATTGGATTAGGAACCAATAAGCCTTGATCATCTTCACTTTTAGGTACATGGCCTTTTCCAGGGCTGTTGAAGGTTACATGAGGATAGCTTGAGAGCAGTTGCTAAACACCTACTGCTTTTTATTTTTGTAAAATGGTCCATGAATCATTATTGGATATATTCTAAAATATCTACTCAGCCATCACCTATTCCTGATTACCCTAGCAACTTCCTCTGTTGACTCTGGCATGAAGACTTCTTCTAGTCAAATGAACCAACTGAGAAAGAACATTTATTCAAGTCAGACATGAAACAAAGTGGTTCTGAACAAATGATTTGGAACTGCCTTGCCAGTGCCTACTATCACTGTGGGATAAATAAGATCAATACATCCTGGAGGTGATGTTTAGGGACCTTGACCTTGACAGGTATATAAGTACACATGAGGAAGTTGCATCATTGGAGGCAATCCAGTTAAATTCATTGCTGTCTGCAGTAGCTAACAGACCATGAAAATCTCAAGGTATACGAAATGATAGATAACAAAAGCTACTTTTTTCTTCTAGCAGCTTTAAAGGGAAGTGGTTTTGAATTTGGGAACCTACGATGATGAATCCCATAAAGTGCTCTTTTGCAGGTCAGAGTGGTTGACTATCAAGAGTTTCATGTGGTTCTGTCTAATGTGCATTTTCCCCTTGGTTGAAATAGTTTGTAAGATATTTAGTAGTCATATTTCAAAGCTATGTTTGAAATTCCACTTTAGTGGAGGGAGCACACTGCTCCAGGCTAGAGCGTCCTGTGGATTCGAAACTCGATGCCTTTCTTATTGTGTTTCCTTGGAAAAGACACTCCACTTATCTTTGTGTCAGTGTTCATATATGTCAAATGGGAATTAAATATTTATAGAGATCAGAGGCTTTGGGGAAAGGATTCAGCAGAGCAACCTGTAGGAAAAGAGCCTAGCACAGGGTCATCACGCAAGTCAACTTCACCAGAAATGTGCTACTTTAGGTTCACACAAACTGCAGTCAGGACACATATGGTTCAGTAGAAAGAGGTGGATACCACGCATTCGCAGTTAAGTCCTTCTAGAGCCTACTGAGCTCTAGTAAAATGAATACCTTGGAGTGACTTCTATGTGCTGGGCATTGTGGCTAGGGTCAAACGGAGGAGAGGTCCTTGGAAAGCATTATTCATTCTTGGGTTTTCTTCTTATCCTCAGAGGGCTCTTGCTTGAATCCTGACATGCACATGATTAATATGGAGGCAGTGGGTATCCAGAAAACACAGTTTAAAAATATTAACAAATACTGCTTGGCTTGGTTTTAGAAAGAGGCATTGATTTAAATGGGGAATTTTTTTTTCTCTCTCAAGGTTATGTTTGTGAAATATTAGGCTACAAAGCACGGGCACAATGTCATTCATTTTACTTATTTATACATTCTCCAGATGCAGCACCATGTGTGACCTTGTTCAGCTATCCAAACTGTAAAATAAAAGATTACCTAAACACTATCGGATATGTAAAATAAATTACTTGGCGAGTCAGAGCTGATTTCTCAGTGCTTGTTTTTTTCTTTCAGCTGAGCAATTTTCTTTTCCCTTGGCCTGAAATCCCCTAGATGGCACTAGAGAATACTATATTTAAGGGGTTTATATAATAATATCTCTAAGTAGATGAGGGGAAGTAATTTTTATTTTTCTGCAAATAAATGTTAATAAGGAGTTGAACAGGTTGGAATAGACTGTAAAGGGTTAGTGTTTATGCATTCTGTAGTTAAATGGTATACTTGATACTCCTTGAAAGTGAAAATTGGTTATTGTAATGGTGGATGTCTCAGAATTGGTCTTTGGTATTTTGATTAGAATAAAATTCATTTGTTGCAGACAAGAAGACTTGTAGAAACAGCAGAGATCTGGCGCTGATTGTTGGCTCAAATGACATTTATATCAGAGTCTTTTAACACAGAATCAGCATCCGATAGGACAGGAAGGGATGGGTTGAAATGGGAGTCCTGAGCTCAAATTGCTCAGGAAATGGGCTGGTGAAATGAGTGGAAGAGCACCTGAGTAGCTCAGTCGGCTGGGCTCTTGATTTCAGCTCAGGTCATGATCTCAGGGTCCTGGGATTCAGTCCCATGTCTGGCTCCATGCCAGCGAGAAATCTGCTTTGTTTCTCTCTCCCTCTCCCTTCACCCCTCCTCCTGCTCCCACACACACTCTCTCACTCTTTATAAAATAAATTAATTAGGGGCACCTGGGTGGCTCTGTGGGTTAAAGCCTCTGCCTTCGGTTCAGGTTATGATCTCAGGGTCCTGGAATCGAGCCCTGCATTGGGCTCTCTGCTCAGTGGGGAGCCTTCTTCCCCCTCCCTCTACCTGCCTCTCTGCCTACTTGTGATCTCTCTCTCTGTCAAATAAATAAATAAAATATTTTTTTAAAAAAAATTAATTAATTAATTAAAAAAAAAAAAGAAGAAATGAGTGGAGAAGCCCTGATGTGAGACAGTGGGATGTGGTGACCTTTGTAGCAGAACCACGGCTTCTGGGCGCATGTGCTGCAGGTCCAGTGGGGCCCACAGGATGTGAGCTAATTTTTGCAAATGTAATCCTGATAGCTTTTGGACAGAAATCTGAGGCAGAGATCGTGTGCCCCTACCCAAGGTGACAGAGTTATTTAGTGTTAAATTTAAGCCTCAAATTCCATTCTCGGATTCTACTCTCTCTCCCTTTTAATTGTACCATACCTGCCAGAATGGTCACCAGCACCTCACACCTGTCCAGCCTCCCCATTGTTCTTCCTGGGAGCCCCCTTCCCAAGTCTAGTGTCCTTTTGTCATGTGACAGTTTGGGCATGCTGAACTACAGGTGGCCTGAGTATTCCCCGCTCAAGAGGCAATTCTATTCCTTCCTACAGGAACTCCAGTTGCTAGTGCAGCTCTGGGGGTTGCTATTCAGCACCTTGGGGATATTATCATGGGCCCAGGATTTTTCCATCTCTGTACTCTGTCATCTCTTCATGCTCAGTTTTTGCCTCTGTGGGTGAAAAGTACCTAGCACAGCTCCCGACATCACCTACAGACACAACTACATCTGGCAGTGAAAAAGATGCTGTTGCCTCCTTGGGTATCTTTTACGACTTGAAGAAACCTTTCTTAGAAGCTCCCAGCAAACTTTTGCTCATGTCTCATTGGTCAGAACTGGTACCCCTGTCCACGAAACCAATGACTGCCAAGGATAAGAGATAAGCCTGATTGCCTGGCAAGGTGCCCCTCCTGCAATGGAAGGATGTGGAAATGTGTAAGAATGGTGGTGGTTTAAAAAGTGACTAAACACCTGTGTGGGGTATTTAGGGCCCAGGTCACAGGTGAGTCCCTTAGAATGAAGAATCACCTTGTCCACATGACAATATTGTCCCTGTTGAGAACCACTGGACCCTGTCAGGATTTGGTACTGAGTCACATGGAAGGGGTTGAACCACTAAACCAAGGAGGACTCCAGAAACAGAAAGGAAGGGTAGTGTAACTAATGAGTAACAATCCACAATCCCTTCTCCCTGTTCCTGCTCCCATCCTGGGTGTCCACTTCCAGAATTCCACCCAAGTCACCTTAGGGTCAAATGTTCAAAGAAGGCCAACACCCCTCCGATGCCCGCAGATCTTCTGGTAATAGACTACAATAAAATAAAATAATATAATAGTTATCAGGAGTTTTCCTGGGTAACATGAATGGGGAAAAGGCTGTTGTTCCTCTTCAAAACTCAAAACAAAATAAAATAAAAGGAAATTCTTCTGTTATTGGCCACTGGGGTGAGAACAGGAGGGAGTAGATAATTGGTGAGGACAGTTGGGTTTGTGGGTTGGTTTTTGCAGGGGTCAGGGAGTTGGGAGGCCATCTGGAGCTAGAGAAAGCCCCCGGAGTTCTTGCAGGTTTCTGAAGTGTCCTGGGAGAGAATGAACAAAGCTGAGGCATAGGCATCATTTTATGGAAAGAACTCAGGCTTTGAAGCCATGGAGACCATGGACACGGCATCAAAGCTTGTTGTGAGATATATGACCTTAGGAAAGTTACCCGAAGTCTCCGAGACACAATTGCGGCCCTTTGAAAAATGGCTAACAACAGCATCCGCCTAGCAAACTGTTGCCATGATTATGTGGGGGAGGGGAAGGCAAGTCCCTTGCATAGTGCTCAGTAAACCCTGCGTTCCATCACCTTCGCCTGAGCGTGAGATTTTTATTTACTCACCCTTTCTCCCCACAGAGGGTTGCAGGATCCAGCAAATAAAAATACAGGACTCCCAGTTAAATGTGAAGTTCAGGTAGGCAATTTGTTAGCATAAGTGTGTTCCACACACTTTGGTATATACTTATACTAATACGTTATTTGTCGTTTATCTGAACTTCACATTTAATTAACTGGGTGCCCTGCATTTTATCTGGCAATCCTATCCCCATACTCCCTCTCTTCCCTAGGTTCTCTCCAGCCAGATAATAAGCAAATGCGGCCTAAGTTAAATCACTTTCCCATTCCCGTGGTTGGACCTTAGCAGGAACCTGAAGACCAGTGCCCAGCATCTATACCTTCCTTTAGGGAATGAGCACCCTCCAGGCTCAGGAGGGGAGGACTCTGTCTCGACTGAGACAGAGCAGGTCTCAAAAGCCATCTTCATCTTATGAACTTCGTGCTCTATCTTCTTCCAGAGTGTTTTTTTTTTCCCCACAGTTGGCTGTTCCATGTCTGCATAGATCTGCAGTAAATACTGTACTACACTGCTGAAAAGGAAGGAAAAACATTACCATCTGCATCTACAGCTTGCAAATTACAGCTTGCAATCACCTGCTATTAAATAAAGACACTTTAACAATATTTTGGGTTTTAAATTAGCAATTTACATCACAAGACTCTGAAAATACTAGTCTTTTAATACTGCAATTTTCTTTCCTTTTAACCAGGCATCAACATGTATTGAATGTTTTAAAAAAGCAATACAGAGTAATGTTTATTTAAACAATAGCCACCAATGGTATGAGACACCCAGATGGAAATCCAGTAGCTCCTCACGCTGGAGGACCCTGAGGGAGCAGTAACTCTCTCATTTACATCATGGGGGGAAATTGAGGCATTGCCTTTTTTTTTTTTTTAACTACTTGGCCACACCAGGCTCTGTGTCATGTAAGAAAGTGGTCTCCAGCCGGGAATTAGAGGCAAAGTCTTTGTCTGAAGGAGACTTGAAAAGAAAGTCTGGAAGGGAGAGTTCAAGTGGGAGTATTTCTTTTTGTCACTTGACATTGGGGCTTAATTGGAGGGGATTGGCATTTGTACAAAACACACTGGATGCAAAACGAGACGGGATTTGGAAACACACAAAAAGAGAAAGATGAAACAGCTTCGTGCCTTACGGACACTACTTGTATCGACAGAGGGTTATATCTATATCTAAATATAATGGTTTGTCTTCAAGTTCTTATTATTGGACCTTTATCCCCTCTTTCTCTTGACATCTGAGTTAGGGAATGGGAAAACGCCAGGAGCTGGCATGAGTTGCAAAGAGATAAGTATAAGCTTTGTGGTGTGAATCACTGGGTTGTAAATTCCTTCACACAAACAAAAAGCATTCTGCAGCATTATAACTATTAGCAGGCAGCCTGCTTTCCTGTGTATCCCCAGCTCTTGCATGCATTCAGCTGCCATTGACAAACAGCTGCTTCTTACAGCTTTCCCAGATTCAGGGTGCCTTTCCGTACTGGTTTTTCTTTAATCCTAAAAAATGGATACTACCCTTGTCTTTGTTGTTCATGTCTTGCCATTTTGCTCTTTGTAACCCAAGACACCTGTGTAAATCTGAAATTTTTTCCTTTTCATGCTCTGTTGAGCTTTGATTCCTACATCTGATATGTGCTCAGTAAGTCCTAGATATTAGTAGTAGTAGTAGTAAAGGTTTAATGCTATGCCACACAAAATTCTAGTTTGAGAAAGAAAGCGTCTTGGAGGAAAAGATGTTGGCTCATTCCATGAGTGTGCAGTGGGCGATTGGTCTAAAGGTGTGGGCAGCGCTAGATCCTTCCCCAGTTCCATTAATTACGCTGTTGAGCTTCACAGGTTCAGTCATGAGTCAAACCAAACACGGCTCCGATAGAGCCAGAATGTGACGGTTAGTGATTTACTTGGAAAGCAGCAAATTGAATGACTCTTAGACTTTTCCAGTCCTCTTAGGCTTATTGGTCACCTCTGATGCCATTTATCACCGTATCTTGTTATCTCTGTTAAGGTCTGATGTTAGTTCCTCTGTTTAAGGATTAAATTGGTTTCAATCTAATCTCCTAAATAGAATTCAGATGATTTGGGGCCCAGCTCAACTCTTTCCTGGCCAGAAGGCTTTGTTCAGGTCCTTTTATGAGGTGCTATTTATAGTACCATTGGCTGATAGCACCAGGGGATAATGGATAGATTTTATTTCACATTGATTACATACATGTTCTTTTTAAAGGCTTTTAGAAACTAAATGTACAACTTACCATCAAAGCTTCACACTGGAGTCATTCTCATTTGCTTAAATAGAACCTGTAAAGGATCTAATTCTCTCTTGAGAAGTATATAAACATTCTTGACTGACAGAAAAGCTCTTGAATGTGTATTGCTAGCTGTTTTGGGTTCATGATCTATCTCATGCCTTTTAATGAGTATCCTAAGTGTGGCTAGCACTTTGATATAATCATTGTCTGAAACAAAAAAGTTGTCAGCATCTTTGGATGATTAGACTTTGAATGTTTTCTCAGTGGTGCATGTTGTTTTTTATATGTCTGTTGGTCACAGATGCTGTGGAGTGAAGAATTCAGACAATCCTTAAATTTTGCCCTGCCTGGTTCAGCAGTCAGTGAGGATAGAGTGAGATCATCATGAAAGCCTTTTGCAAACTGTAGAATGCTATTTTTTTTAAGTTACTTGAATTACACAGTGAAAATTCATCCTAGCTTTGATGTCATAAAATAAGACCAACACTTAACTTTGCTAGTCTTATAGCAGGGTATTAGTCTGTTTTGTGTGTGGGTATGTATACATGTATGTGTATGTGTGTGAGCAGGTACATGTACATGCGTGTATTGTCGCATTTGTTTGAAACGCTTCTGTTGAATTTTCATCATAAATAATGTTTTCCTAAGTGTCTACAATAATTTCAATGATGGGACTTCCAATTTCTTGTTTCTGTGAGATGTTCTTGAATCCCCGCCCTTTTTTTTAAATTTGACACAGAGAGAGAGAGAGAGAGAGAGAGAGAGAGAGAGAGAGCATAAGCAAGGGGAGCTACAGGCAGAAGCAGAGAGAGAAGCAGGCTCTCTGCTCAGCCGGGAGCCTGTTGCTGGGATCCTGGGATCATGACCTGAGCTGAAAGCAGATGCTTAAGTGACTGAGCCCCCAGGCACCCCCTGTTCTTGAATCATTTTGAGGGAGGGAAAGAAAGAGAGCAATCTAGTGGGAGAGCAATCAACTAACCTTTATTAAGACTTCACAATATTTGTATGTACACTTCCTTAAAACTCAATAGTTCACTGGTCCTGACATTTTACAAATCCTTGGATACTTGTTAACATTCTTCATATCCATTTTTATGATCTCTCCGCTGGAGAGAAGATAGTTTACCTGTTTTAACTATCTTTAAGCCGTCAGCTAATTAAGTAAAGATAATTTCATATAATGGGTTTTGCCATTGAGTTTACATTTTAAAGAGTCTCACACAATCTATCCACTCACTTGGGTTTTACATAATGAATTTGGCACTATAGGACTGTAGCTGAGAAAAGCACATTTCAGAGCCATAGTAAATGGGAAGATGCAAAATGTTTCATTCCCCAATGCTTAGTTTTACGAATGCCTCAACATTTTTAGCTCATCTATCTCTCTCAAGAATTGCTCACAGATTGCCAAATTGATCGGCTTTTCTTTCACCTTTTAAAATTTTCCTCTTGCCTCCTCTTTTGGGGCTGGTAATGATCACAGAACCATAGAATTTCAATCTTAGAAGGTATTTTAAATGTCATAAAAATCCAATAGTTCATCCCATGCTTGAATCTTTTATATTACATTCCTACCAAAGGGCTAGGCAGGATCCTCTTGAATTCCTTTAGCCATGGGGCACTCAGTACCTCTCAAAGGAATCCAGCCCATTTCTACACAGCACTAGTGGTCAGAAAATTATTTGTTATGCTGAGAAGAAATTTCTCTATTGACTTTTGCCCTGTTCTCAGTGGATAGACAAAATACACAAAATCCTTTTCTTTCCCATCTATTTGAGACCAACTGTATACTCCTCCATGCCAAATATTTCTGACAGTACAAGTCCTTATAAGATGTTATTTTGAGTCTAGAGTTCTGGATTCCTCAGCTTTACACACACCATAGTTCACTGATAAGAAGAATGATAATAAAAGCTATCATATTGAATTTTTAATAAGTGCCAAATATCTTACAAATATTATCTTTAATATCCACAATGATCGGAGTTAGGTATTGCCATCCTAATTCTATAGACAAAGAAACCAATGGTAAATAGAAGTTGAGTATTTTTCCCAAGGCTGTGTATCTAGGAGTTGGCAGAGCCAGAACTTGAACTAATGTCTTTACTGATTCCAGAGGGCATGTTTTTAACCATACATTATAGTCCCCTTTATGAGCTATGATAACAACCCCCTTGCCAAGGCCATGAAGTAAGCTGAATATTCCAGGTCTGGTTTGAACAACTCAGAGTGGAGAAATGTTGTTGATGTGGGGAACAAAGGCGAAAGAGAACTTGAATTTCCTTACTAACTGTATCCCACTGACAAGTCCTTGAAACAGACAGAGAGACATTCCTCTAGGAACTCAGCTGCCTTGATGTTAATACTTTGCTAAGGGCAAAAGGCAATTTTACCCCGACCTCCCAGGATCCTGTAAGTCTACTTTAACATATAAAAATTCCTTTGAAAACTTCCTTTACCTCTCTCCCCCCCGATATATGTTGGTAATCATCCCCCAAGCATATGACCCACTGATATACATCTGAAAGGGTCTCATGACTAAGGTTTTACTAGACAGTAATAAATGACCTCTTCCTAACAAGAGCTAGCCCCTCAAGGTCCTGGAAACCTTGCTTCCAAAATTTCTTTAGAGATTTATGTAATCCCTAACCCCCTCCAAACTTGAAAGTAAAATCAGCCACTCCTCATGACCCTAAGGCAGCTCTTTCTGCCCATGCGTCCTGTCCCTGTGCTTTAAAAAAACACCTTTTTGCACAAAAGACATCTCAAGAATTCATTCCTGGCTGTCAGCTCCGAACCCTAACATCTTTCCTACACCAGTTGTCATTTACTTTATTCTAGAAGTGCTGTCAAACTGAAGGACTGATAAGAACGAGGCCAGCCAGAGAAAGAAGGGTGGAAAACGAAGGAGCTAGTTGATTAATAGGATGGCTTATAAGCTTTGGAAAAATTCAAAATGGTGAATCTAGCAGGTAGGAGGCAAGTTTTATATACGTAGTGGCTAAGTAGAAAGTTGTCAGGCAAAAAGCACAGAAACGTGGATGGTGCTGTACAAATCCCCAGTGTAGGCTCCAATCAGAAAGCCATCTCTAAAAAGCACGTTCTCTGGTATCAGTTTCAGGGGCTGAGCTATAATGTCTTGTGAGGTGCTCATTGCCTTTGGGATGAGAGCAATGACGCCTGGTGGGGGTGGGGGGCAGGAGGAGGCAGGCGCCAAACACCAGCGCTCAGCATCTTGCCTGCCTATCAGTGTGCTGGGCTCCTAGAGAGCCCTCAAGCTTTATTTGAATTGACGTTGGAGGGAGGGTGTGGGTGTAAAGAAATAATCCTTGAGATTGGTCATTTTCTGCTTCCCCAGGAAAAATGGGCTGTGAAAGTGGAAAAAAAAAACCCATACACGTTAACTAATGCTCTTAGCAAGCAAAATTTATTGAAGATGAAAGAAAATAAAAAAGGAAAGTCTTAGCATCTTTTAATTATACCTTAATGTACTCTAAGAGAAGATATGATTGCTTAAAGTATTGAAAAGATGGTTTTGTTAAAATTCCCATTTAATATATGGGAAACTGAGGTCCAGAAAGAAGTGTTTTGCCCAGTGCTTTACATCCAGACAGGGACAAAGAAGAGTATCTGAGTTAGGTTTTTTGATCATAAGACCAAAACTCTTTTTACTGTACTTTCTTTCAGTTCGTATTTCTTTGGTAAATCGAGTAAGTTCTATTGAAATGCACGGACCCAAGGAATAGTCACAAGATAGAAGCTTACACCAGAATCATGCTGTGGGATGTGATGCAGAATTGTGTGGGCTGCATATTTCATGGGAATACTTGCTGAAAGTACCAAGAAGGGATTTGTGGCAACATTATTCTTGCTAGCATCATGGATTTCTCTGTCTTATGACACTGTTTATGGTGAATCTGATTTCATTTAGTGTTGTACCCTTGAAATCTGAATCATGGGGACAGGGGATGTATGCATTAAAAATGCAGGTTCTTAGGCTTACCAGCAGACCACATCAGAATTTTGGGGGAGTGGCGTTTAGAAATTAGTATTTGGCAAACATCCCAGATAAAGATTATGAATACTAAAGTTGGAGAAATTTTTGTATTAGTCCCACAGTGAATTAATTTCCAAAGGCTGCTGTAATAAATTACCACCAACTTAGTGACTTAAAACAACACATTTTTATTGTCTTACAGCTGTGAGGGTCAGAAGTCCAAAGTGGAGGTCACAAATTTGAAATGGTTTTCATTGGACTAAAATCAAGGGGTCAGTCGGGCTCCATTTCTTCTGGAGGCTCTAGGGGAGATCTGTTTCTTGGCTTTTGTGCTTCTAGAGGCATCCACATTCCTTGGCTCGTGCTGCCTTCCATCACTTGGTCCTCTGCTTCACCATCACATCTCCTTCTCTGACTCTGACATTCTTGTTTCCTTCTTTCCCTTATAAGGACCTTTGTGATTACATTACCCAAGAGAAACTCCTGTCTCCAAATCCTTCAGTTAATCACGCCAGCAAAGTCCCTCTTGTCATGTAAGGTAACNCAGCAAAGTCCTTCTTGTCATGTAAGGTAACATATTCACAGGATCTAGGGATTAAGAGGTGGACTTTTTTAGGGAGGCATTCAACTGCGTTATCACAATTGGTTTTAAAACATTTCAAAGAGGGGCACCTGGGAGGCTTAGTGGGTTAAAGCCTCTGCCTTCAGCTCAGGTCATGATCTCAGGGTCCTGGGATGGAAACCCCCATCGGGCTCTCTGCTCAGCGGGGAGCCTGCTTCCTCCTCTCTCTCTGCCTGCCTCTTTGCCTACTTGTGATCTCTCTCTCTCTCTGTCAAATAAATAAATAAAATCTTAAAACATTTTTTTCAAAGAAACAGAAAGGAGCTGAGAGTGGGACATGAGGCATTGGTAGGGTCTCCTCCATCTCCAGGAGTTCCCTGAGATGTCTCTAAGAAACCTGAGGACTCTGAAAAGCACAGTTTGAGAAAAGTAACCCTAACATGTTTGCTTCCAGAGGAGTCTGCATGGAGGCATCTTCCAGTCTTCATTTAGTTTATCTTGCATGACTTTCCAAGAGTTAATTCGCAGCTACCAGAAGAAGGCCTTCCCATCTCAATATTCTGACAAACTCCATTCACATTTTGCAGAAAACAGATAAAACGTGACCTTGCTTTATTAGTGATCAAATCACTGCTTTAACTGATTTTAAGAGAAAATGTCAGAAAGGGTAGGGGGGTTCCAGTTAACTTTACATTCCTCAGTATTGTCCAAAATTGTTCTATGAAAAAGAAAGTAAACAAGTAATTAGTGTAATTTTTAAGGTATCTTTTCTTTTGTATATCTGTACAGCTCTTTCTCTTGTCATTATGTGCCTCTCCCCTTATCCAGCACACACATTTGTCCTTGGACTAACCTTGGCATTGGCTGTGAAAGTTTAATACTTTTTGCAATAATTTTCCTTTGAGACACTATTTGGGCTCTGACAGAACTCTGTAGGTGTTTCTGAATTAATCTAAGAAAAAATGGCCCTGGGTTATATATTTTATCCAATGTATAATTGCACTAAAATTATCTAATTATCTAACCAAAGGCAGGAAATTTTTTTTTTTCTTAAATGGCATCTTTGTATGTCACTGTACAGGAGACCCTTGGTCATCTGCCCTATGACAGTACTTGGAAAAAGTTGGATTTAATAATTGTCCTCAGTGTCTGTATTAGTCGGCTTGGGCTGTCATAACAAAATACCACAGCTTAGGTGGCTTCAACAACAGAAATTTAATTCTCATAATTCTGGAGGCATAGAAGTTCAAGATTAAAATGCCCACAAAGTATGTGCATTTTGAGGTATCTTCTCTTGGTTTGTGGATGGCTGCCTTCTTGCTGTGGGCTCACCTTGTAGAGAGAGAGCCAGAGCTCTGGTGGCTTTGCCTCTTCTTACAAGGGCACCAGCCTTGTAAGATTAGGGCCCTACTCATGTTGCAAATGAGCAAGGATGACTAATTCCTTTAGACAAAGAAGAAGGTATGAGTTTTAAAAAATCTGTGCTTCTACTTTTTCCCCTTCTCATAATCATATAAACCATTTTTAAAAATAATGAAATGGTCAAGGTCTTACAGGAATCAAGAATCACTTGTGATGCTCTGGACACAAGCTATGCACTGAATTGTGCCCTCCAAAAATTTGTATGTTTAAGCATTATCTTTCCATGCGACTGTATTGTATTAGGGCCTTTTAAGAAGTGATTAAGAAATCCCTGAAACAATTATATCTATGTTATCTTTATCTATCTGTCTATCTATCTATCTATCTATCTATCTATCTATCTATCTATCTATCTATCATCTATCTATCTATCATCATCATCCTCTGTCTCTATCTAATCTTTCTTATATTGAAGTAGTTATCTATTGCAGGGAGGAGATGGGATGCCATGTTTGAAGAAGAAAGTGGCTTTATATTAGTTAAAAAATCTGTTTCCTAACCTGAATTTTGCCATTCCCCAAGGAAACTCTTATCACTACAAAGAAGTAATGGGATTTACCTGAAAGCTATCAAATTAAACTATTTCTAAATCACTTCCATTGAAGAAAGAAAATAATTATTTTAGAGGGGTAAAATTCCTGTTCAAACTTTTTTATTTTAAAATATCCTTCCCTTTCTCTATTTACATAGGCCTTTAAACTTGCCCCATTCACTATTAAAAAACATACACATAAAGGGAATGAAACTGAATCTCCTTGGTGACATACTTCTCCTATAAACAAACAAACAAACAAACAAACAAGCATATCTGTTTTCATTTCTATGTTTGGTTTATAGGAAAAAATTGATGAAAATTAAATGACATATAAAAATTTATATGATATATAAATTACTGAACAAGCAAATATAATGATTAATATATAAATATAATAAATAAATGAATGGATAGTTTGATAATACATTTCTAGTATGGGTAGAAAGAAATGAATGAGGTAAGGAAATAACAAATTTATAAATTTAAAAAATATCACAACTCCAAAACTAGAGAAATCATGGATTCATTTCCAGGGGTTAATATGGTTGATTTAATAATCTACACATTTTAGCCTAACACTCTGAGTAAGAGCCCAAAGAAACATTCCCAAAGGTACCAAGTGCCTAATGGCTAGATCCTTTAAGAAATGAGGGCATCTTCCTATGTTGTTGAAAGAACATTTACCTCCAAGTCAGAAGATAAGGATTGGGGTCTGACTCCACCACCAACCAGCCTTGTCTCCTGAACAACTCAACTCACTTCCTTAGACTCAGTTTTCTCATTCTCTTGGTAAGATTAAATGTCTATAAATCCCGCAGCAGTCTGGAAACTCCATGAAACTCAACCGATGAGAATAGGCTCTTCTTGTTGCAGTGGGCTGTGGGAGAGCCCTGGAGGTTATAGCTGGGACCTGCTATAAGAAAGAAGCCGGCTAAGGATGATGTGGACAAAGAAGAAAATTGACCTACTTGGGGAAATATTGCAAAAAGCTGCCTAGAGAATCTGAAAGTGATTTTCAAATAACACCCAAGTATTCCTAGGGATGCTTGGGGCAAGACAATGCTCGGCTATTTCAGAAAAGAAAATATGTACTGTGTTCTGTGAACTTGAATACAGTCAAGGACATACATCATAATTGTGTGCCAAACCAGCTTTGTCAGGATAAGTTACAGTCTGAGAACAATTCTTTTCTGGAACAAAGCTCTGTGAAGTATACAGGAGCATGTAGTAGTTTGAATATTATCTCTACGCTAATGTAAGGTGGGTTTTCTTCTTTTTGGTACAAGTTTTAACAGAATTTAGTTCATATGTTATGAATATTATACATGATAATGGAGTCTTTGAAATTTATGTGGTAAATTGTGTCTTGGGTATGATGATTTCACCAATTTATTACAAACCTCATTTATTCACCAATGCAGTGAGGAAAGAAATCTTCCTGACCTACTATGTTGCCACTATTGATTAGGTTACAGAGATAAGTAAAATGGGTCCCCACAAATATATTTGTGAAGAATGTAAGTTGAAAGAAGCTGCATTTAATTAAAAAGGTAACTGGTAATTCAAAAATTTGTGTGCATTCAGGAGAAGTGGAATGATCAACTAGAGCTTTTGAACTCTTTGGCAGCCACACTAACTGCCGTAAGAATCCCAGGTATAAAGAACATCACCCTTTTTAGCCTTGCAGAAAGTAATTTAAGAGCTTTTAAAATAAAAAGTTTAACCTAGTAGGGCACATATTCATGAAACATGAAGTCAGAAGGAAGACAGAAACCATATATTATGTCTTTACTTGTTCTATGGACATTTCATTTCTTGATTTATATTAGGGTTAAACCCTCCTTTGCAAATGACTGACTCATTTATAGGATGGCAGCACACTGGGTACAGGCTCCAGGGGTTGAAGGCCAAGAGTTGTTTTCACCTTCTGATTTAATCCTTTAAAGATTCTACTCACAGATTTGAAGACTGGTATTCACAAAAGCTGCCAGTCCAATTTTACTTGACTTCTTGCCATCATCAATTTAGATCATCTCTTCTTGGAGTTCTTTTCTTCCTTGGTTCTATGACTTCTCCTGATTGCTCTTTACCTCTCTGACTGTTTTCAATCTCTCTGAGAGACCCTCTCCTTTTGCTTCCCTCTTCCCGCATGGTCATTCTCTAGATTCCTCTTTCTGTCTTTAAATCTGTGTTAGTTTTCTATTGTTGCCATAAGAAGTTATCACAAATGCAGTGGTTTCAATAACATACGCTTATTATTTTGTAGTTCTGAAGGTTAGAAGCTTGACATGGGTCTCACCTATGTGTCAACAGGACTGTTTTCTTCTGAAGGCTCTAGAAGAGGATCTGTTTCCTTGCTCATTCATTTTTTGACAGAATTTAATTTCTTGTGGTTGTAGGACTGAAATTATTCTTACTTGCTGGCTATCCATTGAGACACTTTCTCAGCTTCTAGAAGCCTCCCATTTTGCATGGCTCATGGCCCCCTTCCTCGTTTTCAAGGCCAGAAATAGAAGATTGAATCCCTCTCACACTTTGAATCTCCTCTCCTTCTATTTCATCTCTCTATGTCCACAGGTAGGAAGTCTGGAAATTTCTATTTTTTTTAAGACTTTTATTTATTTGAGAGAGAGGAGAGCATGAGCATGGGGAGGGGCAGAAGGAGTGGGGGAAGAAGAGTGAGAGAATCTCTCTGAGCATGGAGCCTGACCTGGGGCTTGATCTCAGGACCCTGAGATCATAACCTTAGCCAAAATCAAGAGTTGGTTGCTTAACAGACAGCCACCGATGTGTCTCAGAAAGTTTCTATGTTTTTTAAGGACTCATGCAATTAGATTGGGCCCAGCTGGATGATCCAGTATACTCTCCCCATTTTAAGGTCCATAACCTTATTGACATCCACAAAGTCCCTCTTGTCATGTAAGGTAATGTGCTCACAGGTTACAGAGATAAAGGCAGCTTTGCAGAGTCATTTTTCTGCTTACTACGAAGTCCGAAATTGAATTTACTCTCAGATTCTGTACACTATCCTTTCTTCTTGTTCTCATATCAAATCCCTGCTGCATATATCAATGTCTGATACTAATCAACAACTTCAGACATCATCGAGATGTCTTTGTTTTGTCACATCTCCCCCATTCGCCTCAAATTTGACCAAGTCTTTTCTTTGCTAGATAACTATCAATGGCTTCCACTGTCCACAGGATAAAGTTTAAAATCTTTATCATTTGCCTAAAGATTCTTATCTGTTTTTTTCTGATCCATTCCTGTGACTCTCCCCGCTCCACCTCTTTATTTTCCCACATCTTTCATCTATGTCATGCCAAGGCTCAGTGCCTTGGCTTACATATTTCTTTCCATCTGGAACATATCTCACCTTCAACTGTTCAGTGAGTGTCTTCCAACTTAAAATGCTCTACAAACTGGCTTCTTGCCTGTCTTCGACTACCAGCTTCATGCTAATGATCCCCCATAGAACATCTTTTCCATTCTATTGTCCTAACTTTGCATGTATGCGTATGTCTCCTACTGTTTATCTGTAATGTCACAGAGCATAAGGACCTGGAATTATTCACTTTTGTATTATCATTGCCTGGGAGAGTGCCTGGGAAATATTTGATGTCCAATATATATATATTTTTAATAAATGAATAAATGAGTGAATGAATAAGAATAATTCATCTCTTCAGGAGCTACAAATTTTTTCATAGAAATCAATTAAAATGCATTTGTTTATAGTTTACTATTTATTAAGTATATATATCTATTAAGTAATTGACCTATGTATGACAAGTGGTTTATCATTTTTGTGAGCTATAGGTAAATCAACATATTTAGCTGTGTTTTATTCCAAATGCCTGACACTGAGTTTTGTACTCAGTATACTTTTTGTATAGAGGGTGCTCTCAATGGCTATTGATTTTAATTTCACCCTTCTTCCCTGACAGAAAACATTAGCTCAAGTGCCTGGAATTGTGGAAGTCTGCATCTCCTGCATCCTCATCATTTGGAGGATTCAGTTGGCTGGATTTATAGGGTCAGATTCTTGGAACATGAAAAGCATCGATTTTCATGGATTTGATTCCTGTGTTCCAGTCCTGCTTCAGGTACTATTTGGTTATGCATATGACTTTAGAGATTACATTTTGTTGTTCTGAAAATATTTTACTCTTTGTAAAATAAGGTTTTTAGTTATATGATTTTTGAAACCCTATCACATTTTCCGCCCACTAATAAGAATTTCTTGACCCTTCCTGTGTGGCTGGCATTGGACTAGGGTCTGAGAGTCATTCAAACAAGTATCAGTCATGGTCCTTGCCCTCAAGGAATAATCTAGCTTGGGAGGCGAGTGTGGTTTGGTAGAAAGAGAGCTAGTTTGGTAAAAAATTAGTTTGAAGCACAAAAAGAATACTTGTATTCATTTTTGGCTTTAATTCTCTTGCTTTTCCACCTACATGAGAAGGCAGGATACTCAGCTTCAACTCTTTCTTCCTGCACAGGTGTTCAATTGCAGTCTTGAATTAAGAGGGTGGAAATGCATATTTGCAATAGGGAGTGAGATGGCAGCTCTGAGTACATGAGGTGAGTGTACAGCGGAGTGGCCTGGGCTTCCAACAGAAAGGCTAGCAAGGATTGTGGTAAATCAATGGTGAATCAGCCCCCTGGAGATCACCTTGGAAAACAAGGATGAATCATGCCTCCTCTTGCCTTTCCCTACATTTGAAAAGGCTGTGGCTAAAGTATATTTCAGGAGCTAAAAAACAAAACGAAATAAAACTAAAGAAAAGCTTTCTTGGGCGCCTGGGTGGCTCAGTGGGTTTAAGCCTCTGCCTTCGGCTCAGGTCATGATCTCAGGGTCCTGGGATCTAGGCCTGCATCAGGCTCCCTGCTCAGTGGGGAGCCTGCTTCCTCCTCTCTCTCTTGCCTGCCTCTCTGCCCACTTGTGATCTCCATCTGTCAAATAAAAAAATAAATCTTAAAAAAAAAAGAAAAGTTTTCTTACCAGCAGTAAGCAAATACACACACACACACACACACACACACACACACACACACACACACACACACGACCGAGTATTTGTGGTGGTTTAGAATGCAAAGACAAAAATTGAAACTTTGTTCTCACTGAATGGCTAAGACAAATTGAAATCTTTTTCATCTCCATTTTCTTAATATCGATTTTGGTGTCTTTCGTGCCTGATGGAAGGATGTCAGAGTCAGTTTGGATTAGAAGGCATATGCCAACATAAATGGTTGGTAGCTGAAACAGTGCTTGACAGATCTTCATCAGAAATTCTCCTCCTGAAACCAAACTCTCAATTAAAAGAGCACTTTTTTGAAAGGATGATGCCCACATGATCTTAAAAGGATCTTGGGAAAGAAGTGAGATAGAGCAGAGTAATATAAAAAAGACCATTAGTAGGCAGCTTAAGAGAGTAACCAAGTGGGGAGGAAGAAACCATTGTTATGAAGGAAAAATAGCAGTTTTTCCTAAAATTTTTAATTCAGCAAAGAAAACTTGATGAATGACTTTCTTCTCTTGGTGGTGTCAGAAAGGGAACAGGAAAAGAGAAGGACTCAAAGTGATGATAATAATGCCTCTAAGAAGGAAGGAAAACCAAGGCTTTGATCTGGGTTCAAATGCCTTTTCTGTTTAAATGATCTGTACCAAGATTCCTCTTAGTAGAACAGATAATTGAGACCTAACTAGATTCATGAGGTCTATGATATAAAGCTTCATCAATTCTATAGCAGAGTCCTCGACTGGGAAAAGAGTAAAAGATGTCTGATCAACAAAGTGGTTTGACTTAATTATGCTTTTGGGGTGGATGTCACATTCTCTCTGGTCCACCTTTCTTTTTGACATGGATACTTTCAACCCATATGGACACACAAATTTCTCACCTACTTGAGTTTGGGCATATTGAAAAGTATTAACGGGGAATCACCGTTCTTCACAAAGCCAAATCAATCATTCCAGTCTCAGAGATAAGAATAGTTTCTCCCATTCAGCGGCTTCTTTACCCCCATCCTTTGTGCTCTGTAAGCAAGCATTGAACCCCATCTGCCAACTGGAAAAGGTGTTACTCATCCTAACCCGAAGTACTAAGGTTACTTATGTTTCCAATACCAGTTAAAAGCTTCAAGAAAAGCAGAGAACGATGATTATTGCATTTCTCTCTGCTTGGGCTGGAGATAATGAGCCGCTCCTGCTGCCCTTTACATGCATAATGCCTATTGATGTCAATGAGAGCCTCATGGTGTGCAAAAGCTGTTAGATCACATGCATCATCTCGAAAATAATAAGGGCAAAGGGATGCCTCTTTTTTTTTTTTTAACTTGGCAAAGAGAGTATCTATGGTTCCAAGCCTCTCTAGATGGTCCCAATTAAGAAGAAATAATCTTCCTAGAGTAGTGTGGCTGCCACTGTTTCAAGGTGAGCTTTTCATGAGGAAGGGATGGAGCAGGTTCTGGGACGGTTTTGGGCTTCCAAGGTCACTTCTCCTGAGAGACATGATTAGGAAGTGTTAGCAGTCGTCTCAGAGATTGATCAAAACCCTGTAACTTTATATATTGGAAAGGAAATGAGGAAAGTTAAAAGAAGAGCAAAAAAAGAAAAATTCTTTTTCAATTGCAGGAGATGAAAGGCTTCTTTAGGAAATTACTTAACTCCTTTGGGCTTTTTGTTATCTCTTTTGTAATGACGGCTTGAGTCTAGATCTGTGCTTCTCAAACTTAGCTCATTGTTGGTACAACTTGGAGAACTTGATAAGAAAAAAGAAAAAAGAGGAAAAGAATAGCTTTAAAGATTCCTCTCTAGGAAATTCTGATTCAGTAAATCTGAAGTGAGTTCTGGAATCTTCATTTTAAAGGTTTATTTATTTATTTATTTATTTATTTATTTATTTATCTGAGAGAGAGAGAGAGTATACCCAGAGGAAGAGGGAGTGGGAGAGGGAGAAGCAGACTCCCCACTGTGCAGGGAGCCTAGCTCAGGGCTTGATCCCAGGTCTCTGGCATCTGACTTGAGCCAAAGGCAGATGCCTGACTGACTTAACCACCTAGGTGCCCTGAAATCTGCATTTTAACAAGTTATTTTGATAATTATGTAAATTTGCAAAACACTTGTAGATGGTTTCTGGGCTTCTGGACAACCGAATTCTTTTTTTTTTTTTTTTTTTTTCTGTTAGATTATGGGCTAACCTTGTCTAGTTACTGACTGGGTATACTGGAGAGACCATACCCTAAATTATGTCTAGCTACTGATTACAGTGGGCAATAAGAGGACATGTTTCAGAGGTTGAGGAAAAGTCTAATATGGGAGACAGGAAATAATATTAAATGTTACAGGGACAGGTAGCAGGCACTCATTCTAGCAAGGTAATGGGTAAATTAGGTAGAGAGAGAGATTTTTGGATATTTATATTCACATGTATCAGTAGGTATCTGACTTGATAGAGATTTTCCAACATCTCATCCCACACAAGCCACTGCTCCTCCATCTTTGCTTCAAACAAAAGCCTGGAGTTATTCTTGGTTCCTCTTAGACTCTTGCATGTAAGTGCAACTAAGCCTTCACAGGTAGGATGTACCTACCCTATTTCTGACATACAACCTGAATCTGACTGCTTCTCATTTTCTTCAGAACTACAATTTCTAATCTAAGTCCCCACATTTCTTCTATGAAGCTCTGCCACAGCTTTCTAACTGGTCTCCTGGTTTCAAAGCCTGCTTCCTTGCCATCCTATACAAAGGAATCAGTATAATCTTAAAAAAAAATCGAGTTATACCACTTCCCCACTTAAACTCTGGTCAAATCTTTTTTCTAAAATTCAGTTCAGATTATAGGTGAAGGGTCTATCTTCTCAGTGGAAAAACTATTCAAGAAAGCTTCAGCAGACTATCAAAGGTCACTCAGTGACTAAATGACACCAAGAATATCCCTTAATTTACAAAAATAATTGTTTTCTGAATTCTCTTCCACTGTAATGTCTTTGCTGACTCATAATTAACTGAAACTTCTACACACAAGAAATCTTCATCTTTCTTAATCATATCCAATGAACTCAGGAATCTAATTATGCTCACTGATTCTCATAAATGCAGTTGGTGTTCTGCAGCTTGTTGTTGGGAAAACTTTCTCAATCAATTGTTTGTAGTGATTTCTTTTCTTTTCTGTCTCTTTTCTTCATTCAACACTGGATTAAGTAATCAATGGTAAAAGTCAGGTGGAGTGCTATGGGAAGAGGGAAGAGGAATAGTATGTCTGAAGGCACAGACATGTGTGAAGTAGTAAGAAAAATTCAGGACAGAGCAAGTCATTTGGAGTCCTCTGACTGAAGCAAAGAGGGTGCTTCTGGAGGAACAGAAGGAGGTGAGATTAGGGATACGGACAGGTGCCACAACATGAGAGGTATTACGAGCTATTTTAAGGAGTTTATAGTATGAGATATATGGAGAGCCATAGGATATAATTCAGGGAAGTAGGATGATAACATCTGAAGTGTAGAAAGACCTCTCTGGCATCAATGTAGTGGGAGGGATGCTGGCTGAGAGTGTGAGGAAGACAAAGAGAGGGTAGGATTGACAAGACATAAGGAGGAATTAATATCAGGAAATCTTATGGGCTCTACTTTCAAGTTGTAAACTGAGTGTGACCAATTCTTCCCATGGACATTGTTACTATCTTGTGATAAGACATTATCATTGCTCTCTTGGATTACTAGAGTAGTCTTCTAAGAGGTCTCCTGGCTTCTGTACTTGCCTTTACTCCTTCCATAGTTTATTGGCAACGTAGTAGCCAGAATGATACTTTTGAAACATAAAGTATATAATGTTGCTTCATTCCTCAAAATTGTCCAAGGGCTTCTCATTTCACTCAGAGTTAAAGTCAGTCATTATAATAAATACAAGACCCTACCCAAAATAACACCTAGTGTTACCAGTGATCTCACATGTTGGGTTTCCCCTACTCGTTCCACTTCAGCTCTGCTAAACTCCTGCTGTTCTTTCGAAACACTAGGTATGTACCTTCCTTAGGGCCTTTGCAATGGCTGTTCCCTCTACCTGGAATGCTCTTCCCACAGATACCCCACACAGCTAATTCTCTGATCTCCTTTAACTCTACTCAGATATCACCTTTCTAAAAGGTTGTACCCTTCCCTGATCCCTCTTTTAAAACTGAGATCTGCTGCAACTTCCTACCGTGAGCACTCTAGAATCCCTTTCTCTTCCTCTATTATTTCCCCTAACACCACATACAACATACCATATGATTTACTGACCTATTATTTTGTTGTTAATTTATTTATATATTTTGTTCTGTAATATGAATTCCATGGGCAGGGGTCCTTCTCAGTTATATTCACTGATACATACTCCAATAGCCACTGTGAGGACAGCTGACTTGAGAAAAACTATAGGAATGGAAATGGTGAGACTTCCTAGGATTTTTTTTTTCTTTTAGAATTCAAAGAGAAGCATTAAGGGGGCAGATACTATTTGTAGTTTCTCTCTTAGAGTTTTAGACTTGTGGGTAATCCAACACCAGTGTCAGCTGATTACTTTCATAAGCAGTTGGAACCCCAAGTGCTCCAGCTCCAGGGTCTTGGATCTTGGATTTCCTCTCTGGCTTTATCTATTTCTTTACCACTCACTCAAATAGCATGGCTATGTTAAGAGTGAGTCCCATCTAATTGTGTGATATAGATCAGGGGGAAAATGTCTACAGGCAACATTTATTGAATGCTCGTTATGTCTCAAGCACTTAATTAATCCTCACAGCCATCCCATGAGGTAAGTACTAATTACTATTGTCCATTTTTGATATATGGGGAGAACTAACACAGAGAGAGATTAAAGCACTTGGAAGCAGCAGAGATGGGATTTGAACGGCCATCCTTCACGGTAGCCCCTATACCTTACTTCCACCTCTTAGAACAGTGATTCTAATAGTTGTTCATGAGATGAAACTCATGGGCATCATGAGAAAAATACTATAACTATTGACATATTAATTTTTTATATAAATTGAGGAACTTATTTGCAAGCAACAGAAANATGGGCATCATGAGAAAAATACTATAACTATTGACATATTAATTTTTTATATAAATTGAGGAACTTATTTGCAAGCAACAGAAAATTTGAAGCAGAAAGAGAATTTGTTAAGNTTATTTGAAGCAGAAAGAGAATTTATTAAGACACAAAGTATCTTCCCAAATCTTCAGGACAGGTGGAGAATCAAGCATGGAGCTTCCATAGTCAGGAATAATCCATGAGTGGTGCTATAGAATAAGAGGACCAGCTGGGCTTTGTCACTGAGCACTGCTCCTAGGTATAGGGTTCTAAGCGGACATTACCTGTTCTCAGGTGCTGAACATCAGTCATTGCAACTGGAACCAATATTGGCTGTGGTGCCTCTGCAAGATGGATCTCTACAAGATGGTCTCTCCTTCTGCCACCTCACCAGAAAGGATTTTGCACAGACTGTGCTACTTTGTGTTCCTAAACTGGGTTTCAAAGTCTGGGCTGGTGCATCTGATTGGTGAAGTGTGGGGAATACACTGTACACTAGCTTCAAAGGAGACTGGGAAGGTGAGAATTAGGCATTTTCAACTTCAACTGATGCCCATTAGTCATTCTTTTAGCTTTTTAGTAAGAGAAACTTCTCTTGATCTTGTGAAAGTAAGGTTTCAGAAGGCAAAAGGAAATAACTAAAAAGTGATGAATATCCATTAAAACCTGTATATTGGCAAAAATGCCTACATTATATGTAAGCAGTGGAAAATTATAAACTTCAGTAAATGTGGGTGCAATAGCTAAAGCTGTCAAACTATGCACGATCAGGTGTTTTGTCAGTGGCAAAAGACATTGACTAGCTTGTAGAGGAAAATTTTCAGATTCAGATTCTCCTGCCCATAGATTTATTCTTCTTCTATGAATTAGGCAATGGTAGTTAAGATTTAATTTCATGAGCTGATCACCTGGGTTCAGCTTTTCAAATTCTATTTGAGGAAGAGCATAGTTTGAGAGCCAGAACTTAGTTGGGGTGTGTGTGTGGATGCTCCTTTCTGGTGAGGTGGCAGAAGGAGAGACCATCTTGTAGAGATCCATCTTGCAGAGGCACCACAGCCAATATTGGTTCCAGTTGCAATGACTGATGTTCAGCACCTGAGAACAGGTAATGTCTGCTTAGAACCCTATACCTAGGAGCAGTGCTCAGTGACAAAGCCCAGCTGGTCCTCTTATTCTATAGCACCACTCATGGATTATTCCTGACTATGGAAGCTCCATGCTTGATTCTCCACCTGTCCTGAAGATTTGGGAAGATACTTTGTGTCTTAATAAATTCTCTTTCTGCTTCAAATAACCAGACTTTGTTTCTTGGAGAGGACAAGGAGGACAAGAGGGAGGCAGCAGTGAGTTGGGAGAGGAGGCAGGGAAGGACATCTTTCTAAAGGGAAGACTATTCATTCAAATGGTTGTCCTGTGGACTCAAAGGTCATGATCTAAAGTGGCCTATAACTGAATTGAAGTCACAGTTTTGTTTTACTTGGCTTTTATAAACCAACATTTTTTTTTAAATTGGAGATTTCTCATAAAATCTGGACTTGTGTCTTCTCTTGAAAAAATGTACTTGGATCGTCTGCACTCAGGACTTCCCTTGTGTGCTCATTTAGAACTACCGGTTGGAGCTGAGTAGCTTCTTCCCTGTTGGACAGGTGCCACAGTCCCCACTATTCCCCACTCTAGCCATAACTGATGTTGTTTGCCAGCCTCTGCATATCATTTTATGCTTTTACTTTCATTTGCCTTTTAGTGGAAAAATGTTTTTGTACCTATGTCTCTATCCAAAGTTTGAAGATGTGTGCTAGACTATTTCAAGAAAAATGAGAGAAAACAATTTCTTTGCAGAAGTTTCTACATTTTCAATAGACAAACACAGTGTCTCGGGCAAAAATTCAATGCAAGATGCCTATGTAAAACAAACCATAATGAGAATTATGAAAATTGCATGGAAAATGCATATGGAAATGATGCATGATAAAAAGTTTAATGATTTAAAAAAGGAGGTGAGGACTAAAATTTCAGTAAAAGCTATTTTTTAAGTGAATAAAATAAGCACATCAGTTCATATTAGGCAGTCCATTTCATTCACCGGCATTACCTTTTCAGCCCCTGTGATCAGCCCTTGCTACTGATCTTTGCAGTTGGAGACTTATTAATTCCTAGGATGTTTAACCAGATGGTTTGTTCCCAGAGTAAAAGAGCAAGGAAGGAACCTGACTTTTGTTTACAGTAATGCTCCTCCTTTCTCCCAAACTTACCCACTGATCAATTTGTGGGTTGAATTGTGTCCCCCTCCCCAAAGCACTGACACACAGCACCTATAAATGTGACTTACTTGGAAATAAGGTCTTTGCAGAAGTGATTGAGTTAAGAAGAAGTCATACTCTATTAGGGTGGACCCTAGTCCAATACTCTAGTCCAATATAATTGGTGTCTTATAAGAACAGGAGAGACACAAAGATAGGGAGGGACACAAACGTGTGATGAGACCCAGGAGAGAACCCCATGTGAAAGTAGAGGCAGGGACTGGAATCGTGAGTGTATGAGCCGAGGTGTGTCCAGCATTGTCAGCAATCATCAAAAGCTATGAGAGAAGAATGGGACAGTTCTTCCTCAGGGTCTCTGGTAGGAATACCCCCGCTGACATGTTGATTTCATACTTACGGATTCCAGCACTTTGAGACAATAACTGTCTGTTGTTTTAAGCCACTGAGTTTGTGGCAATTTGTTATGGCAGCACTAGGAAACAAATACGATCACTTTAGGAGTATATTTGGGTGACTGGCCTTCAATCATACTATTTATTCTTTTGATTCTTTATTGTCAGTGACATCAATTTATAGCCATAGATATCATGCTTCCATATCAGAATGTGATTCTTCTATTCTTCCTCACAAAAACTGAAGAAGTTACTTTTCCTATCCATACCAAGTGCGTGGTTGAGAGCCATTAATTTGTGTCTCATGCCCAGGATGAATCTCTGAGCATTCCCCACCAAGTGCATACGTAAATGTTAAGTGCTATTTACTAATTTGAAAGGCAGTTTAAACTTAACTTTTTTCAGTATACTGTGATAAAGAGAGGCTTTAAATTGCTTGCTGACCCTTCTAAGCAGGTTTATTTCACTCCTGAAATAATTGTCCTCCTTCTGTATAAAAATGCTGCTTAGGCTCCCATGGTGTTACCATTTTGCTCCCTTGGAGAAGATAACATGGCAGGTTGAATCATCTGAAGTAAATTGAGTAGGATTATTGTCTCAGTGACAGCTTTGTTGTCATTCTGCAACACGTTCTCGGATGCTGATGAACCTGATGAAATAAACAGTGGTGTTTTCTTTATCTAAAAGAAAAAGGAATTAAGTCTTGAAAAAGGCAATTTTACTTTTTGTTTCATGTCAGATATCTATTCAGGACCCAACCCATTTGTCCAAGAAGAGAATTTTACTGACACTTTAGCCTAAACTTTCCTTTATGTAGCTTTTGAAAATACAAACTTTTTGATAGAGAGCTAAGAAAGGATACAGACATGAGAATTCGTCAGCTAGGCTTCATTTACCCCCACGGTGTCATGTAATCATTTCTTAGATTATTTTACTATGCTTTGCAACTTAAAAAAACGATTTTAGGAGCTTTAAATTTTTCATGCTTTACTTTACTTTTTGTGTATATATTATTTAAATTGTCATAAACTGGGATCCTTTGATGTGTATGTGGTGATTGAGAGGCTGTGCACCCAGGGAGAAAAACTTTTATGGCAAAAATTCCTTAGAAATTGAAATAGCTTCTTAACAGATCTAGATCATGATTAATGATTTGTGATTGTTATTTGCTGCACGGTTCCAATGCTGGCTGTTCATGCGGTATGATAAAGGAAAGTTTCTGCTGAGTATTTAGGACCAAACACCCATAGTTTTCTTACTTTTTTCTTTCTTTGTTCTCTGATGCACTCTTCTCTTTAGCCAGTGTGTGCCCCACATTTATTTACATGTTTAGTTCCTTCTTTTTAATAATGTAATAAGCATTTGTGCACCTGCCATGCAAAACAGAAGCTACGACCTTGAGAATAATCTATGTCCAAGTGCATGGTTCACTCCTTTTATTTTATCTTCCTGCCACCTCCTCATTCTGGCTCCTGTGTTCATGCCTTGCTTTCATTTTTGTTGACTCCACAACCATTCCTAAAACAGTATGTCTATTTTAGTTATTTTTGGCCTTTAAGATAAGGTATATAATGTTACATGTAGTCATTTGAAACTTAGATTTTCACTTAATATATGACTAAGATTCATTTAGCTTGCTGCATGTCACTCTAGTTAATTCATTTGCATTGCAATAAAATATTCTATCATGTGAATATAGCACATTTTGTGTAAACGGTCTCCAATAGGCAACCACATTACTTCTAGGTTTTTGCTATCACTGGCAGTACTGCTGTGAATATTCTGGAATATATCTTCTACTGTACCTCTGCAAGGAATGCTCTTGTGTATACAATGGGAATGAATTGCTGAGAGCTCAGATTTTTGGATATTCGGTATTAGACTATAAAGTCTAACTTTTCCAAAGTGATTGTGCTTCTTTGTGTTCTTACCAGTAAAATATTAGAGATCCTGTGGATCCTCTGTAATACTTGCAATGGTCAGACATTCTAATTGTTGTTAATTGAAGCAATGTAAAGAGTGTCTCATTATGGTCTTAATTTTCATAGCTCTGATATAATGATCAGGTCTTCAATTGTTTGTTGGTCACACGTTTCCTCTTCTGTGAGATATTTTAACATTTATTTTCCCATTTTTCTACAATTTCATTATTGATACTACTTTATATTGTATTATACCTTTTTGATATTGACATTTGGTCCATTTTGTATAGTGTAAATATACTGTGTATGTATATGAACTGTGTTTTCACTTTCTTAAGAAGATGTTCGGTTTTTTCTTTTTACAAACAAAATTATTAGTTTTAATATAGGATAATTTATCAATTAAAATTTTTACAGTAATCATAAGAAATTTTTCCATATCCCAAAGACTAAACAGTTCTAACTTATATTTTCTATTTTATTTTTGATATTTTAGTCAGTGTGTTTGGGAACACATTGACTTTTTGATAATCAAATGGAACAGGTTTTTGCTTATCATGTGAGGTAGGGATCCAATTTCATTCTTTGCCCCTATGAATAATAATTTTTTCCTGCTTTACTTATTGACCAATTTCTCCTTTCCTCACTGATCTTACATGATACACCTGTCATTCCAAAGATCATGGTTGTTTTATCTATCCATGATATGATAGTTTCATAATCAATTTTGATATATGGTAAGATCTTTCCTCCTCCTTCTTCTTCAAAAGCGTCCTGGCTATGTATGACCCTTTATTTGTCACACAAATTTATAAAGATCTCTATAAAGTTCCATAAAAACATTTGAGGGAAGTTGTTCAAAGTTTTACTGATCTTACAAATAAATTTTGGAGAATTGGCATTTTTATGATACTGTCTTCCTATCCATAAACAAGGTTTATATCTCTTTTCATTTGGGTAATTTTTAATACTTCTTTATAAAGTTTTATAGTTTTTCCAGGACATAATTTTTTGGATTTATTCTTATCTACTTGATATTTATTTGATACAGTTATAAGTAGACTCCTCTCTTTAATTATGTTTTCTAGATTTGTGCTGCTGAAGAATAGAAATGTATTTTACTTTGGTGTTAAACTTCTATCCATCTACCTTGCTAAATGCTGCTATTATTTCTACATTTTTTTCTGTGCACTTTTCTTGGATTCATTGGTGAATGATAATATCTCTAAATACTGACAGTTTTATGTTACCCTTTCTAATTCTTGTGACTATAATTTCTTTTCCTTGCTTAATTATAGTGGCTAGAATATTCAATACATTGTTGATTAGAAGTTGTGATAAATGTGCTTTCTTGCCTTACTCTTGATTTTAAAGCTAATGCTTTAGCATAATGTATGTTTTTTTATAGGTATTTTTTCCTCAGGTCAGATGTTCTTTTATTCTAATTTACTAAGAGATTATTACCATGAATAAGTTTTGCATTTTATCAAGTTTCTTCATCTATTGAGATGATTATATAGTATTCTCTTTTAGTCTGTTACTGTGGAAACTTACACTAACGGATTTTATAATAAAAACTATTTCTGCATATCTGTAATAAACCCAGTTTGGTAACAATGTATTGTCTTCTTAATGCACTATTGGATTTCTTTTTCTTTTAGTTTTGTTTGTTTTTTAGGAATTTTGATTCTATATTTGAGTGAAATAGACCCATAATGAGTTGTCTGACTTTATTATCAGCATTATATTGGGTCTATAGTTTGAATTGGGAGTAATCCCTCAATTCAAACCCAATTCTGTCTAGAGGAAAAAAGTACAGAATTTTGTCTAGGAATATAGGCATAGAAATTTGTTGAAAGTTTGGTAGAACTTGTCTTTTAAAACCAAAAGGGCTGATGCTAGGTTTGAAGAAAGATATTTGACCACTACTTCAGTTTCATTATTCTACAGCTAGTCAAGATTTTAATTTCTTCTTGAAGAACTGCATTTTTTTTACCTAGGAATAGCAGAGTTGGTAATGCTCTTCTTTCATCTTTTTATTCTTTACGTTATCTGTGATTATATATCTTTCTTATTCATAGCATTGTTTCTACTTTTTTCTATTCTCAAGCAACTAATGGATTAATTTCTCTTATAATTTTTATTAAAAGAACCAACATTTTCTTTGTTGACAATAAAACTTTTCTTTTTAAAAATATAAATATCTGTTTTTCTTTGTATTTTATCATATTTATGATTCATATTTATTATTTTCATTTTTATTATCTCTTTCCTTCTATTTTATTTTGGTTAAAACCGTGGTTTAGGATCACCTAATATCTCAATGTGAATACTTAGCTCATTAATTTTGAGGCTTTTAAAATTTCTAATGCAAGGGCGCCTGGGTGGCTCAGTGGGTTAAAGCCTCTGCTTCCGGCTCAGGTCATGATCTCAAGGTCCTGGGATCGAGGCCCGCATCGGGCTCTCTGCTCAGCAGGGAGCCTGCTTCCTCCTCTCCCTGTCTCTCTCTCTGCCTGCTTCTCTGCCTACTTGTAATCTCTCTCTGTGTGTCAAATAAATAAATAAAATCTTTAAAAAAAAATAAAAAAATAAAATTTCTAATGCAAGTATTTAAGACTATAAATTCCTTCAAGCAACTATATTTGATGCATTCCTCAATTTTAATATGTAGTGCTTGCTGTTAGCTTTTTAAAATCTCCATTATTATTTCTTTTTTAATCTATGAATGATTTATCAGGTTATTCTTTTAAATTTCTACCAGAAACACAAGAGGTAGTTTTGTTTGTTTTCTCTAATGAACCCTGACAGAGGCAAACTCTAAACTTAATTTCTTGATTAGTAGGATAGTATCTTTTAGATTTGTTTTGAGGATTCATTGAGTTAAGGCATGTAAATAACACAGTGCCTGGCACATAATCATCTATCAAAATGTTAGCTGGGATGATTTTTTTTTTACTATGTATTTATGAATCTTGGTATTTGTCCAAAATTGGAGAATTTAGTGCTTATGGAGACACTTGCAGCATGTTTATAGATAACATGCTCGGTGAATTCTATATGAGGAAATATTGTGTATTTCATTTCACATTAATGGAAAATAAGAATTTGGAAAATGCTCTTACATGGACATGTTATTATGTTTTTCTATAGTTTAATATGCCTTTCTTTTTATATTAAAGAAAAGAACTCTTTCCCTCTCAATAGCACCAGGGGTAATCCAAGTTTAATAGCTATATCCAATAGAAAATGAAAGTCGTACCAAACCATGCCTAAAATGAGCATAAAATATTTCTGAAAATATGCATTTACACATTTATCTTAGTTGAATAGCTACAATCCACAATCAGTGAGCAGAAAAATCAGAGAACACAATGTTGGTAGGAATTTAACACAAATTTACTTGTGGAGGAGGTTTAAATTGCAGAGTTTCTATAATAAAATGGAAAGGCTACCCTTTTATTTTTGCAGACAGTTAATTAGTATCCTCCCTCTGGTGTGAAAATGCTCTTGCTATAAACAAGACCTTATTGTGAAGAAAATGTAAATATCTTTGCACAAAAACAATGCATTTGCTTTGTGAGCTTTGTTTTCTCTATTTGGGCACAAATTATAATTTTTTAAAAGCATAATTTCTATTTTTATGGCCACTTACAGTTTTCAAGGTATCTTTCTGTCCACATTGAACCTCACAATTTTTGGTGAGGTAAATGTGGTGTTGTTGTGATACCCATTTTACAGATGAAGAAACTGAGGCCCCGATCAGTAGAGTGAGTGCCTTAGGACTGGAGAGTCTGTAAGTGGCAGAACCAAGATAAAACCCAGATTTCCTAACCTCCTCGTCGGTGACCTTTTTAGTACCCCCATTCTCAGATGTACTGTCCATTTCTTCACTAAATGCATTTTAATCTTAATCAAATTTTCCAACTTGCTTTATGCATGCCCAGGGGTTGTGTTCTTTGAGGGCAGGGGCCTTTTAGAGGAAAGGTATGCCTATTTATCTTCAACAAGAGTACCACAGTGTCTTTATCATTTGCCAGTAAATTTATAAACCATTGAAAAAGTATCATGCTGTTTAAAGACATGGTTTTATTTACCTCTTAGGTAATAACACTTTGATGAAGAATCTGAATCAGTGGTGTTAAGTAACTTGTCACACAGTTTATACATATCAGAGCCCAGAGTCAAGAGTCATCCCTGGGCAGTTTCATCCCAAAACCATGCTTTAATCACTGTATTACATGATAGCAAAGGAATAAAAGATGAAGGAATGAATAAACTGAACTTGGTAATGATGGTATTTTCATGCACTATAAAAGACCTCAAGCATTTTTTTTGGTCTAAGAATAAAAATAATTTTATTTTTATAAGAATAAAAATAATTATTTAAGAATAATTATTTAAGAATTATCTAAGAATAAAAATAATTATTCCTCAATAATTTACATTTTACTTAAAATTTTACATATATTATTTCTAATTTCCACACCACTACTATACAAGAGGTCTTATTATTATTTATTATTTATATTATTATTATTATTCCCATTTTATAGATGAAGTAAGTACTAAGGATGGAAAATATGGCATAGCATGCTTAAAGGTAACTTGTATGTGGTTGGAATAGATTTCAAATTTCATGCTAATTGCTCTGAAAGCCCACGCTTTTACATTTTTTCATATGACTAAGTTTTTTTAAGCTACAAAATCATAACTTTTTTTAAATTTTTTTATTATGTTCGGTTAGCCAGCATATAGTACATCATAAGTTTTTGATGTAGTGTTCAATGATTCATTAGTTGCGTATAACCGCCAGTGCTCATCCCAACACATGCCTCCTAATACCCATCACCTGTTTTTCCCCATCCCCCCACCCCCTCCCTTCTATAACCCTCAGTTTGTTTCCCAGAGTCCAGAGTCTCCCATGATCTGTCTCCCTCTCTGATTTCTTCCCATTCAGTTTTCATTCCCTTCTCCTGTGGTCCTCCACACTATTTCTTATGTTCCACGTATGAGTGTAACCATATGATAATTGTCTTACTATGCTTGACTTATGTCATTTAGCATAATTTATTACAAAAAGGAAAAAATAGTCATAGGATTTTTTTTTAAAACAGTAGCCATTGAACTAGAAATTTGTTGTATGGTTAGTCAAAGTACTTAGCATTGTTCTGGACATCTTGGAGGAGGAACAGATTAAGAATTCTATTTTCTATTCTCACAACCCAGAATTCTACCATGGATAAATCACTTCAGTTTGTTTCTTTTATTTTTTCACCTAAAAAGCAGGCATTGATCCATGGTTTAACTAACTAGTGATCATTACAGATTATTTAGATACATTTTCAAATTGTTCATAAACAGGTTTTTAAAAAATGCATTCCCCATATGAGAAATATCTAATTATACAAATATCAGTAAGAAAAATGACTTGCAGCATAAGGAATTTAAGAAACCATATGGATGTTTTAAAACACAACCCCAATTTTTTGCCATTCCTAGACTGAGTTGGTGGTCTGTATTCTGTTTTCTTGAATTTGAGTGGGCTCACAAATGCTTTGACCAATGAATTACAGTAGGAATAATGCTATATGACTAATAAAGTGAGATCATAAAAGACCATGAATCTTTCACCTGGTTCTTATGGAACATTCCCTATCTGGAAGTTCCTTCTTAGAAGCTCCCTTTTGGATCCCAGTCACCATGTCATGGGAAGCCCAACCCATAAGGAAAAGTGCTCTAGTTGACATGACAGTCTGAGCTCAGCTAAGTCTTCAAATCCCAGATCAGGGGCCAGATATGAATGATTCAGGCATTCTGGAAATGAATCCCAGTTATTAGAACTCCCAGAAGTTTGAATTGTCTGTCGCCATTCAAATCTTTCCAACTTAGACCTCAGACACTTTGGAGATACAAGTTATCCCCACTGTGCCCTGTTTGAGTTACTGACCCACAGAATCTGTGAACATAATGAAATTATCATTTTATTCCACTACACTTTGAGATGGTTTTTAATGCATAAATAGCAACTGGGACAAAATTTGGTATCAGAAGTGTGATGCTGATTTAGCAAAAGCCTAGGACATGTGGCTTTGAGATTCATGGTAGTGGAAACTGGAAGGTTTTGACGAGGTTGTTAGAAGCCTGACAGGCCTCAAGAAAGCTGTTGGTGAGGGTGCAGTGAAGACTGAGAAGAATGTTATTGGAACCTGGAGGAAAGGAGATCCTTATTATATAGCAACGTAAATAATTTAAACATTTTCACTTGTAGGAATGTAAAAAATAGATAATATTCTTATTTTATTTTATTTTATTATTTTATTTTATTTTTTCAGTGATCCAAGATTCATTGTTTATGCACTACACCCAGTGGTTGGTCCATGCAATACGTACCCTCCTTAATACCCACCACCAGGTTCACCCATCCCCTCCCCCCCATAACCCTCAGTTTGTTTCTCAGAGTCCACAGTCTCTCATGTTTTGCCTCCCCTTCCAATTTACCCTAGTACACTTTTCCTTTCCTTCTCCTAGAGTCCTCCATTTTATTCCTTATGTTCCACAAGTAAGTGAAACCATATGATAATTGACTTTCTCTGCTTGACGTAATCTCCTTCAGACCTGTCCACGTTGATACAAAAGTTGGGTATTCATCCTTTTTGATGGCTGTGTAATATTCCATTTTATATATGGACCACATCTCCTTTATCCATTCGTCTGTTGAAGGGCATCTCAGCTCTTCCCACAGTTTGGCAGTTGTGGACATTGCTGCTATGTACATTGGGGTACAGATGGCTCTTCTTTTCATTACATCTGTATCTTTGGGGTAAATACCCAGTAGTGCAATTGCAGGGTCGTAGGGTAGCTCTATTTTTAAATTTTTGAGGAATCTTCACACTGTTTTCCAAAGTGGCTGCACCATCTTGCATTCCCACCAACAGTGAAAGAGGGTTCCTCTTTCTCCACATCCTCTCCAACACTTGTTGCTTCCTGTCCTGTTATTGACCTGGTGGGTTTGCTAAGACTATTTCCAAAAAGAACGCTAAACATTTTAGCTGGTTTCCTTTATCTGAGTGTTATAAGATAGGATTTAGAGAAATGAGTTAAAAAGAAAAAAGAATTAAAAATAATTATTCAGTTTTCAAACAGTATCTAGAAAAACTTAAAAGATCTAAAAATTTAATAGTACAGGGGCGGCTATAAACATAATTGATATCTCCCATAAGTTTTGCACAAACACCAACATTAAAAAACACAGTATTTGTAGATCTTGTGCAGTTCATATTTGTATTGGAGATTCCTATATCTCTGTATTTCTACCTCTATCTATCTCTCCACAAAGATTTATATATATCTCCAGTGTCTATATATAAAAGTCTGCTAGGATTGCCATAACAACTACCACAGACTGGTGCTTAAACAATAGAAAAAATTTTTTTTTTCACAGTTCTGGAGGCTGGAAGTTCGAGATTAAACTGTCAGCTTGGTTGGTTTCTTTTCTTTTCCTCTCCTAGGCTTGCAGATGGCTCTCTTCTCCCTGTGTCTTGTTTTCATATTGTCTTTCCTCTGTTTTTATGTCTTAATTGTCTCTTCTTACAAGGATATCAGTCATATTGGATTAGGGCGCACCCTAATGACCTTATTTAACTTTAATTACCTCTTGATAAACCTTGTGTCCAATCACAGTTACATTCTAAGATAGAATGGGGTTCTAAGATAGAATTGGGGTTAGGACTTCAAGGTATGAATTGCAAGGGGAAACAATTTAACACATAACTGATTGCCTCTCTCTCTCTCCGTATATTTTATATTCTCTATATAATCTTATATGTAATATATAATTATATATAATCTATATTCATATCATATACATATAACACAATAATCACATATAATATATAATCATATATGATAGATATAATAAATATATTCATATATCTAATCACATGTATGTGATTAGATATAATATTATATAATCTGCAGCCAGGAAAGGTTTGAGCAATTGAACAGTCTGACTTTAGCTTCATAGACAAATTTTGCAATATCTCTGAGAGCCTCGGTTTTCATTCTCAGGGAGTTATTTCAGGTCTTTGCAGAGAGTATCATTCCTAAAAGAACAGTATCTATTTAATGATGATTCTTCAAAGTTTTACTCTTGAGGAAGGAAATGGGGAGTGGAGGGGGGAATCTAGCATTCTTTCTCTCTGTTACAGCTGAATATTTTTAGACACCAAGATGCCATGTTCCCAAGTAGGTCTTGTAAAAGTTTCATTGACTTTTGACCCCAGGGGAACAAGATCTGGTCAACAGAGATCCTAGCTTACGTGTCTGAACATTCTGAAACATATTAAGCTCAGAGTGTCTTTGGTGAAAAGAGTCCAGAGCCTTCATAGAAAATATTTGTGCTGTGTTTTCTATTTAATTATGAAAGAAGAAGTAGAAAATACTCATAGAAAAAAACTGAAGAAGATAAAAAAACTTTCCATAGAAGTGTTTCTTTTTCTACATTAGAACTAATAAAAAAGAAAAGAAAATTTGATGTTTTCTCTACTAAAGGAAGAGGTCTATACACTGTAAATATGAACAGTTTAGATCACAGTGCAGTGTGCCAGATATCAAAGCTTTTTTTTATATTAGTTGAGAATGTTCCAGAATCTCTTGAAGAAGTAGAATTATTTTGTGGCATAAACCAGGGCTTTGTCTGTTTGTGGAATATGTTGTACTCTTGCATGGAGCACGTTGAAAATAATAAACCACATCAGTGGCAAAGGCCAAAATAAACTTCAGCCAGAGAGAGTAGAGTGAAATTGAAATAGTTTATGTTCCATGTCTCTTGGTCAGCCAGATCCAATTCCTCAAGGCCAAACATTCTCTCTGGACCTCTGGACATATTATCTCAGACTATGGGCTGGGTCTCTGTTGCCCACTTGAAATGAATTGTATTTTATTTATTAATATTGTAGGCGCAAGCAGGCTAAGAGGGCCCTTGGTGGTACTGGCATTTCTGGTTCTCTTGTTAAGGGTCAAGACATCTTGAGGTTTCACTTGTTATGTTTTAGGAATATGCTTGTATATTCTAGTCTTCTCTCCTTCACTTTGAATGACATAAAAATAAGCAAATTAAGTAATAGATCTCACTCATGTCAGTTTGCTCCTTCACCTGGCTCAGTGAGGAATTTGCATGTGACATGGCCTGGATGGTTTGTATGGCTGGTTTAATTTTTCTCCAGATGCTTTACACTTCCTAGAAGAGACCTTTCCTGATCATTTGTTATCCCTTTCTTCTCTGTGTAAGGATTTTCTCTCCATTCTCCTCACTATAATTTGCAATTCTTTTTTCATAGTCTTTAATTTGACCTATTTATCTGACTGTACTAGAAGCTCCAGGAATGTTTAAAACCACGCCTTTCTTGTTCATCCTCTTAGCCCCAGAATAATAGTAAGTATTCAACATATATGTGCAAAGGAATAAAGGATTATGAGAAAACAGTTGCAGTGTAGGTTTCTCTGTGGTTGTTATATTTTTCTCATCAACCATATTTAGTCATTAGCAAAGTTTTTAGAATTCAGATGTCATCATACTCACCTCTGCATTTCAATAAGAATCACTTTCCATCTCAGATGACTGGATAAATCTCAAGTTCTTTAATCAAAAACAATTTGGTGTTTTCTTCCATTAGCATGATTTTACCTTTGTAGTTTTCCTAGACGCTAACAAGGCAATTTAGGTAGATTTTCAAAAGTTTGCCCTATTATAGTTAAGGGTGAACCTTGGGTGACTGTTTTGTTTTAAATAGCATAAAGTGAATTTGTTGACTACATTGAAGAAAGTATATGGACTTGAGGCTCATACAGCACTTTGTCTAAAAACAAATATTGTAAAACAAAACAAAACAAACAAAACAAAATCTTAAGCTAATGTAGATAACTGCATTAAAGAACTCCAAACAGGGGGGTGACTGGGTGGCTTAGTTGGTTAAGCTCTGCCTTCAGCTCAGGTTAAGCTCTGCCTTTAGCTCAGGGTCTTGGGATCGAGCCCCACGTGGGGCTCTGTGCTCAGCGGGGAGTCTACTTGAGGATTCTCTTTCCCTCTCCCTCTCATGCCCCCACCTCTCTTCCTCTTCTCCCTCCTCTCTCTCAAATAAGTAATGAATCTTTTAAATAAATAAATAAATAAATAAAAATCTGAAATGTGAATCAGAAAATCTCACCATAGTCTTTTAAATGTATTTAATAATTCATATGTATATCTATAATAATATATTATTATATATACTGTTAGTTTATATAGTATTATAATAGTATATGTATAATAGTATACATACACATGAATACATATATAATAATAATAAATGTATCAACAAAACTCTTTTAGCTTATAGATAAAACTCTGAATTATTTGTTTTTGACAAGCTATCTTAAAATGCTTTGATGGTGGTGTAAGTTTTCCATGCATATTTCCTTAGGAGTTTGTCCTATATTCTCCCCATGTTTACTGGGGTATATGTATTTAAAGATCAGGAGAGACAGTTTGATATAGATTAGGAAGATTGTCAACTTCTCAAAAGACCATCAGGATAACCTGTTCTTCAAACAAAGCTAAGTTCATTGAACATACTGCAGTGAATTAGAGAGTGACTTTGATAGTAGCGTCTCAGAAAGGAGAGATCACGGGTAGACAGTGGCAGGAGTTTGGGCTCTGGGATCAAGTACTTTAAGGCAGGTCTTTCAATGCACACATCTGATTGGGCCTGGGTACAGTTCTTGATGTAGTATTTTTGGTTTGGTGGGCACAGCGAAGCAAGTGTCTTAAAGGAAAGTTTGATAAATAAACGGATGTTTGATAAGTGAGCTATTTGGCCCTGTGAACAACCCATTGTTCCCAGAGCAAAGGCTATTTGCCCAGATGAGCAAACTATTCACTCAAATTCTTTGACTTTTAGGAAATTCTTGGCAATAGTAAAGTTATTTATTGGTTTACAGTCTTATCTTCCTGGCCAAGAATCTCCTAAAACAAAGAGGAAAGTCATGTGGACACAAGTAGCTTCAGATCTCCATCCCAACAGTTAAAGCTGTGTGAATGCAGGTGGTCTCAGTTCACAAAATTTAATGTAGGGGATAGATAATGCCATTTTTTTAAGGACGCTGAAAATATTGTGATGGTATGTAGGTTTAAGCGGACAATTAGAAAAGAAGCCAATTTTGAAGATGTTCCAGGTACGTGCTAAGGTTTAAAACTAATTTAGAACTTTTTTGAATATGAGAGGTATTTTTAATCCAAGTATATGTACTTTATTTTACAGTATGTGTACTGTGTTTTATTTCATGAAATCCAAGACCTCCATTGTCTCAGGATATTGTGAAAGAAAGTCTTCCATATCCCCATTTAAGTGCATGACGCTTAAGTGGGGAGTCATTGTTTGTCCCTCGGTATTCTGGTTTCCGAAGTCAGTCATTTACATGGCTCTGGTTTTTTGTTTGTTTGCTTGCTATTTGTTTGCTTTGGATCTATCCTCACTTCATATGTATAATAATTGAAAAGCATGACCCATCCTATCTTTAGGATAGTAGGCTTTATGGATCCCAGGATATCACTGGGTAACTGGGCTCTCAACAGTAATTCTTCCTTCCATGATTCACAGCAGTTTGTCATGACTGGCCTTTGTTCCTATGTGGGCTAGTCGATATACAGGAAAATTCTGGACATTGAACAGAGGAGAGTAAGTGACCTCTGACTTCCATAACAACATGGTCACAATATGTGCCCCTGAGTATAAAAGAGTCGAGCTGAGTTGGGTCCAGATTAAAGGGTGAGTAGTTTTTGAGTCACTGAAGGGCAACTGTTACACATGGGGACAGGCAAATATCTTCCATTCATGAATAGTTTGAAAATGTTAGTTGTGTAAAACTAGAGAACGTGTGAAAGGAAATATTGAACCAATCCTGGCAATCCCTGGACTCTTTGAGTTGTTTTGGGGATCTCTCACTCTAATCTGATACCTGTATAGTATCACTCAATACCCTTTCTAGCTAGGACCTAACTTTTCTGAGGTTGCCTAGAAACTTAGGACAGGAAGTTAAGAATTATTCAAGCAAGTGTTTTGAATGAGTGTGACCAGAGGAATAAACCATGAAATTTTCCAGTTAGAAAGTGAACCCCTTGTCTGGGAAGTCTCCTCACGGGAAAAAGCATTCAGAAAGAGTTACAGCCTGTTTTGCCAGCTCTTTCCAGAGTTATGACATTAAATATTGCATGTGTTGGAGAAGAAACTAGAATTTCAAGCTGTACTTTGGAAGACACCTTCTGCAGTTAGGTCCAACTCCACTCCAACTTGTTCCCTTACTTAAAGGCATTTTGGATAGTTTCAACTTTGATTGTTCCTATCTGGAATAGCACATTTTACTTTTCTTATGTCATTTAGAGGAGTATTCCACAATATATCTGATTTCCATCATGGTAATATGTTGCCTTTTCCCATCTCATACAATACATTCCTTTAAGTCTTCAGAGTTGATGCAGTCATTCAATTTTTAGTATGTGCTAACTATGTAACATTTCTGTGATAGTTACTAGGGAAACAAAAAGGAAGATGTCATGCCTGTCCTCAAATAACCTATTTAATAAATCTGCATTTTACTTCTCAAGCCCTTCACATCTTGTCCTATATGCTACACACATTCCACGAACATACCTAGCCTTTAGAACTAGATGGGCTTTTATTGTTTAATAAAGAGGATTTTAAAGGAATTTAAACTTGAGTTTGGATCAGTTACCCAAGGTGAGTTTAGGGACAACTCAAAGTTCAGTACCCATTTTAAATATTTTTACAATGTTTATTGAAATGAAGTAAAACATATAAAGTTGTTTGCATAGAGTAGGTGCTCCAACAATGTGAAGTATTATTAGTCGTTAATATCAGACCCAAAGGTTTGTAAGCTTCTGCAAATATTCTTGGCTTTGCATCCATATGGTCTCATAGCAACTATTCAACTTTGACGTTGTGGAACAAAAGCAGCCATAAACAATATACTAACAAACGGATGTGGATGTGTTCCAATAAAACTTTATATACAAATGCAGGTGGCAGGCTGGATTTGGGGCGTGAGCCAAAGTTTTCTGATCTAGTCCAACTTTCCTAATTTATAGAAAAGAAAATTAAAGCTCGGGCAGAAAAATGAATTATTCTGCATGCCATATACATGTCTGCCTTATTAAAAGCATTACATTTGCACCAATTTCCCTGTCAGTTGGGATGCTGATGGTAAGTTTACATAAATCAGGGTGGATTTTCCTACCAATTCCCTTAATATGATTCTTAATTCTTCATTTTACTGTAAGAATTGGGTCTAAAGTCTGAGGTAATAACAATTGCCTCTCAGATGAAACGGAATTTATTTTCAAAGCTTAAAAGACTAGGAAAGCTAGATTATACCAACCAGAAAGGAATGAAATTCAGTTTTCATTGACCACTGTCTTCAGTGTAGAAGAGCCCATGATCTTCCAATATTTTCAAGTTAAATATTGCTTTGCTTCATCATATTCTATTTCATATATTACAGGTTTTCTTCTCTTGATGTAAACATATTTTTGTATCTTTTTTGCTCTGGCTGCAAACAATATTGTTACAATTAACAAAAGGGTCCCTATGGGAATTATAAGAAAAAAACAGATAGAAAATAACTTCACATTTTGGGGGAGGACCACCCACTATTTCCTGTCATATTCATATCCAGTCTCATAGCCAAGACAGGATGGTCATATCCATACTGACAATAACATTTTGTTGTTGATGCTGAAAACTCTTCTTCTAAGTTATACAAGTAGTTTGTTGTCAAAATTTAAAAACTGACATCCTTGATATTTCTGGTATTTTAAGAGCAATCATTCTAGCATGGCGATTTGTTTCTCAATACTTGGACATAAAAAGAACGGTTTCATTATTGACACAGTTTGTTTTTCTAGATGGTTTTTTCCCCTGAGGATATAAAGCAATCTCTAGTTCTATTAAGTGAAAAAAGCAAAATATAGAGTAATATGTATATAATGCTTGCTTTTTAAAAGACAGAGAGGTAGTGAGAGAGAGACCAGAAGGATTAAGAAACTTGAAAGAATGGTTGCTTCTGAGAAGAAAAGCCAAGGAAAAAGTCTATGAGAAAACCTTTCACCTGATTATCCTTTTATAATTTTTAAATTTTATGTTGTATGTATAAATGATGTAATAAAAATTACATTAAAATTATATACACACCCCAGTGCTTAAGATTCAACACAGTCCTACTGATCAAAGTCTTTGAGGGTTGGACACAGGCTTTTGAAATTTAAACTCCCTCAATGATTCTGATAATCAGTCAGGAAACACTCATCCATTCCACTCACTGGGTGCTTATTTTCTTGTAGCAAGGTGTACAGGTGAGAACATAATTTTTTTCTCCTAACTAAAGAAGCACATGGGGGACACCTTATAGTATTTCATTTTCAACACAATTCCCAGCCCAGAGGGGTATTCAGTAAACATTTTTTGATGGCAGTAGTGCAGAAGAATAATTCCCATCCTCTACTACATTTTATTCCAATGTAGAATAATTTTTAGAAATATTATATTTAAATATATATTAAATATTATATTTAAATATTAAATATTATATTAATATATTATATTATAATATATTATATATAATATAATATATATTAAATATTATATTAAATATTAAATATTAAATATTATAGTATTACAGGAAATAAAAATTACCAAATATGAAGGATCAAATACCAAAAAAAAAAATGCCAACAATAAGGAACTTTTACCAGAAGCTATTGGTCAGGCCAGTCTGTGAAGGGTAAGTCATAAAGTTCAAAGTGAAGACTATATAACTTAGGGATGAGTCAGATATTCTTTTACACAAATTAGTAGAAACAGCATTTTTTTAAAAAAAAGATTTTATTTATTTATTTGACAAAGAGAGAGACAGCTAACACACACAAGCAGGCAGAATGGCAGGGAGAGAGAGAAGGAGAAACAAGGCTCCCCACTGAGCTGAGAGCCTGACATGGGGCTTGATTCCAGGACCCTGGAATCATGACCTGAGCTGAAGGCAGACGCTTAACCAACTCAGCCACCCAGGAGCCCCAGAAATAGCATTTAAATAAGAAAGTGTGTAGATACCAGATTCCAAAGAAGCTCCATTTTATTCCAGAGAGTGTATAAAACCCTCTTCTTATATGGCAAAGTACTGTCCCTCTCTTTAGGGTCATATATGTGGCATCCCCATAGCTCCCAACTTTCTCTTCTACTGTGAATCTTACATTAGTATTTGTAGAGATAGTTGATGTGATCATTAAGGCCCTGTGGTTATCAATGAACATCTGATTTCCATTCAATTTTCTTCTTTCAGATGCAACATAACAATTAATTCTTATACAAACCTTAAAGTCATCTGAGAATCCTAAAAAGTTATTTTTCATACTTATAAGTTCCCCAGGATTTCACTGCTGCCATACCGCCCCTAACATGGCCCTCCTTTCATTCTGATAATCAACTCCTTCGGTGGAGGAGGGAAGTGAGCCTTACAGGGGACAATCCGAGGATGCCCTTTCCTGTTTCTTTGGGCATCTGTGAACTGTGCAGTAGATGAAAGTCCAGAATCTGGGACCCAGAGCTTTGGGATGTTTAAGGACTAAACCCTTTCTCTGTGCTTTACAACAATTTTGTGCCATATCTTTTTTTTTATTACCCCCTCATTTAGAGAGGAAGGAATTTGAAGCTCAGAGACTGAAATGATTTTCCAGAAGTCACATATAGGATATAGGATTATTTTTTTAAATTAACATATAATCTATTATTTGTTTCTGGGGTACAGGTCTGTGATTCATGAGTTTTACAAATACACAGTGCTCATGATAGCACATACCCTCTCCAATGTCCATAACCAACCACCCTATCCCTCTCACCCTCCCTCCCCTCCAGCAACCCTCACTTTGTTTCCTGAGATTAAGAGTCTCTTATGATTTGTCTCCTTCTCTGGTTTCATCTTGTTTCATTTTTCCCTCCCTTCCTGTGTGATCCTTTGTCTTGTTTTTCAGATTCCTCATATCAGTGAGGTCATTTGATACTTGTCTGTCTCTGATTGACTTATTTCATGTAGCATAATACCCTCTAGTTCTATCCATGTCATTGCAAATGGCAAGATTTCTTTTTTGATGGCTGCATAGAATTACATTGTGTATATATATATATATATATATATATATATATCCCACATCTTTTTTACCCATTCAGCTGTTGATGGACATCTAGGCTCTTTCCATAGTGTGGCTATTTCTTACCAGAAACTACAAAAGTCAACTGATATAGTAATGACATTTTTCAAGGTTTTGAAATAAAAATAACTGTAATATTAGAATCCTATATCTAATTTTATAGCAGGTCTCTCAAAAGTAATAGTAAATTTTAAATAAAATTGGTAATATCAGACATTTTTTAATCATTCCTGTTTTAAGTGGATAAATTCTAAGTATGTCCTCATGAAGCATGGTGTTTAGTTTAGGGTTGAGTGAAATGTTTCTCTAATTTTTAATTTTGGGTATTTATTGAAATTTTCCAATTACTTTCCAGCCTCTATGAAGTGGTGAGAAGATTTGTTTTTGTTTTTGCTTTAGATTTATTAACATGAATGAACACAACCAGATTTATTAATATTGAAATATTGTTTATTATTGGATTACACCCAAACTATACTTAATGGGATATATTTTTACTATTTTATGTATTTCTAGATACTGTGTACAAAAATTGTATTTGGGATTTTTAATCTTGATATTTTCCTATAGTTTTCTTATTTGGTGTGGTCTTTGGAATTATCTGTTCTTTAAATATTTGATAGGATGCTTGCATGAAAGTCTGAGCTTATGTTCTTTTTCTTCCTCCTACCCACCCTTCCTTCCTTCTTTCCTTAATTCCTTTTTTCTCTCATAGGGGGAATCAATATTTTCCTTCTTTAACAATTTTCTGTTTTCCCCCCCATATTAAGTGTTTTATTCTGAATTTGTCTCTCTTCTATTGTAAAATTTAATTATGTATGCAAATTAAATTATGTATTTTCCCAGAAAATTATCCATTTCACTCAAAGCTTCAAATTTATTTAAAAAAGTGGTTTCATGTTTTTCTTTAAAATAATTTTTAGCTTTATCACCCTTTTATTTATATACTCAGGTTTCTTTTTTTTTGCTTAATTACTTCAGCAAATGATCTAGTTTTTTAATTGTTTGTTACATGGACCATACCCTTAGTTTATCATTTTTCCTAATAAAACCTCTTCTGATTTTATCTGTATTAGTCTTCTCTTTAATCCTGTTTTATATTGTTTTTATTTATAACATCTTGGATTTGATAATTAGTAAATAATTAATGTGGGTTTTTTTTAAGATTTTATTTATTTATTTGACAGAGAGATAGAGAGGACACGCAGGCAGAGCGACAGGCAGAGGGAGAGGGAGAAGCAGGCTCTCCACCCCGCAGCCTCTTTCACAGCAGATTCCACTCCACCCAGTGATGTGCCCCAGATATCAGGAATAGGTCAGGTAATTTGTGCAAGCAGGCAGTGTGAGGTCCTTCTTACTTGCATGCTTCATATAGTTTCTCAGACCCTAGATGCTTCTCCAGAATCTGGCTTCCACTGCAAAGATTTCCAATTGTTACCTCATTCAAGATTCAATATATCTGTCTGTATTAGTTATCTTTATTTACTCAGAAATAAACATAGTAAAGATATTTAGGGTGAGTGCGTGCACACACACACACACACACACACACACACACACACACAATAAAGCAGCAAGAACAACAGCATAACATTAATAAAGCAGTGCTTGATACCCAAAAACCACACTAAAAGAAATTCCAGGGCTGAACTTGAGAAAAAAGAAATATAAGCTTGCATAGAAGATCCAAATTTCATGCAGCAGGAAAGAAATGATAAAAGTCAAATACATGGACAAATTCTAAATGCATTTGTGAATAAAATTGTAACAACAACAGTAATGGTAATTATTATCATCACTGACATTTTTAAAACACATAGAAATAAAATAAACAATAACAGTAGCATATGGGTAGATGGGAGAGTAAAAGAAGTTAAAGTGAGGTAAATTTCTTCAGTTCCAGGGAATAAAGGAAGGTATTTACAAAATTTGGACTTTAAGATGGAAAATATGCATATTGTAATTTTAAGAAATACCATGAACCATGTAGGAAGAGTTTATGATTACCAGTTACACATGGAAAAATTGCTTAAATATAATGAATTCAAAAAAGCTAAGGATGGAGAGAAAAAGAAGCACAAAACGGGTAATGCAAATAAGATGTACAAAAGATGGAACTTTAAACCCAAGTGTATAACAAATTATATTAAGTACATGTGGACTAAATGTTTTGATTAAATAGAAAACATTATCAGACTGGGAAAAATGTGGTATTTACTACATACAAAAGACAAATCTTAAGCATAAATATACGTCAAGGTTGAAAGTAAGGTGAGAGAAACAGATTTAGGATGTAAAGTATAAGCAAAAACAAGTTCTTGTAGCTATTTTAACATTAGACAAAACAGATCTTTGGGAAAGCACATTAATGGAAATCATGAGGTCATTTCATAATAAAAATCATCATTACAGTTCATCAAGAATATATTTCAAATTATCACATACCTGTAACATAGTCTCAAAATGTCTAAAACAAATTGGTATGACTAAAAGAAAAAAAATAAATACATTTACAATCAAAGTGGTGTACTTTAACAAATCTATCAAGAATTGATAGAGGAAGAAGAAAGTGAGAAAATTAAATCCAGTAATATGTATTAAAAAATTAAAAAAAGACAAATGCATCATGATGAAGATGAATTTGTCCCAGAAATATGTTTAACTTAACATTACAAAGAAATTATTATAAAGCAATTACATTAAAGGAGAAAAATCTTATTTAGTAAGAAAATATATTTGATAAAGTTAAACATTTATGTTTAAAAATTTTAGCCAACTAAAGGAAGAAAATTTTTTAAACAGGAAGGATATACTCAAAAAACCTGAAACATACATAATATATAATGCTAATGTATTGAAAGTTTTCCTTTTGAGGATAAATATTCAACATTGACCTAGAGACCCTGGCTATTAGAGGAAGGGGGAAAACAAAATAGAAAACAATATAATAAAAAGGGAAGAAACAAAATTCTCACTATTTTCAAGTTACATGTTAATATAGAAAATACAAAAGAATAAATAACTTCTCATAGAGCTTAACAGACATAGATACAAAATCAATATGCAAAAATTAATTGAGTTTCAATACAACGGCAAAATATTAGGAAGGAATAGAATTAAAAAATGCTGGGGCACTGGGTGGCTCAGTGGGTTAAGCCTCTGCCTTCGGCTCAGGTCATGATCTCAGGGTCCTGGGATCCAGCCCCGCATTGGGCTCTCTGCTCAGCGGGGAGCCTGCTTCTCCCTCTCTCTCTGCCTGCTTCTCTGCCTACTTGTGATCTCTCTCTGTCAAATAAATAAATAAAATCTTAAAAATCTTAAAAAAAAGAAATAAAAACTGTTTTCTCAACAATTGCACCAAAAATATCAAGTATCAGGACACCTGGATTGTTCAGCCGGTTAAGTGTCTACCTTCAGCTCATGAGGTGGTTTCAGCAGCCTGGGATGGAGTCCAGCATTTGGCTCCTTGCTCAATGGGGAGACTGCTTCTCCCTCTGCTTGTCACTCCCCCTGCTTGCTCTTCTCTATCTCTCTGGCAAATAAATAAATATTTTTAAAAATCATTGAAAAAATCAAGTATACAAGAATAAATCCAATAATATGCAAAACTTTTACAGAGAACATAACAACTTTATTAGAGATATAAGAATAACTAAATAACTGACAGACTACATTCATGGATTTGAAGACTCAGTCACTTAACTAAATTCTACTCAGATTAATTGATAGATGCAACGTAATCCTAGTAAAAATCAGCACAATCAATATTTTTGGGGAGGATTCTTAAAAGATGAAAGTAAAATTTACATGGAAATGCAAAAGGCTAATTTTCTTAAATATTATTGAAGAAGAACAAGCAAGTGAAAGAACTTTCTCTACTAAATATAAAGATTTATTTTGCAAGATTTTAAACTAACATTAATGGAAGGATTGATAGATCAATGCAATAGAATTGACATCAAGGGGGCGCCTGGGTGCCTCAGTTGGTTGGGGTTCTGCCTTAGGCTCAGATCATGATCTCAGGGTCCTGAGGTTAAGCCCTGCAGTGCGGCTCCCTGCTCAGTGCGGAGTCTGTTTCTCTCTCTGCTTATGCCCCCCCCTTTCATGCTTTCTCTTTCCTGTTTGTCTCTCTCTCTCAAATAAAAAAATAAAATCTTTAAGAAAAAAGGGAATTGAAAAAAAAAAGAAAAAGAAAAAAGAGAATTGACACCTAGGATCACATCCATTCATGAATATTAATGTGTAATAAAAGGTAATATACTTGTACATCAATGTTTGTAGGAGCATTGTTCACAGTAGTCAAAAGGTAGAAAAAACCCAAATGACATTGGGAGATGAATGGATAAACAAAATGTAGTATAAAATAAGTTGGAATGTTATTTAGCCTTAGCAAGGAAGAAAATTTTGACACAACCTACAGTACGAATGAACTTTGAATACACATGCTAAGTGAAATAAGGCAGATACAAAAGCACAAATTTTATATGATTCTGTTCAAATGGAACACTTAGAGTAATCGAATTCACACAGACAGAAAATAGAACGGGGTTGTCAAGGGCTAGTGGTAGGAGAACATGGAATTTAGTGTTCACTGAGTACAGTGTCAGTTTGGGAAGATGTAAAAGTTCTGGAGGTGGATAGTAGTGATGGTTGCACAATGATGTAAATGTACTTAATGCCACTGAACTGAACAGTTAAAAATGGTTAAAATAATAAATTTTACAGTATGTGTATTTTACCCTAAAAAAGATAATTATAGCACTATAAAACAATTTATGCTGTGAGACTTGGGTATGCATACACCCCATGCACACAACTCAGTGCCAAGTAGATTAAAATTGTATATATCAAGAATCTATGTATTGTGATGTATGAAATTATACTTTAATAAAGTTAGAATTAATAACTGGCCAGTAGAGGAAAAAATAAGGTTTTTGAGTGGAGTTTCTAGAATCAGCTGGAATTTACAGAAGGTACAAATACTGAGGATGACAGTAATGATGGTAATTGAAGGCTGAATTGGGATGAAGGCAAAGATAACCATAAATGAGAAAGCGAAGGAAAAAAGCAATCAGGGTCAGGGATGGATTATCCAAGAGTATCTCAAGTGTCTTCAGGGATGGTGATCAGGTAAGAGGTAGAGACAGATATTATGAGCACCTTAATATCTTATAAGAAATGAGAAGAAGGGTGCCTGGGTGGCTCAGTCCATTGAGCATCTGACTCTTGGTTTTGGCTCACGTCATGATCTCAGGGTCCTGAGACTGAGCCCCACCTAGAGCTCTGCACTGAGTGTGGAGTCTGTGTAGGATTCTTTCCCTCTTCCTCTTCCTTCCCTTCTGCCCCTCCCCTGTTCGTCACATGTTCTCTCTTTCTCTAATAAATAGACAAATAAAATGTTAAGAAAAAAGATCCAGGGGTGCCTGGTGGCTCAGTCAGCTAAACATCTGCCTTCAACTTAGGTCATGATCCCAAGGTTCTGGGATCGATCCCAAATCACACTCTCAGCTCAGTGGAGAGTCTGCTTCTCTCTTTTCCTCTGCTCTTACCCTCCTTTCGTGCTCTCTCTCTCTCAAATAAATAAATAAAATCTTTTTAAAAAAGATATATAGGAAGATCAGGAAGTGAGGAAATGACATTAAAAGAAAAGGAAATCCAGTGATACAACCACAAAAATCTAAGAGCTAATTTTTTTATTTTTATTTTTTTTTGGTAGGAAAAGGATAGTAAGTAACTTGGAAAATGAAAATGGGACAAAGGAGTACTCTAGTTCTTAGCTTTGAGGTATATGGGGGATGGGAGAAAAAAAGTTATTCTCTAATGAAGACGGTAAGAAGGACTCAGGGCAAGTAGTATCTCCATGGGATAGCCCACATTGAGTCCAGTAAAAAGAAAAAAAAAGTTAATGGAAACTTTTAAGAAGTCAAAGATATCGAGGTTTTTAATTTTATTTTTTTTATAAGATAGTCTGTACCTATCAGAGGGCACAGTGGAAGGAGGTGGGAGATGCGGGCATGAAGTTAATTAGTGGAATGCATGGACAAGTGTGGAGATTAGGGTAAGGGTAAAGATAAGGAATGGAAGGATGGGGTGGGTACTGGAGCTTCTGGCCATCACAGAAGCAAACAGAGTTGGTAACTTTAATGTCACGTGGTAACTTCTCTTTTTGCTGCTGAGGGAAGTAACAGCTTCTGCCTGGGAGTCCTTATGTGAGTTCTCTGTTCTTTCTGAAATGAGACAAAATCAAAGTGCCTCAGAGATAATGACCAATAAAAGTGCTCAATATTCTATCTCATAAAGATGTTTTAGGATCCTAAGAATGTTATCAGAATTTCTGATATGTTGCGCCAGCTGAAAGACATAAAATATGCTGTTGGTTCCGGGAAATAAATAACATTAACTTGTATTTTAAATCATTTTTATTAGGTCATTTAGAGCTCAGATTTCAGGTGGGATATAAGATGGAAAGGAAACTCAGCAAGGGACAGTGTTTGTCATATTGTTAAGCAGGAAAGGGTTAAATATTTTTTTCTCTCTCTATATATAATGTATCAGAGCATCCATCCTTTCAGAAAAAAGATTATAATTTAGGAGATGGAGGGACTAAGTAAAATCGGTAAATCTGATTATTTTTTACTATTATTTTAGAACTCTCTTCTTAATAATATTCCTGAAAGATGACCTTCTGTTCAGTAGCATACAGACCACATGTTAAGCACTGATATTTTGATGAAAGTAAAACAGAAGTATATTTTGCTTTCCTTAATCATAGATGAAAGTCGCTGAAGTAAAAAAGACTTCAGTAACTATGCCCTTTTTATAGCGTGAATATAGAAGATTGCCAACAATCTTTCTTCATTTACTGTTTGGCTATTTTGCTGGATATGCCTGTATCCCTATTAAATGTGGTCAGGAAACTAAGCATTTTGGTCAGTCTATTGTCCTTACATCATACAATGGCCTCATGGAAGAAAAGGAATGTGGTTAACATTTTTTGGAAGGGTTCTGTGAGCTACTTTCTGTGTTATTACTAGCAATTCTCACAATCTTCTAAGGAGGTATTACTATCTCCAACCTTATGGTCAAAAAAATTGAGGCTCAGAAAGTGTTAAATGGATTGTGCAGTAAGGTGAAACTCACAATTTGGAATTGGGACTTGAAAAAAAAGGAAATATTTTGTCCCTATATTTTTGAGCTCCCAGAAAACATAAGATCTAGGTTCCCAGGGCAGAGACACTGGCAAAAAAATTTATAAGTAGGAGGTGTTCCCTATGTTTTATCCAGGCTACAGGGATTCTAAATTCCTTTACACAGTTGATAGATCAATACACAAATAATTTGTTTCATGAATGGCCTAAGGGAACCTGCAAATGCTCTAGATGCTTTATAAGATTGCTATGAGACAATTTATATTAATCTGGGTTAGGGCCACATAGATACGGATACCCTTGGTGATCGTGTTTTATCTTTTCTGGCTTTTTCAAAGAGTTGAGTGAGCAAGGCTTTGCATAATCTTGTAGGAATTTGGTATTTTCATAAGATTCAAAGATACTAATTTGAGATTTCATCGGGTTCCCTCTGCATCCATATGTGATGAGGTTCAAGAGGAGAGATCAGCACCTTGTTAGTTATTAGTTGTCTATTTCAGAGCTTTAGTTCATCAGGCACCTCAGCCAAACTCAGTTGCTACTCCCTTAGGCATCCCAGCATCAGGAATGAGGCAGAGTTATGAAGACTAATTGTTTTTGGATATTTAATTGGATAGTTCTCAAGAGAAGTCTACAAAGAGCTGTTCTAAATTTCAAATGATAATAAGAATAAGGATAACAAATATTTATTAAGTTCTTAATATGTGACAGTATGCCAAGGGATTCTTATGTACTTCTCTATCTTCTGAAATAACTCTATGTAGTAAGTATTATCATCATAGAAAGAGAGGTGAATGCCAAGAACAAATGTTTACTTCGCCCAAAGTCATATGTTAAAATCCTAACTCTCAGGGTGATGATATTATTAGGAGGTGGGGCCTTTGGGAGGTAATTCAGTCATGAGGGCGGACTTCTCATGAATGGGATTAGTGCCCCCATACATGAGGCCCAGAGAGCTCCCTTTCTCCTCATGTCATATGAGGACACAACAGGAAGAGAGATATCTATGATCCAAGAATTGGGCTCTCATCAGACATCAAATCTCTCAGCACCTTGGTCTTGGACTTCCCAGCCTCCAGGATAGGGAGAAATAAATGTTTGCTACTTCAACCACTCAACCTGAGGTATTTTTTGTTATATTAGCTTGTGTGAACTGAGACAGGAGACTAAAGCTTAAAAGAATTCAGCTTGCCAGAGCCTCATTGTTACTGAGAGGTAGAATCCAAACTTAGGTTTACCTGACTCTAATACTTGAAAGCTTGGTTATGAAAGGACATTTACTCATAACAATTAATTTAATTAGGTAAACCCATATTGAGGTTAGTTTAGTATGTGGCGAGTGTTCTATCAAAGAGAATAATATGCTAGAGAGAATTATAATTAGAGAGTACTAAGTGTTGTGTTATCAATAACTTACCTAGTGACATCTCTATCAGTCAGGGTTCAACCAGAGAAGCAATAATATTCATTGATTCACTGAGTGTCCCATTCACTGATATACTCATTGATTCACTGACATATGTATATATGTGTGTATGCATGTTTTTAAATATTATGTGTATTTGTATATATTACAAGGAATTGGCTTGCACAATTGTCAGGACTGGTTGGACAGATCCATAGTAATCTACAGAGCAGGCCTTCAGGAGGAGCTTGCTGGAACTCTCAGGCGCTGGCTGACTCTGCTGCCCACAGGTGGAATTTCTTTCACAGGCAAGTCCCAGCTCTTCTGCTGAGTCCTTTTAATTAGTTGAACCAGGCCTATCCAGATTATTTAGAATATCTTTCTTACTTAAAGTCAACTGATTATGGACTTTATTTATTTTTTTAAAAGATTTTATTTATTGACTTGAGAGAGAGAGAGATTGAGAGAACAAGTGGGAGGAGGGGCAGAGGGAGAAGCAGACTCCCTGCAGAGCAGGAAGCCCGATGTGGGACTCCATCCTAGCCAACTGACTGAGCCAGCCAGGTGCCCTGATTATGGAGTTTTATCACATCTGTGAAATAGTCGGAGTGACACATTAGAATAGTGTTTGATCAAATAACGGAGGGCTGTAGCCAAGCCAAACTGACACATGAAACTACTCATCACAGTACCTTACAGAAGAAGAAGAATAAGATATCAAGAAATATTTGTGGAAGAATTTGTTCCTAAGATGATTCTTAAAGGATACCTAGGAATTAATGAGTCAGAATAGAATATAGGAGATCCAGCTGGCAAAGGAAGACACATGGTTTTGAGATTACTAGACTGTAAAATCCAGAAGAGAAGCAAGGACCTGTGGCTCTTTGCTTCACTTTCCTTCACTCTGCTTAACCAACACTGGATAGAGAGCAGGAAACAAGAGAGTATTACCTTAGGAAAAAAATAAGTGGAGTGAAGAAGAGCTATCATTCATCCAAGAGGCACCAAGGAATAGACAGGATAGAGCAGGGATTGAAGAAAAGAATTTGCAAGAGCAGAGAAGCTTGCATGGCATTTCAGAGATGGCACCCAGTGACGACTCTGGAGTGTGGTTCCATGTTCACTGCTGGTGTGTTGCTGGATGCCCCTTTATTCACAGCCCCCCATAGTTTCCTGCTTACGTGACTGTACTTATGGTTTCCATCACTGAGCAACTGTGACTGCTACCATTAACTGTTTCTATTAGTGCTCTCGATAAAATGATGCCTGCCCTGTTCTAGGTCCTATGCTAAAATTCTAGATGCTTACATAGATTTGCACAATGAGCGGGTTTTTGTGAAGATATTAACTTCATTCTACAAGTGTGAAATTGAGGCTCAGTGTGGTTAAGGGATGTATTCAAGATTACATGTGTGTGTGTGTGTGTGTGTGTGTGTGTGTGTGTGTGTATTTTTTATTATGTCATTAAAAATCATAAAAAAGGTCACATTTCTCTTGTCATTAGAATCTCTACCAGGGATGCCTGGGTGGCTCAGTTGGTTAAGCAGCTGCCTTGGCTCAGGTCATGATCCCAGAGTCCTGGGATCAAGTCCCACAACGGGCTCCTTGCTCAGCGAGGAGCCTGATTCTCCCTTTCCCTCTGCCTGCCACTCTGCCTGCTTGTGCTCTCTCTCTCTCTCTGACAAATAAATAAATAAATCTTTAAAAAAAAAAAGAATCTCTACCAGTAAAACCTGAATTTATCCAACTCCAGTCATCTCAGCAAATGAACTTTGTATAGTTTAACTATTTCTATCTTAAGTATCAGTCATTACACCCAGATTAGAGATTCCAGGTCTGCCTACCAAAAAATAGGGTTGTGGTTTTAGGCCTATGACTTAATGTTTCTGGATTGCACTTCCTACTTCTATTAAAGGGGGTAGTCATTCTGTCTCTGTCCAACAAATCTACTAAATGAGATGGGGTCACAATAATTGCTACACGACCACCACCATTGTTGCTGCTTTTCCATGACAACAAAAACAAACTCCCTGAGCTTTATATGAGCATTCTGTACGGTGCTTTATAAAACACACTACCCTTTTAGGTAAGCCAATTATCCTTGTTTTGTGGGGACAGAACCAAAGCAGAGGGAAATGAATTGTTTAAGGGCCACACATTTTAAGTCTTGAGCCAGGATTCCAATGCTCTTTTTGACTTCCTGACTCTTCTCAACCCATGGAAGCCTCCCTGGAAGGAATAATTTTCCCTGAAGGTGAGTGTCATGTATGAATAAGCCAATGGCATTTTCTCTACATTTTTGCATAATATTTTTAAGAAAAAAATCAGCTGCATGTACTCTGAAGAAAAACAAAGTCATTCTGCACAGTTTGGGTGCCTGTGTTTTAACTTTTGGCCTCAAGTAGACAAAATGGCCGCTTAATTTTACTGGCAGCATCTTACACTAGTGATTCAGGGGGGACATCGTAATATTTTTCAAGAAGATGAAAATTGGAACTTGCAAAACTTATCAAGACTATTCTTCAAAGACTCTGGAATCTTTTTTTGTTATGTGTTTTTCATAGGGGTTGGCAAAGCAGGGGCAGCTTATCTCTAATGCTCTCATTTCGAGAAGTATACTCTGATTCGTGAGATAGCAGATGTGGCTGTTCAGTCTTTTAATCCAAGTATATAACAGTGACACCCACGAATGCCAAAGAAACAGGTGAAAAAATATATATAGGTATTAGAACAAAATCAAAGTTTTCTGAAAATGGAAATGGATTTATTTTAAGATTCCGTAGCAAAGGCAGCCACCTTATCAAGATGCAGAGAAGAGAGCTGGAGTTGAAAAAGTGGAAGGTATAACTTTTTAAAGATTTCACCAAGTTTGACTAAGATCCTTATTCTCCAATGGTAGTCATTATTAATTCAAAATTTATTCAGCTCTAATGAAGCACTTTTTTCCCAATCAGTTTCTTCAGTTTAAACTGTAGGAAGAATCACTTGGTAAAATCTCTCTGATTATTAAAAATGCACACATATCCTTTGATCTAGTTCCTTCTAGAATTTAACCCTACCGAAATACATACATGTGTGTCTGGGAATTTAGGTGTAAAAATCTTCAGCATAGCATGAATGATATTAGTAAATGTTGAGAAATAACCCAAATCTTTATCAGTAGAGATCTAACAATATAGTTTCAATACATGTCAAGTAAAAATTGATAGTTTCGATGAGAAACTGACTAATCAACAAATATAGTTTTTAAAATTTTAACGTACTTCTCTCAAAAAAATTGAACAGTGGAATTATTCAGCCTAAATAGATGATTTAAATAACGCAGAAAAAGCTGACTCTAACAAACATACATAGTGTTTGTGTATAGTGTATAGTGTAGGGACACAATGTTAATAAACATAATGAACATTTTCAAGACCACTGTAAAAATTGTCTATGTAATGGAGCACAAAGAGAACCACAAATAAATTTAAGAACCAGAGTTGACCATCTCTCACCCCCATATAATAAAATTAGTACTCAATCAAAAAATTGAAACTGAAAATCCAACAAAGGATTAATACCTGAAATATATAAAAAAAACTCATAAAAATAACAACAAAAATAGCCTGATTCACAAAAGGACAAAAATATAAACATGTAATTCTTAGAGAAGGAACTGGAAATCTCCATAATCAAATAAAAAAATTCTTGGCCATATCAATAATCAGGGAAATTAAAATTCAAATAGCAATAGACACCATTTCACAGGTTGGCACACTTTAGTACACCCAGTAAAACCAATCGATCACAAAGATGTGGGGAGAAAAGAAACACATTCATTATGTGTGGGTGCTGGTGGGGACAATAAGAAAGCCATGCTCTTTCTAGCCAGCAATAGCACGTGAAGTTCTACCCTGGAGAATGGCTTGCCTTTTCATAAGTTCCATGTAGAAGGATGCACCCTATGGCAATCTTAGTAACAGTGATAATGTGGAAACAATGTAAACGTCACACAGAAGGGTAATGTTATATTCACATGATGGCGGACATTTAAAAATACATTTAGAAACAGTTCAGATATTTACATGCATTAAAATATAAAAACATAATATTGGATAAAAAAGGAAGTCACTACAATGTAGAGAATGATACCATTTATAAGGCAAGAAGTTAGTCTTATCTTTGAATATGGTTATGAAAATCCAGGGAAATAATAATTTGAATGAGAGGAAAGCGGTGATGTCTGAAGAGAAAATGAAGAGTAATGAGACATATTTTGCAGATGGAAAGTTCTCTGATCTTTTTATCTTCTTTCTTTCTCTTCTTCTCTCTTCCATCCTTTCCAAGAAAGAATTCTTTTTTTTTCCCATAAGAATTCTTAAACAAGTATGACACAATTTTGATACTTAAATTTCTCTTGTTGGTACACACACAGGTGTTGGTTGTATTCTTTTTCATATTTTTCTATATGTTTTCATTATTTCATAATTTAAAGTAAAACATTAAAAAAAATCACTCAACTATAAGATCCTTTTCTATTCACATTTTTTGAGCCCTGAGCCAGACTCTTACGACCACATGCCTTACCATTGCTAGCATATCTTACCAAGCCCCCTGGCCTTTCATGTAATCTAGCTGTCCTATTGCTTCCAGGATATTCCTAAAAAATACACTGAAGTAGGTAGAGCAAGCATCAGAATGTTACTGATTTTATAGATGAAAAAAGAGAGGTCTTTTGCCCAAGGCTCTATAGGAAGAAATGGACTTAAACCACTAGTCTCCCTGTAAAGTGCTCATTTCATTATTCACCTTTCCTTATATTATTTCATGTCAATTTTACCTTGAAAGATAGCTCAATATCCTTTTATATTATATACAAACATGATGAAAAAGAGCAATAAGGCAAATAGATCTTACCTCTTGTGTCAAACCAGATTAATTTGTAATTATTATCTACATTATTAGTTTCTGGTATTGTTTTATTTTTTTTTATTTTATTTTTTTTTTTAAAGATTTTATTTATTTATATGACAAAGAGAGAGATTACAAGTAGGCAGAGAGGCAGGCAGAGAGAGAGGAGGAAGCAGGCTCCCTGCGGAGCAGAGAGCCCGATGTGGGCCTCGATCCCAGGACCCTGAGATCATGACCTGAGCCAAAGGCAGAGGCTTAACCCACTGAGCCACCCAGGCGCCCTCTGGTATTGTTTTAAAGAAAAGACTCACAATAGCCATGTTTTTGGTTTTGAGGGGGGAAAACACTTTATTGATATTATAAAGTAAAAACCTAGTGAAAATAGAAGAAAAGGGAAATCTGTGTATAGATGAAGACAATAGTAAGCAGTAAAGGAGAAGAAGAAAATGTTACATCAAATTGGGTACTTACAACATCCAACTTCATTAGTTGGGGAAGCCCAGTGGAGACAGCCAAGCTGGATTTCCAACGGAGAAACCTGGATGAAAGGAGCATCTTCCCATCAGGTGAGACTTCCAACTGACCATTCCCATCAGGGCCATATTTATAGGACAAATGAAGGGGTCCAAAGTTAGGAAGCTAAACATGTATTTGCCAACAGGCAGTTTGGAGCAAGTGCATTCCCATGTTATTATGTCTTTATGTCTTCAAGGAGCCTGGGCTAGATGCTGTTGCCTCCCCTCCTGGTTTCCATTCTGGGGAGCCAGCCCAATGGAGCCAGAGGTAATGCAACACAAATTTTTTAGCTCTTGGTGTCCAGACCAGAAGGGCCGTTCTGACCTGGAGGGCAGCTGATGTCTACTAACCAGGGTCCCAAGGTCATTCATGCAGCGTGAGTCTCAAACAACACGTTTTAGCTTGCCTGTCTACATGCAGTTCTGGATGGTGGGTTATGCAGGACAAATCACTAAAACCTCCATCCATACAATGCAGGCATTCACTAAGGATCCACAGAAACTGGGCCTTGATTGTATGTCAGGAGTTGGAGACATATTGCTCAGGCTTCACATGTGACTTCCCAATGGTATTAGCCACATGGAAGGTACTTATTTAGTGATGATTCTTAACTACTTAAATGTAACATGTGTTTATGTTTCCTTACAAACATGCACACACACACACACACACACACACACACACACACACACGCAGAAACATGGCCACGGCGAGTATGACTTTCACCTCTTGTCTGATCTGCTTTAAACTTTGGACTGTGACATTTTACCCTGATGTTCATCACCCTTATCCCACTGAAGAGTTCAGGGCCTTGCTGTTGGTTGACTCATGCCATGTCATACAGTTCAGTGGAATATTTTATTGATTCCATTGCAATTTCTTCAAATAGAAGGCCACCGCTCTCTTCCTGAGAAGTGCTTACACGGTCCAAACCAGGCTGTCAATCTATAGGTGACTCATGGTGTTTCTTAGTTGTTAGAAATCTTACTCCATGAAACAGAGAACAGTGGTCTGCAAAATTAAGCAAGCAAGCATTCTTAACATGTGTTCTGCAACCAGTTGCAATTTCTTTTTCCTCCTAATGCTCTGAGAGTGTTAACCTCACATAGTCAGTGAGAACTTTCAGATTATGTTTCATGTAAGGGTTGTATATGGAAAGGCTCTTAGAAGCTCACCTCAGCTAGTCTAGGAGTGCTAACCCCTTTGTCAGATAGAATTCCTGACTCCATTGCCCCATTAATCTCTGAGAGACAGAGCCAAGGCAGGAGGTGCCTCTTGAAATCCTCTCCTCTGGGTCAGGAGATCTTTTTCTTGCTAACATGTCAGCATAAAATCTGGGGTGTGAAGTCTCATCCTGTTGTCATATCCATCAAATTGCTCACCATCTATTTCCATTATCACTGCTGTGCACAGCTAGGTTTAATGGTCTCTCACAGCAAAGTGAATAGGGAGGGAGGGCCATATAAAGTGAGTCGGACAGGGTTAGGATTCTTTCTCCCTACAGCAAACATCCCATGAGGGAGGAAGAGTGGTCATTTCTTTTTCATTCTAACAATGAAAATTAAGATAATAAACCACAGGTCCTAGATTCTACAGAAAAGGAAGAAATTACAGTAATTCCTTATGTTTAGAACATTCCCTCTTTCAAGAGAGCTTAAAGCTTTTAATAGGCTTTTCCCAACCTCCAATCACCCATGCCTTAATGAAGACTTCTTGAACCATGTACTAAGGGATTATATATATATATTTCCTTATTCTCATACTCCTGAAATTTATGGCCTGTTGACACTAAATCTTTCACAGTGGAAACATTTTTGTTCCTATTTATTCATGAATATTGATCTTTCTATTCCCTTGTCCTTTAGGATTCTTCCCCTACAGTTTATTTTTAATGTTCTTCTCTAAGAACATTACTGATGTCCTCTAAGAATATCACACTGGTGCTTGCGTTAGAAGGCAGGCTCAGTGGGGTGCCTGGGTGGCTCAATAGGTTAAGTGTGAGACTCTTGGTTTCAGCTCGGGTCATGATCTCAGGGTCATGAGATTGAGCTCCACAAGGAGATGCGTGTAGGGCCCCATGCTCAGTGGGGAATCTGCTCAAGATTCTCTCTCTCTCTCTCTCCCCCCACACCTCTCCCTTTCTCTCTCTTTCAAATAGATAAATAAATCTTAAAAAAAAAAATAAAGCTCAGAGAAATGGAGAAGAATGGCGTCTATATTTACAATCAAAAGACCTAGACAGGAGTCCGTTTTGACACATATCATTTGACCATGAGTAAATTAATTTATCTTCCTGGGTCCTAGTTCCCTTACCTGTGAAATGAAGAGGTTAGTTCCTTTGTTGTTATAACATGTATGACATGATAACCCAAAGTCCAATGAGCCCCATCTATGTCTACACGTTTATCTCACCAATTCTTATTCCTTTGTTCTCATAGGAGTTACTTTTCCTTGTCCATCAACTTGACTTCCATATTTGGCTTCTGTCTGGAGTCAGTTGCCTTAGGAGGTATATATTTTCAGTTATTTTTTTCCTTCTTACTAATTGGATAAAATTATATTTTTTTCAATGAATTGAATAAATACAATTTGAGTCCTTGATTGTGCTGCTGCTGAATAGCATTTACATTTTTTAACTCCCTTTGGGATGAGGGATAATCTAGCATTGCCATATGGTGCTCACACCATTTCATCAATGATTATTTCTGCAAAGATGCGGTGGAGCTTGGTATTCCATATTCTGAGATATGCTTATCAACTGAGGTTAGAATTAAAGACTTCTTTTCTGTCCTTAGGATGTAATTCCATCAAAAACAGCTAAATAAAAGAATAAAGTTTTAAAATATATTTTTAAACTTTTTTTTGTTTTTTTGTGAGTCCTATTTCCTTTATAAATCTCTTTCTCATATTTTAAATAAGCTACGCTTTTTCTGGCAGGCTGTTGCTTTCATATTGTTTTACAAAATATGTTCATGTTGGGTTTTGAAGCAGATGCAGAGCTCCTGTCTTTGTATAAGGGAATACGGTTGGCTTTTTACTTTTCCTCTCTTCTCTCTTCCTCACCTTGAAATGAACATTGGAGTTTGGGGGAGATAAAAGGATGGATGCTCCCATGTTCTCTACCTTGAAAACTCAGGGAGCACAGGATTACCAGCCCAACTCATTTCTCTCTCTCTCTCTCTTTTTTAAGATTTTATTTATTTATTTCACAGAGGGAGACAGATCACAAGGAGACAGAGAGGCAGGCAGACAGAGAGAGGGGGAAGCAGGCTCCCCGCTGAGCAGGGAGCCCCACGTGGGCCTCGATCCCAGGACCCTGAGATCATGACCTGAGCCGAAAGCAGAGGCTTTAACCCACTGAGCCACCCAGGCGCCCTCATTTCTCTTTCACTAAGCACCCACTGGATCATTTCTATTGCCTTCTGAATTTCTCACAAGTAGATCAGACACATCTGCTCTGCTTTCTAAATTTAATACAAACACTACATTTTATAAGGAGTCCCATTGAAGCCCTTCAATTTTAAGTTTGAGAGGAAGAAAGTTGAGCTCCTCAACCCCTCCCTCAGGTGCTGGGTGTGTGTGTGCATGAGAGCAATTGAGAAAGCGAGAGTAAGAGAGAGAGAGAAAGGAGAATGAGAGAGAGAAAAAGAGAGAGAGAGAGAGCGCATTTCTCAGCAAGAAACTCAGTCTTCCATTGGTTCTCTGCTAAGAATCTCTTCATAGATTCCTTCTGTGCCCCTTCAGTATGCTCAATAATGAGATGATGGATCCAAGAGACCTGCAACTAGTTCACCAATAGTGGCTTTAAAGATTTCTCTGGGAGGAGAAATCTGTCTTATGCTCTCAGAGATATCTGATATCTGCTGTATTTTGGCCTTGCAGTAGAAACTTTGAGTTTAATGTCATAGTACAAATATAGCCCTAACATTGACAAGAAATCATTTTTTAAAAGCCACATCTTGACTGAAATTCAAACATTTAAGAGGACTAAACATCCTCCAATCATTTACACTTGTTAAAAACTTGGTCCTCAATAATACTAGATCACTATAAGATAAAATGAAACATTCTTTCATTTTTTAATATTTTAATTACAATACACCAGAATTCATTCTACAACTATCTTTTGAACACCTACTCTATGACTCTTTGCTATGCAATGAGAATGCAAAGCTGAATAAGACAGAGGCTTTCTTCTCAAAGAGTCTGTAAATGAATAGGGAAAACAGGTAATCAGAGGGCACTCTCTAAGTACAGTTAGCAAATACATGCACAGTGTCACAAGAGCCTATAGGAGAAGCACCCAGCCCCATATATGGGATATCATGGAAAGTGTTCTGGAAGAAATGGTGTAAAGAATAATCCTGAAGGTTGAGTATAACCAGGAGAACAGAAGAAAAGAGAGTTCTTGGGACAGAGCAGAACACATGGAAGGATCCCAATTTATTAGAAGAATAATTCATGAACTCAAAAGGGCACAATTACTACAACTAGACAATATGACATGGCAAGTGATATAAACAAGAGTTAGACGGTCATGACCTTTTAGAACATAATATCAAGAAATTTACACTTTAGGCAGCATCCACAACTATGAAACTCAGAGTATGGAGGTTATCTTTTAATGCATAGATACTTCATAGTTTTTATTTTTTTGCATATTTTCTTGCTTAGCTTTCATAATAAAATTATGATAAAAGTGTTAGTTTCTTACAGAGGTGAGTAAAATGGGCTTACAGATGTTAAGAGGTTTGTTCAAGGTCACACAATAGCTTTGGCAGGATGAGATTTTGAGTCTTTATCTTTTAAACTTTGTTCCTCCTTATTTTTATCATGCTAATGTAGGTTTATGGACACTTGAAAAACTCTAGATAATTTTATCTATTAACCAGTGATTGTTTACACATAAAGATCAAAAGTTACAATTCTAAGAAAAATTTTTAAAAGTTAGGTAAATCTATTCTCAACTAATGCACTTTATTCCTTTCCTTTCTAGTTAATACAAATTCTTACAAGTTTTAGTTATACCTATGCTAAAATATTTCTCCGTGAGGAAGTCCATGAAATTACCTTGGTTACTCTAGTTCTATACTCACTACTTGGTATCTAACTAAACCCATTCCTACCCTTTAATCTGGGAAGCATTTTTTTTTAAATTTTATCTATTAATTTGAGAAAGAGAGTGCACACAAGTGGGGAGGAGGGGCAGAGTGTGAGGGAGAAGCAGACTCCTCGCTGAGCAAGGAGCCTGAAGTAGAAGACAGATAGACATTTAACTGAGCCACCCAGGTGCCCCTAATCTGGGGAGCAATTAACCCACTTGATAAATAGATGTTAAGTCTAGATGATATAGATAGATAGATAGATAGATAGATAGATAGATAGATAGATAGATAAACTTAAGGACCATTTATCAAACTGCTACTTCAGGATCAACAAACCCAGTTTTTCTGTTCCTTTTAACTTTAAATAATTTTTGTTGCATTCTCCAGAAAAGAAAAATAAACAAAATGAAATGAAAGGCTAATAAGGCTAATACCACCTGAAATGGCATGCAAGACCCAAAGGTTGAGAGGAATGGACTCCAGATAAAGACATCTATTGGGGCACTTGGGTCAATTAAGCATCTGCCTTTGGCTCTGGTCATGATCCCAGAGTCCTTGAATTGATCCCTACTTGGGCTTCCTGCTCAGTGGGGAGTCTGCTTCTTCCTCTCTCTCTGTTCCTCCCCCAACTTTTGCTTGCTTCCTCTCTCTATCTCTTTCTCAAATAAATACAAATAAAAAAAAAGAGTATTGGAGGATCAGGGACCTTCCCTCTTCATGACTTAGATATGCTCCCTACAAATTCATGACCAATGAAGAGTTGAATCATAGTAATCATATATTAACGCTACCTAACTTCTTTACATTTTTTTAAAAAATAAGACTTTATGCTTTTAGAGCAGTTTTAGGTTAACAACAAAATTGAAGGGAAGGTGCAGAGATTTACCATATGGCTCCTACCCCCACACATACATAGCTTTTCCCATGATCAACATCTCCTACCACCATGGTACATTTATTACCATTGATGAATCTACATTGACACATCATAATCACCCAAAATTCATAACTCTACATTACATTTCACTCTTGGTGTGTTGTCATTCTCTGGGTTTGGACAAATGTATAATGACATATATATTCATCCATATAGTAGCATACAGAGTATTTTCACTGTCCTAAAAATCCTCTTTGCTCCACCTCTCTGATTACTTTCAACTTGCCAATGGGGGAATTGATATGAACACAGGGAATCTGTCTTGACAGATCTTTAACTCTATACCCTTATGCTATCTCATCTAGTTTGAAAAGTATCAGGAAAAGTCCCTGATGGTCCCTTTTGACTTATTTTCCTATTACTAGACCAATAATCTGCATCCAGAAATCCAGAGTCAATTAAGAACATGAACTCTTTCATGAGAAAGCAGCTGGGAGTGTGGGGGAAGTGTCTTACAGAAGAAATGGGGAGGTATACCGGGCAGGTGGAGCAGTGATTCCCACCAGATTCCCTGAATTCTTATGGAGTAGTAGCCTAACATCTGCTTGAATGCTTCAATGATGGGACAATAAGTACCGTAACAAGTATAAATGTTCTGCAGTATTGTTTCTGAAAATTTCATTAATTGAAATGCATATCAAGCCTAGAATCCTTTGTTTTCTTAAGATCTTTAAAATGATGAATCAAACTTTCTGAGCAACAGGAGTGAGAAATTTGGAGAACCCTTATGATTCACTGGTTGCCAGAGGAACTGAAAATGAAAAGACCAACAGAGTCGTATTTTCAAGCTCTTGACTCCAAAGAGTTTTGTTTGTGAGAATTTTGTTTTATAATTTTTTTTTTTTCTAAATAAAAGTTCACAGTCGAGTATTTGAGCTATTTTGGTTTAAACAAAAAAATTGGTTTGGCTTGATCCTTCGTGAATGTTAGGCAGCATATTGTAAATGCAGTGAAGGGCTCTGAGGACCCTTCTGTCAAGCAAATTGACATTGTTTCCCACTGTGTGTGTGAGGTAGAGTGTTTGGGAAGACTGTGCATGGATAAGCAAGCAGCCACCAGTGGGCGATGAGGAGAGGACTGGATGTGGTGGAGTGACACATTGGATGTACCCTTCTAAACATGTCTGTGGTCTTAATTCCCTGCTATTTCCTCTGTGTCTTACTAGAAGGTTGGGAATAGGAACAAATGAGAAAGTGAGATTTTTTATTTGTAGCCTTGGAAAGCACTAGACCGAGCATCGGGAGACTTAGATTTAAACCTGGTTTTGATAATTTACAAGGTGGCTTTCTTTCTCTCTTTTTTAAGTGATTATAATATGTCGAACATGACAATACGCTAGACTACATATAATTATATAATTAGTTAAATATAGTAACAGATTTAATCCTCAAAACAACCTTTTGAACATACTGTTACTATTTTTCCAGTGTAGAATTGAGGAAACAGAGAGATTAAGTGCTTGCTAAAGTCATCCATCCTGTAAGTGCCAGAACCAGTAGGGTGACTCCAGACACCATCTACTCAGCTCTATACTATCTGTCACTAGTTCACTTTTATTAAGTACTTACCACATGCAACATATTGTTTTTTGCACTTTGTATGTTAATTCTTACCATAATTCTAATTAAATCACGGATTAAACTGTGATGGTTTATTTGAGTAAAAAAGAAGTGAGTGCAAGGCATTATTATAATTATTAATTATGCTCCAATTTTAGAGAAATCTTGTAGTATAACACTTTTCTACCTAATTTAGACAACCACTTCTGTAATAGTAATTTTGTAAAAATTTTGTAATTTTATAATTTTATCTTCTACATAATAAAAAGCATATCAAATATTTTAAGATATTATGTATAAAATAGAATTATATAATAATAGTATTATCAGAGCTATCTTAACTGTTTTCTGTCTAATATTCATTCAGTCCTGAAAACTGTCAGTGAGTTATTTTTCTTAACTTGTGAATGAGAAGGGTTCAGAAATGGGACTGCTGTGATCCCCAAAGCCAAGCATTTCATCACTATAGAATTCTGGCTCTCACTGCCCTAATTTTCTACCTTGTCTTCGTTTTTCTCTCCCCTTATCAAAATTGTATTTTTTTTTACCTGTAAGCAACAGCGAGTTAATTCATGCTAAAGTGCATGNTTTTCTCTCCCCTTATCTGAAACCTCTACTTTCTCACCGCCTTGTGCTTTTGGAGAGGCAGGGATGGACGAGGAAAAGCCTAGATAAAGCAGGAAAAGTATCCTTGTTCAGACTTTAACGATTCTTCTTGCGGAAGTGAAAGCATGTGTGTGACACGTGTAACAAAATTTCCTCTTAATGAGCATTTCTTTTTCTCCTCACCATTTTTTTAGCAGGATGCCACCCTGTCACCTCTGGGGAATCCTGAGCTGATACAAATTGATTCAGCCTCTGGAAGAAGAAGGAGAAGTTCCTTCCAGAAAAAAAAGAAAACCATTTAAGAATGGATAAAATTCTGAATTTTATGGTAAATAGAGTCTTTTCCTTTCCCTTCCCTTCCCTACCCTTCCCTTCCCGTCCCTTCCCTTCCTTCTCTTCTTTTCTTTTCTTCTTTGAGAGCACTGGGGATTGAGGGGCAGAGAGAGAGGGACAGAGAGAATCTTAAGCAGCCTCTATGCCCAGTGCAGAGTCCAGTGAGGAGCTCAGTCTCAAGACCCTGAGATCCTGAAGTGAGCCAAAATCAAGAGTCAGACGCTCAAACAACTGAGCCACCCAAGTGCCCTGAGTTTTTTATTTATTATTTGTAAATCCTCTTATTACCGGGAATGTAACACACTAGTCAGCCCCCCAGGTGTGCACTTTTCCTAATGAGCACTGAGGTGCAGAAATGGAGCAGGAGAACTATAAGGGTAGACAACGGCTTCTCTACATTTACGGAAGGTCTGTTTTAGGTTTTATGTGAGGTCCCATGTTTTCAGAGGCAACTTTGCACTCCTGTCTGCTTCACCTCACAAAACGTAACTTGACTTATATGGGGCAAGAGTGTGCATGTGAGGAATGCAGTAGGGCATTAAGTCCCAAAGGGCTAAAAAATACTGGGGGGTCTGGCCTCAACCTCACAGTGTATGAACTAGGGCAACAGAAGTAACTTTTTCCGTGTGAGTTTCCTATCCTTAAACTGGGCATAATAATAATAGTACACAACTCATACAGTTGTTGCAAAGGTCAAATGAGAAACTCTCAGAAATAACAAAGCCTGGCACATTGCATTCATGCACATTGCATATTATGATGACCTTCGTTTATAATCTCACTGGTACAAAGGACTCAGGATCATGACCTATTTTTTTTTTTTCTTTTGGTAAAAAACACACAACAAAACATATATGTCCTGTATGCAATGTCAAAACGTGCATGAGCACAGGGTGGGATTTTGGGGCAGAATTTGTTTTGGAAGGTCCACTGTTCTGCCATCACTCTCTTGCCCAAGGGAAGAAGGAGATAAGCTCACGTCTTTTTCCAGACTCAGTTCTCCATAGACATTCTCAGATAATGGATTTTGCCACCCAAGACAATGGTCTTTTGGAATATACAGATTGCTGAACGAATCTGCCAAGACTTCTAATTTGTGTCTCACAGAATTTGAAAGCTACAAGGGACCACATTAGCTCTTTCACATACAAAAAATTGATGCACAGAGGATAATCTTTTGAAAATGTAAGTTTAATTATATCATCTTTCTGAAAGAAGCCACTCAGTACTATTAACATAAAACACTCTTTAGCCTGAGTTACATGACCCTACATGGTTTGGTCTTGGTTCAGTCTTGCAGACTCGTTTCCACATCCCCTTCCCTTTTAGTTTACTTAACTCACATCACCCTGCTACTACTAACACACATTTTCTATTGCTAAGAACATATTACTTTCTTCTTTCCTCTGCTCCCCTGATCCCTTCACCTAGCTAAATTCTACTCATTCTTAATATGTCAGTTTAAAAATCACATTGTCTGAAAAACTTTCCTTGGTCTCCTAGCCTAGATCAGGTCCCTGCTGATAAATGCTCCATTATCTATCATAAAACCAACATTTTTTTCTCAGTATTATTATCTTTTTGACCACACATCCTATGTAAGACCAGAAACTGTGAGAAATCTGAAACTATGTCTTATTTGATTAACATCGTATTAACATTACTTAACAGAGTGCCCAGTGTATCATAGGTATTTAATAAAGAATAGCTGAATGAACTCAAAAATAACACAGCAATTATGGTTTTGCTAATGGCCCAAGTCACATTACTGATCAGTGAGGCAACAGTAATATATTTTTTTTTAATTTTATTTATTCATTTGACACAGAGAGAGAGACTACAAGTAGGCAGAGAGGCAGGCAGAGAGAGAGGAGAGAGGAGGAAGCAGGCTCCCCGCTGAGCAGAGAGCCCGATGTGGGCCTCAATCCCAGGACCCTGGGATCATGACCTGGGCCGAAGGCAGCGGCTTTAACCCACTGAGCCACCCAGGCACCTGAGGCAACAGTAATATTAGAGCTAATTTCTAAACCACCATGACCAAATAAAGACCCTATGGGAATGAAATATATATTGTAAAAGGAAGATCTCTGAGAAAACGTGTATCAGGAAGATCCTTGAAGATATAATTGTCACTTTTTGTTTTGATTCCACTAGTCACAGGAATTTATAGGGATTTAAATTTTGGTTTTGATCCATACTGATAGTAACAAAAGTTAGGGTTCAGGGAAGCCTTGACAAAGCTCCCCGCAGGTGTCGTGTGTGAGGAAATGGCCAGCTGTGGCAGCTCGATAGACTATTTCTTTATGTGTTTAAGCATGTAAAATGTCCTAATGATTTATACCAGGCATTAGAAAGCAATTTATTAATCAGTCTTCTTTATCATGTTGTGTGACTGAAGAGTGGGTAACCGTACCAAATTAGCAGGATAATGGCTTTCTTTTTTTTCGAAAACAAAAATCCTCTTCAATTTCCTTGAGTTAGCTAAAACAGGTACTAATGTAGGGCTTTCAAAAATGCCAGGTGGTGTAACATGGACTTTGAAAAGCAGGGGATACTCTTTGCCTTATACCATTTTGACATGAGAAAGGTTTCATAGGAGTGCTCTACTTTCATATAATAGTGAAAGTGCATATTAGAATTCTATTTTTTTATGAAGACATTATGTGTCTAAAAAATGCCAAAGCAATATTGATAATAAAAAGGAGTGACAAAGATAGTAGCTAGAGAACTGAAAATTGACATAACCGTAGGATGTAATTTTTCTCAGTTTTGATACATTTTTATTTCCTTATCTTTCACATATCTCATTAGAATGGTCTTAGAATACATGGTAAAAAAGAAAACAAACTTAGGAAGTTGATCTTATTATCATTAAGATGTCAAACATAATAAGATTCATGGAAGGATGAAACATTAATATATTTAAAAAGCATGCATTTTGAGAGTTTTAACTGCTTTATCTTTTTTGAAAGTTTTACTTTCAAAGTAAAAAAGTAACTTTTTTTTCCTTCTTTATTCTTTCCTGGAAATATGTATTTTCATTTTGTGGTTTTGTAGCAGGGTACAGAAGGGGATGTCTGTAAGTTTGCATATTTGTAAGGTATTTTCTTCATAAGTTGTTATTTATTTCTTCCACTATCTACATTCAATAGACAAATGAAAAATCTATTCTGCGTTCTTTGGTTTCTGCTTACCATTTCTTTCTAGCATCAGATAGTAAAATATATCAACCTAGCCCCCAAACTCACTATTCTGTCTCTGATTCCCAGTCATGTTTCCATCTATTGTAGCTAAGCTGCCTGAGGTTCAGAAACTGAGTACTCCTCACATTCCTCGATTGGATAGAGATATTTGACTCCCTCCATCAAAAAATAAGTAAAACCTCACCTGTCAATCAAGTCCCTTAGCTCTAAGGATAGGCCTTGTCAACAGCTCATTGTTTCAGTTACAACCGTGGTATTTTCATCATGACATGGGCTGCCATTTTGGATGGACATTCAGGAAACTAATCACAGGATCATAGACTTGAAAGAGCTACGTGGCTCATCCAGTGTAACTGGCTTCCCACTTACATATAAGAACATCTTTAACATTCCGTGACATATTGTTTTGTTTTATAGATTTCTGATGGGACTTCAAAAGAAAACATGGACTGATAACATTAACAAAACCTTATCTTCTTTGTTGAGAAGCACGGTACAGTGAAGATCAGAAATATAAGTTGAACTTGCTTGTAGGGTGGACTGGATGAAACTGCATTGTGGTAGCATCCGCACTTGTGGTGAGAGGCCAGCCACAGGCAGAGCCAAGAATGGAGAGAGCAAAGTTATGAGAAACCCACCATCTACCACCAAATAACACTTGGCTTAACACATGTCATATGCTGAGAACGCTGGTTGAGTTAAGATTTAAAGAGCAAAGCAAAGCTCCTAATATCAAGGAAATTACAGTCTTTGTAAAAAGACAATCCCCCTGAGATAATAACCGAATAAGTGCTTAATTATTGGGTATAGACATGTTAATTGGAAGCATTTACACGAGTTAGGTATAATCAAGTTTATACACATAAACAATACCTAAAGGCAGTAAATATCTGATAGAAAAATTAAGCATTCTGTCATCAATTTATTCCCAGATATTTAAATACTTTATTATTGTAGCAAAATCAAAAACCATAAAAAGGACACTGAATTGTATTAATTGTTTTAGTGGTTGCTTTAGGATTTACAATGTACATCTCTAATTAATCAGAGTCTATGTCCAAATGATATTATATACTTCACAAGTAGTGTTAACCATTGGAACAGTATATTCTAAATTCTTTCCTCTCATTCTTTGTGCTATTGTTGTATGTTTTATGTTTCTATAAGCTGTAAATACACAATGCATTGCTACCATCTTTGTTTTAAATGGTCAGTTATGTTTTAAGACTGTTCAAATAAACAAAGAAAATTCATTTTGCTTCATCTGCTCCATTTCTTATTGTTCTTTATTTGTTTGTTTACATCTCAATTTCTGCCTGTCATCATTTGTTCTTAAAAAACTCCCTTTAACGTTCTTTGAGATGGATCTCCTGGCAATGAATTGTCTCCATTTTGTTTATATGAGAAAGTTTTGATTTGTCCTTTATTTTTGAAAGGTATTTTCATTAAGTTTAGAATTATAGCATAAAGGTTTATTTCCTTTAGCACTTAAAGGATGTCTCTTCATTGTCTTCTGTCTTATATAGTTTTTGACAAGAAGCATTTTATATTTCTCATCTTTATTGTCCTGTGGATAACACGTCTTTTTTCTATGGCTGCCTTAAAGATTTTGTCTTTGGCTTTTAGCAGTTGGAATGATATATCCACATGAGTTTTTTAATTTATTTAGGTATTTTCTTTTCCCCCTCGGGTACTGATCTTGCTTGGTGTTCTCTAAGATTCTTATATCTGGGGTTTGGTGTTTGCCATTAATTTTCAAAAATTTGTGGTTGTTTCTTCAAACTAGGACCGAAACATCAGCTCTTTTTGAGTCTTGAGGCTGTAGGGTTTTGGACTGGAACTATAATATTAGTTCTCCTTGGTCTCCAGCTTGCTGACTTGTCAGCCTCCATATTTGCATTAGCTAATTCCTTAAAAGAAATCTGTCTATTGGAGGAGCCTGGGTGGCTCAGTCAGTTAAGTGTCTGCCCTTGGCTTAGGTCATGATCCCAGGGCCCTGGGATGGAGCCCCATATCAGGCTCCCTGCTCAGTGAGGGCCTGCTTCTCCCTCTCCCTCTGCTGCTCCCCCTGCTTGTGGGCTCTCTTTTCTCTTTTTCTCTGTCAAATAAATAAAATCTTAAAAAAAAAAAGAAATCTCTCTCTATATATAGCGAGACATCTCGTGCAGGTTAATAGACACTGTGGTAAGTAGATTTTATGCCTGGAAATGATCATGACTCTCCTCCTTCTAGCCTTCAGTTGTGGGGGTAAGAGTCAATTTAGCCAGGAGTTAATCGGCATTTGGGATATTTGGTTGTTATGGTTAACCTCAGGAATTACAGTCATCAAATTTCCTGGGACTCCCTTGTTTTCCGAGGGGCAGTGTCCCTTCCAGAGGGCTTCCCTCCATGTCGGCCCTACCCTCAGCTTAAAAAGTCTTCCCTTTCTGCTTCCCCTTTTCTCCTGGCTTTGTACCACTTCCAATGGTATTCATCTGCAACTTGTTATTGGATACTGGTCATCCCAACTTGTTACTGGGTACTGGTCAGCCTTCCATGGAGGCTGGTGGGACTGTTCTTGGCTGCTGTCATGAAGCCCCAGTCCTGAGGAGGCACCGTGTCCCTGGACCTTGGGGAAGTAATCAGGTCAGTGCTCTGCTCCCTTCCCTGACTGTAGTTCCGGGCAACTTACCCTCTCCCAGGTACTGAGAGGTTTTTTGTTTTGTTTTGTTTTTTTCTCCTATTCCTACTCCTGTTGCCATGAGTTTTCAATACTGTCCAGAAAACACAGAGATTTTTGCCCCTTTCCCATCAGTTCAAGGCTCTTGTTCTATGAGGGGCATGGGGAGCAGCCACCGTGTGGAGGGTGGGGTTCTGTTCCTTTCCCATAGTGGCTGTCTCCCTTCAACTAGCCTGTACCACAAGAGACGCTTTCTCAAGTCTCTAGTTTAATATATTTGTGAAAACCTATTGACGTCCATGGAGAAGAGTCTGCACGTAGCTGGGAATTCCATTTATATCTTCACCCCCAGCAGTTCCATATTCTCTCATTAGTCAACATTTTGTCTTTACCAATTTACTAATAACTACAGCCGAATTATTGCTATTGGTGTCTCAGGTAAGCAAGTGTCTTGTCTCTCCCTGCTGGGATCCGTCTATTCTGAGATTTCAGGCTGGCTGTTTGCCAGAGGAATGCAGCTTTCAAGTAGGTTCAAGAAAATTGTGAATTCAGATATCCAAGCTGCTTTCTTTTTGTAAGAGTGTGAGAGATGTAGTTTGCAACTTTTTACAGCTCAAGTGGAAACGAACACTCTGAAAAAATGTTTAAGCCTTGGAACCACTTCTGATGATGACATGAGGTTACTGAGTTTAATGCAATGGAACAGTGAGGTATAGTGCGCAGGGCCCTGAGCTGGTACTCGTGTCTGTGTTCCAAGCCTGACAGTAATTATGGTGTGTTCTCCAACAAATGGCGTATTCTCTTTGGGTATCAGCTTACCTGATTTAGGCTAGATATATCTAAAGTCCTTTCTAGATTGATGAGCGTAATGAGAGAGGTTTTTTTTGACTAGGATATAAGTCAATGCAGAAATAAATCATTAGCAGTCTGGCAGTTACCTAATTACTAATTTAGGATTCTTCTGAAAAATCTCTGTTTTTTTCAAAAGTTCTCTGTTAGTCTAGCATAACCTTTGAGATTTCTGGTATTCAATTTAATTTACTTGCTCTACTAGTCAAAAATAGTTTTTATTATAAGTAATAGTAAAGTCCAAAATTTAGTGGTAGGATGAGGTTAGTTATATGGATAATAATGACTAGTGAACAATGCAACATACTTCATACATTTGTATGTACTAGGTACCTTTTAAAGTATACTCTATATAAAGACTTGGGACTCTAGGAAACAAACTGAGGGTTTCAGAAGGGAGGGGGGTAGGGGAATGTGGTAACTGGGTGATGGGTATTAAGGAGGGCATGTGTGGTGATGAGCACAGGGTGTTATATGCAACTAATGAATCGTTGAACAGTACATCAAAACTAATGTTGGCTAATTGAACATAATAAAAATATTTAAAAAGTATACTCCATGTATTAGTGCAATTAATTCTCAAAATAAATTATATGTGATAGGCATTACCATTATGAGTCCCATTGCACAGGAGAAAAAAAACAGGTTTTTCAAAGTGAAGTGATTAGAGGTATGTGTTCTCTGACATCAGGATAGGATATTATTAATTGTGGTTTTGAAAACCAAGCAAGTGGATGCAAATTTTATAAACAAAGCATAGAAAAAGAGAAGTAAAAAAATAGATTTAAAATAAAACACTTTCAAGACAGTAGTCTGATTAGATAAAAAGCCTTCGTATTGGTTATCTGTTGATGTGTTACAAATCATCTCAAAACAAAGGGGCCTAAAGCAGCAATTTTAATTTACTCATAGCTCAGTGGGGTGACATTTTGAGCTGGGCTCAGACAAGATGGCTCTTTTTTTGCTTCATGTGATGTTGTCTGAGCGCATTCATTTGTCTGGAGCATTTGGGGCAGATAGACCTGTCACTTCATACAGAGTCTCTCATTCTCAAGGGAGTCAAGCATGTTCACAAGATGACATTGCAAGAGAAGCATGTTCTATGTGACACTTTTTGAAGCCTGTGTTCAAAGTTGTTCCATTTTATTTCTGCCATGTTCCATAGTCAAAGCAAAACACAAGGTCAGCCAGTATTCAAGGGCCAGAAGCACAGACGTTTGTCTTGTTGGGAGGAGGGGTGGAGTTACACTGCAAAAAAGCATGCATGTAGGAACGAGAACAATTTATGGCCATTTAATAGTCTATCATCAAGTGTTTTATGTTCACAAATTATACATATTCCTGTCTTGTGCTGAAGATGCTCATGTCCATCTCAGGACCCAAAAATTCTCATCTAATTTTCTCTTCAAGCCCAAAGTTCAAAATCCATGAACATGTGATCAGGACTGGATGAAAATAACACCCTCCAGCTATTTCCCCCCCTTTTTTTATAGACCTATGGACAAAAATTAAAAGTTTTCTGCCCCCCCACCCTGAACTCCCATACAACACAGTAATCACTGCCATTTATAAAAGGAGGAATGGGAAAGAGGTTGCAGTCACTATATCATAGAAGTTTTGCAGTGTGGCAGGGCACAACTTATCAGGGTTTGCAAGCCTGAGGACAGCAGGTATTCCTTGGGTAAGTTTTAGTCTGCTCCCATGGAGTGGTCACCTAGTCTAATAATCCTCTGAGGCTCTTGGCTCTGTCCTTTTGATTATTGGTTCTGCCCTCTGAGATGCCCTTCTTTTTATGTAAGAGATGGCCTCTGTTGGCAACTGAGCACTTTTTCACTTTGTTGCTTAGCCATAGGAAGTTGGAGACTCAGACATTCATTTTTAACTGTCCAGCCTTTCTTTATTCATATTGGTAGAGTTCCTTTATAGATTTTCTGTGTATCATACTGTAATCAACATCATTAGATAAAAAGTACGATTTTTTGCATACAGTTCTCTCTGTACTTTGACATCCTGAGGACCTTTGTCAAGATGAGAAGGTCTGCTATACAACACTTGAAATCTTTCAAAGGTATTGGCAAAGGGTCTTACAGGTACATCCTCAATCTGACCTTTAGCCTGAGGATCTATCTTACTTTTAGACCCTTTTTGCTGGTTTGAGGCCAAAATTATAAGAATGAGCTTTATTTTCCAACCCAGATCATCCTGGGTTGGTTTTTTTTTTTTCCTGAATTTTCTCAAAATTCAACTTGTGAATTGGAACAGTTCCTTTATTCATTTCTCCTTCTTGTCACATTTGACTAAGAGTGGTTAATTGATACTTTTAGCATTCTGCTTGCTAATATCCTTAGCAAAATCTACACTTGATTAAGTACATATTCTCTCTTCCATGTTATCATAGATGACAGTTTGACAATCATTTGTCTACCCTATAAGAAAGATCACCATTTTCTAACCTCTTACAGAAGTTTTCTCACTATTTTCATCTTTTCATTACCTTTGTTAATAGTTCCCTTGCTGCTTTTCCAGCCAACTGGCTCAAAGCCAATGCCACCTGTATTGGAGTTTTGTCTCCAACTTTGGCATCCTACTTTTAAGTATGAATTACAACATCAGTTAACTTACTGCATAGCAAACCACCATGACACTTGTTGCCTTGAAACAATAATAATCTATTTGTTCACAATTCTATGGGTCAGTCATTTGGTCTGGGCTCAGTTGGGATAGTTTATCCCTGATCCACATCATGCACTTGGGCCTATTCTCAAGCCTGGGACACAGATGGGATTCTATAATGTTTGTAATGTCAGAAATAACTGGGCCTTCCTACCTGGATGCTGGCTGGAGCTTTTTCTCACGTTGGCAGTATTCTATTAGGCAAAGCAATTTACACGGACATCCAGATTCAAGGGGTGGAGGAATCTCTTGGTGGAGGAATGTCAAAATCTCATGGCAAAGTGGTGTACGTACCGTAATGGGAACATTTTGTAGCCAAGTTCTACAATTTACCAGAGATTGATAACTAGAAGGGAGAGGAGTTTTAAGGGGAGGTTTTCTTTTATTTTTGTTTTTTATTTTAAGGGAGGACTTTGTTTTTTCATTGAAGTATAATTAATAACATGTTGTATTGCTTTCAGATTTACAATAAAATGATTCAACAGTTCTATACATTACTCAGTGATCATCAAAGTAAGTGTATTCTTTTTTTTTTTAAATTTTATTTATTTAACACACAGAGAGAGAGACCACAAGTAGGCAGAGAGAGGAGGAAGCAGGCTCCCCACTGAGCAGGGAGCCCGATGCGGGGCTCGATCCCAGGACCCTGAGATCATGACCTGAGCCGAAGGGAGAGGCTTTAACCCACTGAGCCACCCAGGTGCCCCAAGATAAGTGTACTCTTAATATCCTTTATTTTCCTATCCCCACCCCACTCTGGCAACTACCAGTTTGTTCTCTGTATTTAAGAGTCTTTTTTTGTCTCTTTTTTTGAGTTTGTTTATTTTGTTTCTTAAATTCCACAAATGAGTGGAATCATATTTGTCTTTCTCTGAGTTATTTCACTTAACATTACACCAACTACGTCCATCCATGTTGTTGCAAGTGGTAAGATCTCATTTTTTTTATGGCTGAATAATATTCCATTGTATATGCATACAACATCTTCTTTATCCATTTATCTCTCAATGGATACTTGGGTTGCTTCCATATCTTGGCTATTGTAAATAATGCTGCAATAAACAGAAAACAAATTAGTTTTCATTTTCTTTGGGTAAATATCCCATATTGGAATTATTGGATCATATAGCAATTTTATTTTTATTGTTTTGAGGAACTTCCATATTGTTTTCCACAGTGGCTACACCAACTTGCATTCCTGCCAGCAGTGCATGAGGGTTCCATTTCCTCCACATCCTCACCTACACTTGTTATTTCTTGTGTTTTTTATTTTAGCCATTCTAGGCAGCTGTAAAGTAGTATTTCATTATGGTTTTACTTCCATTTCCTTGACTGGCTGCTATCTGTATCTGGATTTTGGAAAAATTTTACTCAGCTCTGCCCATTTTTAAGGCAGATCATTTGTTTTTGGGGGTTGTTGAGTTATGTAAGTTCCTTTTATATTTTGGATAGAGTACCTTTATCAGATATATCATTTGCAGATATCTTCTCCCACTCAACAGGTTGCCTCATTGTTTTGTTGATTCTTTCCTTCACTGTGCAAAAGTTTTTCATTTTGGTGCAGTCCCAATAGTTTGATTTTGCTTTTATTTCCCTTGCCTGAGGAGACACATCTAGAAAAATGTTGCTATGTCTGATGTCAGAGAAATAACTGCCTATATTCTCTTTTAGGATTTTTATGGCTTCAGTTCCCATATTTAGATCTTTAGTCCATTTTGAATTTATTTTTGTGCATGGTGCAAGAAAGTGGTCCAGTTTCATTCTTTTGCATGTTGCTGTCCAGTTTTCCTACCCATTTGTTGAAGAGATTGTCTTTTCCCCATTGTATATCTTTTCCTCTTTTGTTGTAGATTAATTGACCATATGAATGACCATATTAATTGACCAGTCTCTCTATTTTTGTTCTGAGGGAGGACTTTTCCTTTCTTCTTTTCTTTTTTCTTTCCTTTCCTTTCTTTTCTTTTCTTTTCCTTTTCTTTTCTCTTTTCTTTTCTTTTCTTTTCTTCCCTCCCCTTCCCCATCCCTTTCCTTTCCTTTTCCTTTCTTCCTTCCTTCCTTCCTTCCTTCCTTCCTTCCTTCCTTCCTTCCTTCCTTCCTTTCTTTCCTCCTGTTGTTTTTTTAAGAATGAGAGAAATATGAGTATTCTTAAAGTTTCAGCCAGAGACCCAAGAATTAATGGGAGTTAGAAGGTTCTGGCAATAGAATAGATAACCGTTGGAAAAAGTTTCCAGAGGTAATGGTGGAAAATGAGATCAAAGACATAGGATTTATTAACCTGCATTGGGCAGAGGAAAGAGACTACTTATATGAGTCAGGAAAGGAACGAAGATATATGTGTATGCAACTAAATTTGGATGGGGCATTGACAGTTGAAGGGATTCTCCCCTAAATGTCATTAACTTTCTTGATAAGGTAAATGGCAATATAAATTGCTGATAGTTAGGGGAATAGTGACTTGATGATGATAAGTATTTAGAATAACCCTGGGGCAATGAGAGAGTTCATTGAGCAGGGAAGAATTAAAGGATTATTACTCCATGGTGAGAGCTCCATGGTGAGAGCTCAGATAAAGGTGAAGACAAAGACTTTATAGTGGCAAAAAATAAGGAGCTGATAAAGGAGAGTCATACAGGCAATAGTAAGTATAGTTAAGTTTTCATTGTTGGAGGATGATATTGGCAACTTTGTAGGAAATAAGTCACAGGGAGATCAGATCAGTGGTAGGACCTCCTATATCTGAGTTTCTGTGACTGTTACAAATTACTATGTGCTGGTTGTCTTATAAACAACAGGAATTTATTTCTCACATTTCTAGAGGCTAGAAGTCCAAGATCAGGATATCATCATGATCAGGGTCTGGCAAGATCTCTCTTTTAGGTTGTAGGCTACCAACTTCTCTTTGTATCTCCACATGGTGAAAAGTGGGTGAGAGAGCTCTCTGAGGTCCCTTTTAAAGATACCTTCGAATTCATGAGGGGTCTTCCTTTATGGCCTAATCACCTCTTGCAGGGCATACCTCCTAATACCTTCACATTGGGGTTAGGCTTTTCACCTACGAATTTTGAGGCAACACAAGTATTCAGTCCCTGCATCCTGTTATGAAGCTCTTCCAGTTACCGTTGCTGCATAACTAATTTTCCTCAAACACAGTAGCTTAAAATATTCATGGATTCTGTGGGTCAGGAATACAGAAAGCATATTAAGTATATTAAGCTTATGCATATTAAGCATAGCAGGTTTAGCTTCATTCATGGTCCATGAAGTCTGGCCTCAAGATTTGAAAGCTGCAGGTGTGATGGGTGGATCAATGGCAGGGGGATGAGATCACATGAAAGCTTGTTCACTCACTTGCCCAGTCTCTGGACTGCCAGGAATAGAAGATGAAGACTGCCGACTGGAGCACCTATTTGTGTCTGCTACATAGGGCTCCACTTCCTTGCAGGATCGCTGCCTGAAGGGAGTTTGACTTCTATCAGGGTGGCTCAGGACTTCGAGTAGGGTGCAAGCATTTCAGAAAACAAGTAGAAGCTGAGTCAGACTTTCTGATTCAGTTTTGGAAGCCACATTGAGTTCCTTCCACAATATTCTGATGCTTATAGACAAGTCACAAAACCACACAGATTCAAGCGAAGGGGATATGGTGTGCCCCTGTCGATGAGTAAGCAGCAAGGTTCTGGAAGAGCATATGTGGGATAGGAGATCTTGCAGCCATCTTTGGAAAATGCAGTTTGTCATAGAGGCTTTGAGGTCATCTAAGTAGAAAAAATCGAAGCCTGGAACTAAGGTAATGATGGTAGAGACGGAGAGACAGGCTTGGGTTTGTCAAACACACCATCTATATAACTGACAGAACTGATCTCATCTACTAAATCTTCCACTAAGAATGTTACAGAACAGAGGTGTATGGTTAAAAATGCTTACTAAAACTGTATGTCTCAATATTTCCACTTCTCTCTCTTTTTTATTTTGAAGATTATTTATTTATTTATTTGACACAGAGAGAGAGATCAGATCACAAGTAGGCAGAGAGGCAGACAGAGAGAGAGAGGAGGAAGCAGGCTCCCTGCTGAGCAAAGAGCCTGATGCTGGCCTTGATCCCAGGACCCTGAGATCATGACCTGAGCCGAAAGCAAAGGCTTTAACCCACTGAGCCACCCAGGCACCCTATTTCCACTTCTCTATATAGTCAAGACTTACAATATTTTCTTTTCATTCTCTGTGCATAACATTCTAAAGCCTTGTGAAGAAAGAGAAGTTATGTTCCATATGAAGAGATGTGGAGCTCAAGTACCCAGAAGAAAAAGTTATAAAAGTTATGTTCATATTACGTTTTAAAAGAAATTTTTAAATCTTTATTTACTAATTAATTTATTTATTTGAGAGGGAGAGAGAAATGGGGGGGCAAAGGGAGAGGGAGTGAGAATCTCAAGCAGGCTCCCTGCTGAGTGTGGAGCCCAACAGAGGGTACCATCCTAGGACCCTGACATCATGACCTGAGCTGAAATCCAGAGTTGGGCGCTTAACCAACTGAGCCACCCAGGTGCCACATACAAAATTCTTTTAAAAATGGAGTGTAATTACAACATTTTAGAATAGCATACATAAATCAGTGCTAAGGGAAATTTTGAATATTTGAAGATATAACTGACACACTAGGTTGGGGAAATGCAAAATATTTGGGTGAAATATACAGTTAATTGGTTGAAAGAAAAGCTTGGAGTTTTCCTCAGGCATTTACCTTCTTTCATTTTGAGGTTGACAATTAAAGTGGTTTTGTTTTTTGTTTTCTGTTTTTAATGGTCTTCACATATCCAGATAACCTGACATGCTTCTGGTTATCTTTTTTAACTGATTTAATACATTTATTTGAAAATCTATTTTCTGTTTCCTTGGATCTCCTGGATGAAATGTAATGCGTTGAGTGAGCCTCACCTCTGGAGGACAGGAATCCTCATCTTCATTTGAATGTTCTGCCACTTGGGTGTTTGTTTGTTTTGTGCCTCAGTTTTGTCATCTGAGATAAAAGAATGAGCCAAAGGCCATCATAACTTGAAAGATTTTCATAAAGATAACTGGGTGCAATAATGTGCAGTGTTTATGTACTCATTCAAAAGACTTGCTAACTCAGGTGGAGCCGATGGGTTTGTCCTCAAGGTGGGAATTCAGAACCAGAGCTGAGATTTGGTAAATAAAAGTGCATGTCATAAAAGCCAGGGAGACTTTTCTCATAAATATTTACATGGAGATCTCAGGTGGCTGCAAATCTCCAAATGTCAAATACTAATGGCTGTGTTGGCTTTCATTTCTCAGACTCAAAATAATCAACTCTTTATACTAATATAATTTCAAAGGAAATTTTGAAAATGGAATGAATAGAGTAGCAACTTCAAAATTAGGAACCGGCGTTGCTGTTCAGTGTTCTGATATTTATGAAAAGAATTGCTCTGTTTGCTTAGCTCATAAAGCTCATTTTTAGAAGTTTTCAATTTTGGCCTTGTTTTGTTTTCTGAAAAGAGATTCTTTTTTTTTTCCAAATAAGAACATTTTAATAAAGGTTACTTTGTGCCTTAGAATTATGCTGATGCAAGTCAGCTGGCAACTTTGAGCCTAAAACCTACTTTTCCAGGTAAAATTCTTCACAGGATTTTTTTTCCTAATTCATCTTGAGACTCAGTGTCCCAGTTTAAACAATGAGGAAGTTATGTTTGTTTTTATGTATGCTGATAAAAAATTATAAATATTTGTGTTTTATTAATAGCTGGTTCTATTTGAATGGATAGGTAATACTCGAAACAAAACTACAGACATATTGGAAAGATATTTACTCACTAGTTGGATGACCTTTGGAAGTTTACCTAAATTTTTGTTTCCTTATTGCAAAATGGGGACAATAATACTTTTTTACTACATAAGTTACTTGTTAGTGTTAATTAATACAGTTTAATTCAACTGTCATTTATTGAACACTTTCTACCCTGAGTATGGACAGGTGGGGGGGTTGTTTTACAGGCATACTCTGTTTTGGGGTAAAAACTTTTTTTTTCACATTGAACAACTGAGTGTAATGTCATACACATAGAATCTTTGTCATCTACTTTTTTCTTAGCACAAACACATTCAATTATTCTATAGTTCATCACCATAGGTTTCCCTTGTTGCCTTCAAAGAAACAGAAAACACAATCCTTTCTTTAACACAAAGTTTTAGCTACAAAGTAAGTTTAATATCATTTGATAGTTGATAATGCATATACATATACATATATAGAGTTCCTAGGGTAAATAGTTTGTGTTTGTTGTTATTCATGCTAACATATTAATATTCTCATTTTTCTAAATCCAGCAAAAAAATGCACCTCATTTGTAATCCTTCCTCCTTATGCTCCCTGGAATTTGTCACTTCCTTATTCCTGCAAATCTGAAATATGGCACTAATTGTATGGTATTTTATCTATCTATCCTTTTGTGTGAATTCTCAGATAATTTGTTTTGTACCCCAAGATCCAAGAGAAAGAGGAGTTTCAAAAAGAAGTTAGTGAGTTAGAGTCGAACACTGCTGAGAGATGCAGTACACTAAAGTAGGAGAATGCACCCTTGTTATTGTACAACTGCAGAGTCTGGTGGTGTTGGCAAGAAGAGCTGTGAGTGAGAGCATCTAGTGGAGATCTAGACTTCTACAGAAGTCTGAATAAAATGGGTTAAAGAGAGAATTGGAAATGAGGAATCAGGAAAGGAGTACAGACAAGTAATCTTGGAGTCATCTGATTAAAGTGTTAAGGACTATTCCAAAGTAGCCACAGAGTCTGGAGCCTGGAGGTTTATGGTTATTGCTTAGATAGTTACAATGTTGTGATGGTCAGGATGATTCAGTAGACATGCTTGCATGTCCAATTTTGGTTTTGAAGGGAATTTGGGAGATTCCACTCATTGACCAAGGAGGATGAGCTGAGAATACAAATACAGGCATAGTTGGTAGGTAGGTCTAGAGAAATCGTGATTAAGTGGTCTCTTCTTGTGCTTTTATTTTATTAGGCAAATAAGAAGCAAGGTTAATATCTGTGATGGCTGATTTTGTGGGTCAATTCTACTGTCCACAGGGTGTCCAGATTAAACTTTATCTCTGGGTGTGTCTGATGATGTTTCTGGATGAGATTGGCACTTGAATTGGTGGGCTCAGTAGCTTGCCCTTCCAAAGTGTGTGGGCACCATCCTATCCACTGAGGGCCTGGGTAGACTAAAAGGCAGAGGAAGGAGGGATTTGCCCTTTTTGTTTCCTGCCTGCATGCATTGGGACATCTCATTTCTTCTTCTCTGGGTTTCTGATGGGGATTTAAATGGTATTCCCTCCTGGTTCTCAGACCTTCTGACATGGATTGAATTATACACGTAGGTCTCCAGCTTGCAAATGACAAATCATGGAACTTAGCCTCCACAATCATGTGAGCCAATTTGTCACAGTAAATAAATATATATTTACAAATCAATTTTATCTATCTATCCATCTATCTATCTATCATCTATTTATCTATCTCTTTCTCTATCTGTCTTCTATTCCATTTTCCTGGAAAAATTTGATGAATATAATATCTGAGAGTCAGTAAGGAGAAGGCATATTGAAGATGTGAGAAATAAAATTGTCATTTGTATTTCAATACAATACTCAGGCAATTGAGTATGGGCTGTATTAGAACTTTCAGACAAGATGAAAACTTCCTTATTTCTTGTGATCCTTGATTAAAAATTGTGTGCTTTTTCTTCCATTACTTTCAGCTATACAGACCTAGGCTTATAGCAGAATGATTGAATTTAACCAGGAATTGGGATTTTTCTTTTAAGTAAATGGAGAAAGAAACCAAGGAATTGAAAGGACATGAAAGGAAATGGGATATTTTTTCCTCTAGACTTGATGATCTAGGCCAGTTTTAAGGCCCAAAATGTCATTCATACCTTAATAACGGTCAATACTATCCTCATCCTAAATTTATCTCTAAATTCCATATGCACATTCCTAACTTTGTACTTGGATGTCTAATATGTATCTCAAAATTACAAAGTCCTACACCAAAGTCTGTATCTTCTCTCCAAAACTTGCTTTCTCGTCTCAGTAAATAACAACTCCATTCTTCTTACAAAATATAAACTCTTGGGGTCATGATTGTTATCTTGCTCACACAACACGTCCTCTCCATGTGGAAATATTGCTACCTTTTCTCTCAGAACATAGCAGAGCCTGGCCACGTCTCATTTTGTCCTCTCCACTGCCACCTGCCCCAGGCCACCATCATGGCTTGTCTGCGTTTCTTGTCTGCTTCTAACCTGATACACTGTACTCTCCCACCAAGACATTTAGAAGAGTGATGCTTTAACAACACAAATCAATTCCTATTGTGGCTTGGCTCAAAGGAAGACAGTGGTTTCTCATCTTACTTAGAAACACTGCTAAGTCTTTAATATAGACCAGCAGGGCTTATATTTTGGCCCTATTCTCTCTGACCTTATCTCCTACCACTCTACTCCTTGCTCACCCTACTCCAGTCATACTGGTCTGGTCGTTGTCCCTGGAATTATATCTTTTAGTTTCTTTCTTCAGTGATATTCCTCCATCAGATTTCTCTTTTCCTAGATATCTGAGTGGTATTGTGAGGTCTACACTGAGCATTCTATTTAAGATGGGCACCCTCTGTTCCTACCCTCGGTCACTTTCTAGGCTCCTTCTCTGATTTACTTTATTTTTATTTAACTTGTATGTGCTGCATAGCACTCACATTTGACTAAATACAATTGTGTTTAAGGCAATAATTGAGGCAAAGCTGAGTGTCACTGTTACAGAATTATTAGTCTGATTTATATCTAAATATTATTTATTTTTATATGATTTTAACTTTAGTAAAAATATGGGTCATCGATTTTACAAAACTTGACCGTACAGAACCAAAGCAATTCCTTCTTCACTGCCAGGTGCTAGATGGTTCAGGCAGTTAATACTGTACTGCATCTTTATGATACTGAATGGACACTCACTTGCAAAGACTAGGATTTTATTTTTTCTAGCTCTGCTCACGTGAGGTACTTTTGGTGGGATTATTCCCAATAGATCTTTAAGCTTTCATTTCTCAACATGAGTAAATAACTAGGAAAAGGTATTTCATCTTCATCTCCTAGATCAGAAGATTTTGTCAATGGTGATAATGTAGTTTCATTGAAGCAATCCCACGAATTCCACCTTTTACACTGCTACATAAAAGATGCTTGCTGAATATTTTCAGAAGAAAAATTGACGTTGTTGTTCCTTTTATTATTTGTTATTTCTGATATATTTTTGTTCTACACAATACCTTAAGAAACATGTTATTTTATTTATACAATCAGGAGAAGACATGGATCTGGCAATACAGAAATGGAGGGAAAATTGGCTTAAAGATAACTCTGTACTCTTTCAGCTTCTATTGGTAGCTCCGTTTTCATTGGCATTGATGTTAATTTTAGCACCCACTGTGCTGTAGAATGTTATAGAACTTATCAGGTGAGAAATACATACACTGTCAAGGTTTATCAAGTTTATGTGTAGTTCCCAAAGTAAACTGTGTTCTCTGCAAACAAAAGTTCATTCACTTCAGCATTATTATAAGCTAAGTACAAAACAAGACATTGTTTTGCTCCAGAATCTGTTTTAAAGCAGGGGATTGCTGCTGTTTTATCCTGCTAGGACTTGTTATATTAGAGCATAGCAAGGCGATAACAATATCTGTTGTGTGTTAGGAGTTTGTCTTTGGCTGGAAAAGAATGTAGCCAACTGTCTCTCTAATAATGACCAGTAGTTCATTTATATCACACAGGACTGTAACAGTCTATGAAAATACAGCTGCAGGGTGCTAATGTCTATTCTGTAAATAATTCTTCTATCAGAATCATCATGTTGTTGTCAGTGTGAAACCCAGCAATTTCTTGGTCTGTTGGATATAGAGAAACAACAGAAGATTTTTAAAAAATGTTTAATAGCATATGAATTCATTATGAATTTGACAATGCTGTTTTTCATAATGAATTCATATGCTATTAAACATTTTTAAAAAATCATGTTGTTTCTCTATATCCAACTGATTGATTGACCAGACCAGAAGACATGAATTTAATATTATCACAGACTTCTATGTGCATGGAAAACTATAATAGAGAAAAATAAGTTTATTTTGGTAGCTTGTTTTTCAAAAATAACTTTGAACCTAAGATTGTTAAGTTTTGCCCATCTCTAAATTTCTTTTTTCAGGTACTAAAATAATTGCCAGTTTGTGCCAATCAAATGTGGAAGAATTTTGGTTCATATTTTAGCATCTGTAGTGTCAAAACATTAAGGAATCTTCTTCCTGAAGCATTTTTGGAATGTCTTATATTTTTATTTAGTGAGAACAAATTGTTTTTTATACTCGGTTTTTCTCTTATTCTTATACTCTATATAATGTGTAGCTCAAAAAAGGATCTGTTATGCAGATATCTTACTATATGTGATTTTGATGACTACTCTCCTTATGGACTTTCAAATTAACAAATTGGTCCTTTGATTTTTTGATGATTTTTTTTTTTGAGAGAGAAAGAGAGACAGCACAGCGTGAGTGGGGGAGGGGAGAAGAGGGGCAGAAGGGGAGGGAGAGAGAGAATCTTAGGCAGTCTCCATGCTGAGTGTGAGCCTGATGTGGGGCTCAATCTCATGACCCTGAGATGACCTGAACTGAAATCAAGAGTAAGGTGCTTAACCAACTGAGCCACCCAGGCACCCGGTAGATGTTCTTTTATTTTTAATTTTAATTAATTAATTAGTTAATTAATTAATTTGTATGTTCTTTAAAATAATGAAGTATATACAAATAGGACATGTTCTGAAAGGCTATGGCAAAAAAATAGGATTTAGTAATTAAAAACTAAATACTATCCTCAGAGATTAATATTTAATAGGATGAATACTGCATATTAGAATTCTTATTCTACCTTTTATTTTTTAATCTTAAAAGGCTATTGACTCTAATTGGATATATATTATTTTTAAAGTTTTATAACTAATGCATTCCTCCAATTTTATGATAACAACAAATATATATATCTACTTAACTAGTTAAAACTTCTTAAAATTTGATTTTGCTCATAAAAGTAATAGCTATAACAATCATATTTAAATGTCACAATATTTCCTACCTCAATAATAGACAAATATAGACCAAATGCTTGAGAATTGCAATAAGCATGTGAAGTGAACTTCATTTCAACTTAAATATGGAATGTATACTTATATTTGAAATTGAGCATTAAGATGTTAACAATGAGTTTGAATTAAATCCTTTGTTCACTACGAAGTGATCAGTGCAAGTTCAGTATCACTCATTGCTTTGTAGTATGTATAGATGTTGAATTATAAAGCCTCACACCTGAAACTTATGTAATAAAAAAAATTCTGTGTTCATATTATGGACACTGTTGAGGACAGTAGATGTGATGGCAACCTATGTAAGTGTGTAGTAATTATCCACGCAAATTTCAGTGACACCAAAACTAATACTAAAAGAATTATTTAGTCATTCGGTTTTAAAGAGTCAAAACTTAAAACTAAATGCCAGATTTGGTTCATATATTGGAGCTGAGGATGAAATTTATTGGATCCTAATCTCACAAAACAAACTGAGGGTTACTGGGGGGTGGGAGGGCAGGGATAGAGTGGATGGGTTATGGACATTGGGGAGGGTTTGTGCTTTGGTGAGTGCTGTGAAAGATGTAAGCCTGATGATTCACAGACCTGTACCCCTGGGGCAAAGAATAAAAATTAAAAAAAAACCATCAAGATATAATATATAATAAAGATATATCTTTATACATGATGAAGATATAAAAAATTCTATGTATTTTTAATGCTTACTTCTGCATTGTTGCCCACTGGAAATAAGCAGGCTTCATAAGAACACTGTTTTTGTTTGTTTGTTTGTTTGTTTTTCCCATTTTATTAACTTCTCTGTCTCTAATGCCCAGAGTGGTACCTAATAGCATATTTATCTTGCTCAATAAATATTTGTTGAACAAAAGAAAAATGAGTGAGTAGATAATGCTAATCAGCCACCATTAAGCCTAAGGAGGAATGGGCATATGGGAAGGCTAAAGAGATGAAAAAATATGATGAGGTTAAAATATGAGAAGTCCCTTTGAAACTCAAAAATTTTGGAAATTGGTAACTAGAGGCAGAAGTTAGGAGGTGGAGGCTTTGAAAGTAGAGCAGTTAATGTAATGACAAAGTCAAGACTGTGACATGAGAGTGGTTGTCTGAGGAAGAGTAAGGAGCAAAGATAATTCAAAGAAGAGGCTCAGAAACTGTGAAGCCTTGTTCCTGGGTAGATGCAGTGTGCTCTGGGGGTGTACTAGGTTCTCAATTTTGTCACACCAGCTTTTTGAGATTTACTGGGCAAGAACATATGTCTGATGTCCTTCACTTGTGATGCTCTTCCAACTCCAGACTATTGCAGACTTCTGCTTCCTCTGTACCTATAATGAACTTCCTCACATTCTAAGTTTAGTTAAAAATAAATTTATGATGAGGTGACAGAAATGAGTACTAACATGAGTATTAAAATTAAAATAAGAGAATTAAAATGAGTAACAGATTGATCTGCTCTAAAAAATACTTGATGTACTTAAACAAAATAAAGGTTTATTTCTTTCTCATGGGACAGTGATCCAGGAGTGGTGGAATTCCCTTATTCCTTGAGATTCTCCAGGAAACCAAACTATCCTGGTCTTATTGTCCCGGAATCACCTCATTCACAATGATAGGCCACATGGTTGATATGTCCAGCTGATGCCCAGAAGAAGGAAGGGGAAAGGTAAGCGCATGACGACATACTTTCTAGTGCCACCTAGAAATATAATTCAGTGCATTTATTTATGTGTCATTGGTTACAAATCCTAAACTACCTGCAAAACAGACCAGGTATATGGTCTATAGATTGATAGGTAAGTGCTCAGCTATAATTTAGGGATTTAAATTCTAAAATAAGGGGAGAATGGATCTTAGGCAATCTTTTTTTTAAAATATTTTATTTATTTATTTGACACAGAGCTAGAGAGACATTAAAAGTAGGCAGAGAGGCAGGCAGAGAGAGAGGAGGAAGCAGGTTCCCCGCTGAGCAGAGAGCCCGACTGGGGCCTCAATCCCAGGACCCTGAGATCATGACCTGAGCCGAAGGCAGAGGCTTTAACCCACCGAGCCACCCAGGCATCCCTTAGGCAATCTTAATATTGAATTTGTTCATGGCTGTGGGGATGATGAGGCCCCCAAAGTAATAAGACCCAGGTGGCAGCATTTGTGTCAGGGAACCAGAGAGCCACAGTTACTATAGTGGCTAGGTGGAGGGGCAGTTAAGTGGGCTTGATCTTTAAAGATGCTTAAAACCCTGGTCTTCCTAGGGGACAAGAAGATAGACAACCAAAGAAAGTCATAATGGAAAATTGTGGGGCTAAGGGCAATAATCCCAATAAAAAGTCATTATCCTTTGTTCAACTTCTGGATCTGAGTCAATTTTCAGATTTGGACTCAATGAGCCAAGACAGTGACACTGTAATGTAGCAACAAGTATATACCATAATGATCCTCAGAAACTTCTCCAAAGAAACCTCTAGCTGCTTACTCAGGTGACTGTATACTGAGAAACATGGCCATCCAGATCTATTGAGGACTATTAGACACAGGGTTTGAGTTGACATTGAAGTCTGGACATCAAAAATCTCTTAATGAGTCCCCTATTAGAGTAAGGACTTACAGGGTCTAAATAATAAATAGAATCTTGACTAATATCCTCTTACTTTGATTCTTCTGTGTTCATAGACCCATCTGGTTGTTTTTTTCTGGTTTCCCAAAGCATAATTGGGATGGATATTAGAATTAGGATGAAACCCACATTTGATCCTTGGCCCATGGAGTAAGAGCTATCAAATTGGGGAAAGTCAAGTAGAAGTTTCTGCAAATGCCCTTTGACCTCAGCCATGATAGTAAAAAGCAAGCCCCAATTGCAGGTGTTTTATAGGACATAGTGTTGCTATTAGAGACAATTACTAGGGCTTCAGGTATTTGGCATGCAGACATTGATTTGGGGAATGCATTATTTTCCATTCTAATCAGAAAAGAGATTCAAAAACAGATTACATTCATATGGCTCTGCTGAGCCCCAGTCAGTACATCTTCCAGAGACCTATGATTTCTTAAGGCTATTAAAAAATGCCTGATCCACAGGTATGGATTCTCACACAGCATAGTATATGACCAAGGGACTCGTTTGTAGGTGCAGGAATGGATTATGGAAAGAATATCATCGATAATTATGGTATGTTTATCCCAGAATTATGTTAACTATTCCACACTCTGTCATAATATAGTCCAAAGAGACCACGGCCTTCTGGATGTCTTGAAGAATATCACTTTGATGCATAATATTGATGATATCATGCTGATTGGAGAGGCCAAGCAAGAGGTGGCTAATACCATGATGGATAAGTTGCAAGCTTAATGGTGAGATTCATGCATTTGAGAAGGCAAGAGATAAGTTTATGAAGATTCGGGCTATGCAGGGATCAGAAACATTTTAGGATACCCCTTCAAAAGTAAAGAAAGACTATGGCATCTTGAATCCCTTACCATATAAAAAAAGAAGCTCAGTGCCTAGTCATCCTCTTTGGGTCTGAAAGCAACTCATTCCATACCTAAAAATTCTTCTCTGGCCTTGATGCTGAAGAATTTAGAGGACTGCAAAGTCTGAATGTAGCTTGAAGCAGGAAAGGGACCTGTGGCAGATCCAGGCTGTGGTAGAACCTCTTTTCCTTTTGGGATCATATGATCCAGAAGATCCCATGCTATTGGAGGTACCAGTGGCACAGAATTTATAGAAAGTCTAAGTGAGGTTCTAAAGAAAGTTCAGGCCATTTGGAGCAAAGAACTATACATATTTCAAGAAAAAGCTCCTGACATAACAGTGATCATAGGACACCGAATGATAATGCATTTGAAAATTCCTATTGTAAGCAGGCTGCTTTAGAATTTGTAAATTTATACAGTTGGACATACTCAACAACAGTTTACTATAATACAGACATGGCATATTTCGGATCAAGCTCGTGAGAGACCTGGGGGCAGGAATAGAGCTGATAGCCCAAAACTTCCCATGTCACTCACCACAGTTTCAACTGTGCCTCTCTGCCAACACATACCTCTGGCTCTATGGAAAGTCCTATAAGACCAGTCCTACATGAGGAGGAAAAAGCCCAAACTTTTGCTGCAGGTTGAATTACGCTGGTAAATTGATATAAGCCATAAATGGATAGTGTTTGCATTACGGTCATATTTGGAAATGGCCTTAAGAGACGGTGGAGAGAAAAAGATCTTTTAAATCACCAAAACTATATTTGATGCCCTTGGGCATCTATTTTTGTGAAAGGAAAAGTGGCCTGAGATGCTGACGTATACAATTTTCTGGGCAGTGGAAAATAACCTAGCTAGTTGCCTGGAATCCTGGGAGGAAAGGATTGGGAATTCAGAGACAAAGTCTCTGACAGAGTCTTGGGTAAAGGCATGTGAATGAACATATGGCAGTGTGACAAAGTGTGAAGATTTTTGTAACATATATAAATGCCCTCCAGAAGTATCCATCAGAGAAAAAGCACTCAACAAATAAGTATTGATCCTACATCAACAACGACCTTAGAACTAGCACAACGATCAAAAAGAATGGAGTGGCCTGTTGCAGATATCGTGCCATGGTTTCTCACTTACTGAGGGGGATCTAGATGATGTCCAATCTACCAGCCACAGAGACTAATGTTGATAGAGCACTATTCCAGGAGGGGCAGGAGGTAGGGATAGGTTGGCTGGGTGATGGACATTGGGGAGGGTATGTGCTATGGTGAGCACTGTGAACTGTGTAAGACTGACGATCCACAGACCTGTACCCCTGAAACAAATAATACATTATATATTAATTTAAAAAAATCCAGAAAGGAGAGAATCGTTGCCATAATACATCAGTGGTTTTCTTGAACTATACATAAACTTCAGCTGCCATCTAGGCACATTGGACTCTTAACATCCAGTGACCAGCATGTGAGAAGATAAGGCACCATCTTGCCAGGGGTAATTGACACTGATCAATAGAGTGAGAAAGGGCTACTGTTCCATAGTGGGGAGAGGAAGGAACACAGTGGAATGCAGGTGATCCATTTGGGTGCTCCTTGATACTCTTTTTTCCAATTACGAGTGAGAATGGACATGTACAGTGACCTTGGCTTGAGAAGTTTATTGTTACCAAGGGCTCAGGGTATTTAGGAATGAAGGCTTGGGTCATACTCTGAGGGAGAGAAGAATTTAGAAGATAGTTGAGGCAATGAATACCAGTCAAGATCCTGAGACCAACTAAAACACTAATATAGTCCCTGCCCAGGTTAAAAAATAGATTATCATCAGCTCCTGAAAGCTTCTGTCATGGTCCTTCCGCATCACATTACTCTTCTCTACCTTTTCTTCTTGGAAATTTAGCCTACATTCTGAGTTCTATGAACACAATCACTTTCCCTTGTTTTTAGAACTTCATGTAAATGGAATCATGCCCTGTATGCTCTTTTGTGGCTTCTTTGACTCAACCTTTTGTTTGGGTGTTAACGAAGTTAACATGCCACCTGTGGTCATTCCACAGCTGTCTCACACAAAGCTAAAGGCCATTCTCTATCCAATTGTCGCTGTCTCCAACTTCCCCTTTACACAACTCACTGCTAATTTTCTGTGTATTGCTTTGGTAACACCATGAATTCAGACTTTCCTTCCTTCTACCATGAATATAGGAGGAAACCAATTTACCTTTACAAATACTCAAGGATTTTGTGAGAGCTTTTAAAAAAATGGGCAAAGTTAAAATGAAGATGAAAATAGCTTCTAGACCATTTAGAAAAGGCAGATGTCATTGTAATTGAAGTCAGGGATGAAATATATACTTTCCTTGATTAAATTTAGCTCTGAACTCACTGGTCATAAAGACAGAAATGGAAAAGGTCTTACATCGTTCTCATCGGTTATTAATTGGAAATATACGAGGTTTCTATAGATTTTTTTCTCACTCTCTCACAGTCCTTCTTTGAGTTATTCCACAAACTGTAAAGAATAGCCCATTCTAGCTGACATATTGTGTTAAATGTTACAAAATTTACAAATTTGTACCAAAATCTATTTTATTCGTACAGTCTTCCCTGTGTTGGTGTAAAATAATCTCACAGACTAAGCATACATGGGAGGATGGAAAAGTACTTTCAAAGGTGATGTTCTGAATAGGCCACACTCATAAGCATCAGAGATTCCTCATGTTTATGTTGTTAAAAAGGAAGGACCAAATATTCTAGATTTGAATACTGGTGTGATGGCTTTATCTTTGTTGATTTGGGTAAATTATTTGGCTTCTTTGAGAATCAGTTTCCACATCTCAAAGATGATGCTAGTCATAGGTACCTTGAAGTTTTGTTGTAGGGATTATAATCTAATTAGCTATCTGAAAAATACTTTGTGAATCAATGAATCCATGAAAAATATATGTAAAATCTTTGGCACACAGATTTTAGAAAAAGGCTATTTCAATGACTATTCTTTCCTGCTGAGACAAATTAGTAAATGTTAAAAAAATGTTGACCTGTTTCATGAATATAAATTGTATTTTGCAAAAGAACAAGCCTTATGATAATTTCATTTAGTTTTTGGTGCTTGTAGATATCTCATCTTGGGAACTGCATACGTATAAAGAGGCAAGCCTGTGATACCAAGCCACAAACACTGTAACTCTGAGGAATCAAACAGCTTTGCCATTTTCTCTGGCTGCCTAAGTGATTATCAAAAGATCTTCTTCCTACAGCTCATTTTGTAAAAACAGCATGGAACATCAGAGAGAACCTGGGTAAGAACATATATAAGCCACCCACAAATGCAGTCCTGCAATGAGTCTACAGATCAGACTGTTTTTTACACTGTTTCGTATGCTCCCAATACTGTAGTGCCTTTTGCATTTTTTTTTTTCCTGAGAGGCTAAGTGCTCTGATGTTCAAGGAATGACATTCCAGGTTGAATGCCATGCAGTTCTGTGTATAATATAATTTTGACTTTAATTTCTTGTTCTCCATTACTCTTATGTTTATAGGTAGCTATGCCTCCAAGACGCCATTTAGCTTGTCCAACAGAAAGACTCCTTGAGGAATCAAACATTTCATGCCAATTCCTACTCAAGCTACAGTTTAAATGAAATACCAAACATAAGCTATAGCTTCATTCAGGGATTCTCTTGTTTCCAGAGCCTTTAAATTGGCCATTATCAAGGTCAATAAGTCTGGGCGAACTTTATCTTGCTGCGTCGGAGCTTCCCATGCCTCAAAGTAACCTTGAAATATCATAAAGAAAATTTGAGTGTCTCTAAACCTAGATTTGATCAGATTTATTCCTAAGCACAAGGACACAATTATTTTATTTCTATTTAAATAGAAAATCCTTTGTGAAAAATTGAAAAAAAAACCTATAAATCTTCATTTGTTATCATGCTATCCCTTAAACTACTAACTTTGTTCCCTGAGTCATTTCATTAATTGCTTTAAAACTCAAATTTAAAGTAGTGAAATTGTGTGTATAGCTTTATTAATCCTAGTTTTGCTTTTGTCTTGTATCCTCTCATGGGATAACCTCAAACCTTGATTAGTTACTTAAAAATCAATATCTTATAAAGAGAAAGTTGCTTTTATATTTTACTTTATAGTGTTTTGCTACACACAGCATTATTGGTTTAAATGGAGAAATTTTAACCATTTAAATCAAAAGTAAACCTTCTATACAGCAAACAGCAAGCATAAGCTACTGCATGGCAAGAGAAAACACATGAATAAAATAGTTTATCACCTACTTATTCCCCCAAATTCATTTAAAATTAGATATAACTCCGCTAATTGATTGCTTACTGGGCTATCCACTTGTTCTGTGATTTTTTTGGTAAATTTTTTAATGACATATGATTTTAAGAGCTTGATATTCAGAAATTTAAATTTTCGATTAGAAGTTACTTATTCATTGACCAAAACAGTGGCCTGTTCTCTATTTATACTGTTGATGTTCATTTACTTTATTTAAATCCTTAGTCTTACCGTAGAAGCTAAAGTCAGAGAGTTAAAATCCTCTTCTTTGTTTCTAGTACTTATTGCATGAACAATGTGGATTTTGTTTGTCTGTTTGTCTTCTTGTTGTTCTCTATGCAAACTGTATCTCTAGGCCCAGCCTTCGAGTGAAAGGTAGTTGTGATGTTTAGGGCCACTCTATGGGATTTTGTTAGAGGTGAAAATGCCCTTCTAGGGTTACACTCCTTTGGAAGAAAGTCGAGACATCTCATTGATAGGATTCCTTTATACATAAAATGTTCACTGATTTAACAAGATGCTGGACTCCTATTTTTAAGAGTACCACAGATTGGGAACACTTGGATGGTGTTAAAACATATAATTCCAAAACTTTTGGAAAAGCAGGCAGGATATAACACAATGAGGTTAATAAATGGAAGCAACACAGAATGTCAAAATAAGCTGAGTGACAAAGGTAACTTCTGTAAAGCGAAAAGCAACCAAGAGGCTGTCTTGTTTTCTACAAACTGAATGTATTTTAAAGCTTGAAGGTACATGTAATGCTTCCAGAATGAAGGCACAAAGGAACTGATGATTGTACTTTCTGTGAAGCAATTCATAATTATTCTGCTAAATGGTGTAATTACACACTTTCATGGAAGAAGTGCTGTTTTTTTGTTTTTTGTTTTTTCTTAGTGTGGAGTGTGGCCTCAAGCATTTTGAAAAGAGCTTTGGGTTTAGAGTCAGTCATAGGTTTAAAACTCAGCTTTAACACCAACCATATGAATTCAAGTCTCATAGGGATGAACTTTCTTCACTGTGTCCCTGAGAAGACTTACAGAGGCAAATTCATCTTAGAAACCTGGCACAGAGTCGGAATCGGTGGATATTAATTATCCCTTTATCTCTCCTCTTCTCCATTAGAAAAAAAAATGCATTTGATTTACTTACTCAGGGTGGGAGCCAACAGAAAACAGGCTGAGGTATAAACTGGGAGATCTAGATGGTTGATAGCTTGCACTAGTCTAGCCAGAAGCAGGTGATCCACTAAAGGTGTTTAAGCAAAGTAGAAACTGTCTGCTCTGAAAAGCCAAGGAATCATGATCATTCAAGAAATAGGAATGTGTAGGGGCTTAATGATTTGCAAAATAATATTAATATGGAATTTTAATATACTAAAGCTGACCATTTAAAATAGCTGAAGGAGAAGAAGCAAATTAAGTGTTAACATGGTCAAAATATGCAGACAGACCCACGTGATTGTTAATAGATAAAGGATTTTTTTTCTCTCTCTACTACTTAATAGGATGTAATTTATTTATGTCTTAAAAAGTGAATGTGTTTTAATGCTCTGGGAATCTAATATTTGGTTTTTTGTTTTAAAATAAGTCTTGTGTGATGGTTATCCTGGCTTTCTGGGAATTTTATAGGAATTTTGTAGGCTCTTCTAATAAGAAGCATTGCATGGATTAAAGATAAGGGCATGGTACAAAATGATAATTTTATTTTATTATTTTTTTAAAGACTTTATTTATTTATTGGACACAGAGAGAGAGAGATCACAAGTAGGCAGAGAGGCAGGCAGAGAGGCAGGCAGAGAGAGAGAGGGGGAAGCAGGCTCCCCGCTGAGCAGAGAGCCCAATATGGGCCTCGATCCCAGGACCCTGAGATCATGACCTGAGCCGAAGGCAGAGGCTTTAACCCACTGAGCCACCCAGGTGCCCCAAAATGATAATTTTAAAAATAAGATAAAAAAGTAGGAAGTAATTTCCAAACAGTAATGATGATGATTTTATACTTTTCAATAATAATAATTCTACTATAGAGTATTGTAATTACCACACATAACAGGAGAAATGGAATTAGGGATATTAAAATATAAGTAAATAGCTTTATGTAAAATGTATGAGTGCTATGCTCTAGGATGTGACAGAAGTAGGGACAACTAGAAGAGACTCTAATATAATGGAGAAAAAAATAGATGTGGAATCCATAGATCCCTGTTTAAATTCCAACTCTACTATTTATTCATGTAATCTCTTAGAAACATTCTAACTATAAAAAAGTATAAAAATGCATGCTTTGCCTCATGGCTTCCAACCATGGTGGAATGACTGGTATCAGACTTGCGTTCCTATAGTAAGCAACTGTAAAGTTGAACAAAGTATAACTGTTTGCATGTGTTGAACAAAAGGGACCACAATATTGTGATCCTTGGAAGAGGAAAAACATGTGAATTGTGCCCCATGTTCTTTCTAGGGGCATTTTTGGAGGTTAGCACCATGCAATGAAGATCAAGTAAAAGACAACAGTCTAGTTGAGTTGAGAAAGCAGAGTTTTGGGTTTGGGGCTGCTTCTGTAGATGGAATGTTCAGGGCATGGTTCTAGAGTGGCCAGAGCAGAAAGGACAGGGACAAAAGAACCAATCCTCAGTGGGGATTCTTCACACGGTCTTTGGCTAATATTTGGACTACATATGCATAGAGCAAGGCTTTATGAGGCCCAGTGGGGAGATGCTACTACAGGACCAAGAGCTGAACAGAGATGCCAAGAAGTCATGAATGCTAGGAGATGATGGAGTTCAAGACCAACAAAAGTGTAAGAAATCATGAAAGATTCTAAGCATTTATTGAGATCCCAAATGCCCACATCTTAGAAATAAGAATGATATCTTGGAGTAAAGTCTCTGGATGGACTAAGGACAAAACCTGTACAAAATGTTCATAGCAGTGGTGTTCATAACTGCCCAAATCTGAAAACAGCTCGAATATTCTTCAGAGGTTGAATGGATAGACAAACTGTGATACGTTCATCCAGTGGAACACTACTCAGCAGTAAAAATGAGCAAACTACTTATACATGTCATGATCTTAAAAATATAATGCTAAGTGAAAGGAACTAATCTCAAATAGACACATACTATGTGGTATGACAATCTCAATAAGAGAAAACTATGGTTGCCAATCTTGGGTGGGGAAGGGTGTGAATACAGAACGATAGGAGAGTGAGTTCTGGAGGTGATGAAATTGTTATGTGTATGTGGATTTTAATATATGTTAAAATGTGTAAGACTGTATACCAAAACATTATTTTACTATATAGTAATTAAACAGACAAAATTGAAAAAAATGTGTGTGTGTATGTGTGTTTGTGTCTTAGTGGAGAGACGGAAATTTTGAATTTTGAAAAAAGTAACTAAGTGGATATTATATAGCATAATATCAGAAATTAAAAAAATAGTCAATGGACCTTATAGTAGATTTAATTATGTGCAAGAGTTGTTGAACTTGAGGTCAGATTAATAGAAATTATTGAATTGAAAAAAATGGTAGAAATATTGAAAAAATATGTAGAGTCTCAGTGTTTCGTGGAGCAATATCACAAAATTTTACATATATATTATATGTATATACACATTAGCATCCCATTAAAAAAGGAGGGAGAGAGAGCATGATCCAAAAAGGACACCTGGAGAAGTAATGGAGTTATATTCTAAATATATAGAGAAGTCTATAAATCAGTAAAGACAACTCTATAAAAAGGGACAAAAGGCTTGATAGACACTACATAAGAATATACAAATGTCCAACAAGCACATGAAAATATCCTCAACATCATCAGTCCTTGGGGAAATACAAATTAAAAGCACAATGAAACACCATATCAAAGACACTGGAATACCAAATTAAAAGTATTCACAGAGGTGTGCCTCGGTGGCTCCTTTGGTTAAGCCTCCAAGTCTTGGTTTCAGCTCAGGTCATGATCTCAGGGTCCTGGGATTGAGCCCCACATTGGGCTCCATGCTCAGCAGGGAGTCTGCTTTTCTTCCTCTCTCCCCTTCTCCCTCTGCCCCTCTGCCCGCTTGCAGGTGCACTCTCTCGCTCTCAAATAAATAAATAAATAAATCTTAAAAATAAAGTATTAATAGAACAAATGTTAGTGAGTTTTGTAGCAACTGAGGTGCTTATAAATTGCTGATTGGTGTGTAAAATTGTATAACCACTTTGGAAAAACAGTTTGGCAGTTTCTTATACAACTATACCCACTCCTAAGTATGTACCCAACATACATCCACAGGAAGACTTATGCAGAAATATAACAAGTAGTTTTGTTTGTAATAGGCCCAAACTGAAAACAAATTGTTTTATATTCATACAGTAGAATTCTTAATAGTAATAAAAATGATTTAATTACTGATTCACTCAAGAATATGGATAAATCTCAAGAACATTATTTTGAGTGAATGAAGCCAGACACAAAAAAGCACCTATTGAATGATTCCATTTATATGAATTTTATTCAAGAATATATAAATCTGTGTTGTAAAAATCAGAACAGTAGTTACCTATGAGGGTGGAATAACTGTAGGGAAACACAATGGGATTTTCTAGGATGGTGGAAATTTTCTATGTTTTGATGGAGTGATTATACCTACATATAAGCCAAAACTCATCTAGTTGTACATTTATGACCTGTGCATTTCATTCCATGTAAGTTCTACCTCAATAAAAATTATGTCCCTCACAACTTGTAAGGGGGGGAATGAATGGAAACATAATTTTTTTATATTTTGTTTTAATTCAAAAGCTATTTACCCTATAACCAGTTATAACATAGCAAATGGAAGAGTATCTAATTCTATCTCTATCTTTAACATCACAGGACAAATGGAATTTCTCTGATGTGGTCAAGTTAATTTAACAGTAATATATTTTATGATCAGTGTGACATTTAAAAAAAACCAATCAATGAGATATATCCTAGGTAGCCAACATTAGAAACATACCTGAGTAAATTAAAGGCATTGTAAACATATATACAGATAATTTTGCCAAGTTGTAATGTAAAATTGAGTGAAAACCTAAAAATAAGGAATTCTGAATACGTAGTATAATATCAGCAGTGTGTTTGAAAGTATATACTGTGTGTGTGTGTGTGTGTGTGTGTGTGTGCACATGTATGTGTGTGAGTTTAAGTACAGTCAGTAAGTGGAAAAATTATTATATCATTACCTCTGGTTGGTGGGATTACAGATGAATTTAATTTTCTTTTCCATACTTTGTGCTATTTTCCTAATATTTCATAAGAAGCATAAATTATTTTTATTATGAGATAAATATACAATATTGAACTATTTTTCAAATTTTATAGCACAGCACAATTTCAAAGTTTTTGATATGGATGAAGTTACCTTATTTTCACCACTGTTTGTTGTAGGTAGGATAAGTGAAGTTATTCCCATTTTATAAATGACAGTTTTATAAATGCAGCTCAAAAATGTGAAGGGAATAAACCAAGTTCAAATCATGTAATAAAGGACAGGGCAGGAAGTAAAACATGTATTGCAATTTTTGATTTTAGTTTAGCTTAGTTTTGTTTTTACCATACCTTGTTGCTTCTGCTCATCAATGAGGCAGATGCTCTTGTGAAGTATGTTCATACTGCAGCCTTCCTAAGAGAGTTTAATAAAACCTTAGCTGAATATTGTAGTGGCAAAGAAAGAGAGGACAATAGTTGAATAATAGAAAAAGTACCTGACTTGTAAAGGTACTGGTGAATTTCTTATGCATGGGAAATATTTGGAGGAAATTTTAAAGACCCCCTCTTGAGTACTGGGGTGAAAAAAAAGTTTTAACTGATTTTATTTTTTATTTTTTAGCTGGGTGTTCTGCTTTGTTTCCAGCAAGGTTTTGGAGTATCTGAGATTAATGACATATTGTAATTTCTCCAAAAATTTTATTTCATATTTTTCCTAGCATATGTGCTACCAGATGTTTTTTGGAAGCCATGAGATATACTAAGCTGCAATTAGTAGCCATCTTAAAATTCAATTTTGCCAGAAAATACTTTTTACTAATATAACTCAGAGGATAATTTCATCTTTTCTCAGTGTATCCTTCTGACAAAAGATCCTTGTTGTCTCAGAATTCTAATCTCTCAAGACAGTGGTCTTTTTTTTTTTTAATCTTTAAACACATTTATTTAATTTTTACTTTTTGTTTAGGGTGGAAGAGTGATTTCTTTCTTTTTTTTTTTTTTTTTTATTCTTTGCTCCAGGGGTAGAGGTCTGTGAATCATCAGGCTTACATCTTTCACAGCATTCACCAAAGCACAAACCCTCCCCAATGTCCATAACCCATCCACCCTATCCCTACCCTCCCACCCCCCAGTAACCCTCAGTTTGTTTTGTGAGATTAGGAGTCTCTTATGGTTAAGACAGTGGTCTTTTAAGACCAGCTCTCCTCCAAACTTTCTGTTTTGGCGTTATAGCTCTTATTGAAGTTGGTATATGTTGTTATATTCTTGGTGTTTGGAGTAGAGTTATTGACAGTGTATGCATAGGTTATATTATTTGATTTTATTCTGAACTTCCGTTTGTAGGTACTGGAACAAATTACCTACTTGTTAGCCAGTCCTTAAGTAGTCTTCTTGAGATTAGTAGTTTTATTTTTTCTCTGATAAGCAAAGAGTTTTAAAAACAAATGGAAAGATGTAGCTTGTTTTTGGAAAGGTAGGCAGCATCACGAAGAGGTCAATTCTCTCACAATTTATTTTGGAAATATAATATGATTTTAATAAATATATTATCAGGATGCTTTATTCCTCAGCTATAGAAGTTGATTATGAAGTCCATATAAAAATATGGAAGGAATAAAAAATATGCAAGGAGGTGATTGTAGGAAGTTTTCTAAAATAGAAAGGCAATAATAAGGTGGAGGATTAGCCCTACCAAATATTAAAATATATGATAAAATCTACATAACCAGAAACATGAGGTATTTGGATCTGAATAGACAGAAAGATCAACGAAATTAATTGGAATCTTTAGAAGATTCATTATGTTTAAAGACTAATAGTTGATGCAGAGAAAGATTAAAAAAATAAATAGTGTTGAGACAACTGGTCACCATTTGGAAAAATAGAACTAGATTTGTATCTCACCTGACACATACCAGAACAAATACCCAATGGATCAAACATCTAAATGTGAAAAAACATGAAACCATTTCTGTTTTAGAAAATATTAATGCTAAATTATTTTATAATTGGAAAAAACCTTCCCATTTTCCAAATTTTGAAACAATAAAAACAATGATGAATTTTTTAAAAACAAACATATTTTAATGGATTAAAGAAAAGAACAGGAACAAAGTCAAGAAACTTAACACAAAAAGGAATAATAATATTTGCAACTTTTATGACAAGCAAAGCGGTAATAGTCCAAATATATAAAAAGATCCTAAATGTGGAAAAGAAAAATTCAAACAGGGTGAATAGAACAAGTAGGTAAAAACAATAGGAGATTTAACAAATTAAAGAAATACAAATGACCCTTAACTATACATAAAGTACTCATCCTGACACTTGAAAAGAAAGATGCAAATTAATCTTCATTGAGAGCATTTCTTAATCATTCTGTTGTCAAAAATTCAGAAATTGACAAAATTCTCTGTTAGTCAGATTGTGGGGAAACAAGAAGTCACATATTCCAGGTGGAAATAGAAAAATCATTCAAGTCCTATGGAGAGGAATTTGGAAATATCTAGTTACATTGCATCTTATTTGGCTCAGGAATCCTATTTTGAGAAAACTATCTTGAAGACACATTTGAAAAAATAATAAATGATTTATCCAACACTATACATCATTGTGCTTTAATAGCAAAAAAAGACTAGAAACAATCCAAATACAAATTAAAAAAGAAACGTTGTTTCACACTGCAATGAAGTATCATGCAGTTGCAAAAGAAATGAGGTAGCATTCTATTTATTCATATGGGTTAAATTAGATTTTTTCATTTTCCTATGTCATAATCTCTAGCATTAAGTGAGAGTAGGAAACCATACAAAGCATAAATAGCATGCTTTCTTTTGTGAATGCAAGGGAATATATGCTTACATTTGTGGAAAAAACAATTTGAGTTACCCAAATTTAGTTGTCAATGCCTTTCTGGAAGACTGGTATTGTGCACTCTCTCCTCCTCTAAAAGAAAATACTCCAGAGCCATTAATCTCCCCATTAGGCTCTCCTCTTGTAATCTGGACCCAGTTATGGTAACCCAGACCAATTTCATAAAGATGAGTTTAAGAGTTCTTTGAGGCATATGGACAACCCCACAAGAGGGTAAAAGGTCACAAAGTCCCTGAAAGGGAGTAATGGGGACCCTGGTATTGCTTGATCCCAGTTCCCTCCACTAGAGGGGGAGTTAGACAAGGTGTAGGGAAGACAATTCTGGACAATTCTAGACAATTGTAGTGCCTCCTGAGATGTGGGTCCCAGGGTAGGAGCCCTGCTTATCCAGGTCTAAAAGCAATCATGTGGGGCAGACTGGGATAGAAGTGAATTCTGTATATTTTTTACAAACCTGTGAAGAGATCTTAAACTTCATTCATCAGTCTTAATGTCAGAAATAATATTGGTATTGCTATGTCAAAACCATGACATTTACAGTCAACTGTGCTATAACATGATATATGTTAAAATTGCCATGCTATGCAAAATAAAACCAAAAACTTAAGAGAAAAATAGGGTTAGAACATAACACTAAAAAACTTAGCAAATAATCTGTTAAAAATAACATAGAACATAACATAAAAACAGTAGCAAAATTTTAGGCATGTTAAGTGTTAGGAAACCAATACTGCAGTACATATGGTGTTTTACTTTGAGTAAGACCTAACATTTGTGGAAGGGGACTTTCAAAGTTTGCAGGTTGAAGAGTTATTGAGAGGTAGTGGATGCATGGTTATCTGAAACTGGAAGACACATTATTGCAGTAGATGAGTGGAACTCAAAACATAGGCATTGGCCCAAAGTATCTGATAAATGTTTGATGTGTATTGGCTTTTTGATTTTTGTTTTTGTTCGTTTGTTGTATTTCTATGTGGCTCAGTTAATCTGAGGGCAGTTGTCTGCATTTACCTAGTGTTTCTTACAAAAGCAATCATGCACAAACAAGTGAGAAATTCACATTTAAAAATTTTTTAAATTATTATTTGCCCCAGGGGTACAGGTCTGTGAATCATCAGGCTTACACCTTTCACAGCACTCACCACAGCACAAACTGTCCCCAATGTCCATTTAAATGCACATCATTCCCTAATATATAAATCATATTGGAATAAGCAGCCATTTTTAAAATAAGCATTATTGCAGAACTGTCTATGTAGTATTATAAGGCAAAGGAAATATTTACAATAATATTGTTAGGAACCAAGATTTCATCATAAGAGAATAAGATAAAAATTAAAAAAAAAACTTGCAATGGTAAATATAAAAAGTAAATATTAGTGTTAATTTGTAATTTTTTCCTTTAAAAATTATTTCTTAGTTTGTCCTCTTAAAACTCCTAGATGCAATGAAAATCCAGAGTCAACAGCCACCCCCAGTGCCCATATGTTGGTATCTAAACAGAATTTCCCAACAAAATAAACCATGGATCTTTAGGAAATGACTCATTAAAGACTGGGAAAGAGAATGGTAGGGATGAGACTAACTTCTATTTTCCAAAAGACAAATGGCAGCATGCCTAAAGGACACAGAAACTAGCTTCAAAGGGCTTCCAGCTGGACAAAAATGACCAAAAAAGGAAGAGCATCAACATAAAATTATAATTGTAATTGATTAAAACACATAATTAAATATACAACATTCATGAGCTAGTTATGAAATTTAAAAAGAAGGGAGAAAAAATCAAACTAACTGGTCAGTATTGGAGGTTGGTAAGGCGCCTACTCATTAACCTGACATTAATAATGAAAGAGAAAAAGGTAAGTATTTATTCGGCTTTTTAGGGTAATTCACATACTCATAGTAGGGATAATGGGACCAGGGAGGGGGAGTAATACCATTCTTTGATAAAAGAAGAAATTTCAGCTAAAGGGTATAGAAGGAATGGTAGAATTAGCAAAGCCACAATTTGGTAACCCCGAATGAAATATCGGATTTAAGCCATGGTTATTAGCAGATGGTAAAGAAAATTGGGTAAAACTTTAAAGGGATTAGGCTGTCACCACTTGAACTTTCAAGTCCAGTTTTAAAATTATTACAAGCTGAAGAACTGATGAATTTGCCTCATGGTGTAGTGAAATATATATATAGCAGCACTCATGAATTGTTATTTCATAAATTGGAATCTTAATTTATCAAACCTTTAGATCTATCTCTCAGTCTGTAGGAATCAGGGGCTAGAAGAACAAGTTAAATACCACCGTGAGAATGTAATCAGTGAAACACAGAATAGAAGATGGTTTACAGAATGTTGATTTAGTTTCTTGAATAAGCCAATTGCATTGAAAAGGAAGGGGTATCCTAGATTAAGTAAATGTAAAAGATATTAAAAAGACAAACCAAAAATGACAATGATCCTTGTTTAGACCCTTATTTTTAAAAAAACCAAAAAATGATATTTAGACAATTGGGGAAATTTGAATATAAACTGTGCACTGAATGATACTTGGAAATCATTTTAATTATTTCATGTATTAATAATGGCTTTGAAGTTATAAAAAAGAATTCCTTTTGTTTTGAGGCACATAATGAAATATTTGTGTGAGTTTGGTTATTTTGTGCCTGGAAAGTGCTTTAAGATATACCAATGAAACAACTAAACAAAAACAGCCCTAAAAGAAATTCATCCTGGGGACAGTGAATAAAACCTATGACAAGGTACCATGGTTGTGATGTTAAGCGACAGGTTTGTGTGAGTTTTATTTATACTCTTTACTCTGTAAAGATTTGGAAATTTTTTAAATAAATTTAAAAATAAAATAACAGAATGTCATGTGGTGACTAAGTCTAGTCAATGGCACACAAAAAAAAGGATTATTCAAATTATGGACATTTAGCTTAGCAAAAGTCTTTTAATTCCATGCCATTTGAATTAATCTTTGTTCAGTTTTTCTATAATAAAAGTCAGAAGAAATTTTAAGCAGTATTTACTTTTGGCTAAGGCTATAATCCATTAAACAGGTTTGGAAAACAAATTAGTTTTGAAACCAGCATCCTCCAAAATGAAATAGGACTCAAAACATAAATGAACACCTACCCAAACAAATTATTAAAATGAAAATGAAAAGGGATCTTGGTACATCACAGAAGATAATGAAAAATCATTACATAGGAAATTATGTTTGTGTTAGGTTGTGATGTGCAATGTAAATTTTATTCTTAAAACCATCACTGGCCTGTGTAATAAATATGCTTAACAATCACAACCAAGACCCACTATGCCCTGCCTGACCTGCGAATCCTGCATATCTCTTTCTTCTTACCTTAGTTCTGTCACTGGGCTCAGAGGGCTTATACCTTTCTTAGAAACCGATGGCTCCAAACCAAGGACTCTGACCCACAAAACATCGTAACTCATTTACTTGACCTGCCAACATAAGATGACATTCTTTCCTACCTGGCCCTCTGACATTCCTTATTCCACTAAATTTCCTTTAGTATGAGAGAGAGAGAGGGAGAGATAGAGAAAGAGAGCGAGCATGAGCAGGAGGGGCAGGGGGAGAAGCAGAGGGAGAGAATTCTCAAGTAGATTCTGGACTGAGGGCAGAGCCTGATATGGGGCGGAGTTCATGACCTTGAGATCCTGACCTGTGTCAAAACCAAGACTCGGAGTCTCAACTGACTGTTCCACCCAGGTCCCTCCTAAACCTCATTTAGTACTTTTGATCCTTTTTTGAGTGTGAAATATAACATATAGTGAACCATGGATAAAATATAATGTATACTATAATTAAGTAATTATGATATAAAGCATATGGAACCATTCCAGAAAGTTTATCTTCATTTAACACTTATTACTATTTGACTTCTTTATTTTCTTAGTTTACTGACAGTCTTTTTCCTCAAACTTTACTATGAACTCCATCAAAGCAGTATTTTTACTGTTTTTTTTTTCATTGTTATATTCTCAATATGGAGAATGGAACAGGTAGGCATTCAATAATTGTTTTGTGGAATAAATCAATAGATATATGTTGCACTTCAAATGTATACTATTTTGTTGGGAATTAAAATAATATGGATGCATCACAGTAGATTTTATTTAATTTTGCAATTTTCAGTTAGTATCTACAAAAAATATAGCAGCCAGTATGTGGAGGTCTGTATTAGGGTTCAACCAAAAAAACTAGAATCAGTATATTTGATAGAGAGGTAGGAAGATAACAGATGATGATAGATGGGTAAATAGGTAGGTAGGTAGGTAGATAGATAGATAGATGGATAGATAACAAGGAACTGACATAGGTAATAGTGGGGGTCAGGTAAGCAAGTCCAAAATCTGTAGAGAAAGCAGAAGGGAAGATCAGGCCAATGTAAAATCCATGGGCATGAGCTGAAACTGCTATCTCTTCATAGGAAGTCAGGAAAGGGGCAGAGAACAATTATAGACTTAGTTTTTATTTGAAGTCTAATTTATCAGGACAAGTTTAGTCCCTTTAAAGGGCCTACCTGATCAGGTCAAGCCCACAAAGCATAATTTTAGTTTAAAGTCAACTGATTAGTGTCTTAAGCTACATGTGCAAAATTCTCCTATAGTAGGAACTAGGTCAATGCTTGATTGAATAACTGGCAGAGGGTGCCCACATGCAAAATGCCTGTTGGCCCTTTACTCCATTCTTGTAGTTCAGCTAACTTAGCCAAGTGGAGGCATCACAAACCATCTGGAGTCAGAAAGTTTTTATAAATGAAAACCTTAGTAATCACTGTTTTGTGTCAATATGATAATGTCTCATTGAGACTCTCTTGGTTTATGAGAGCTCTGAGTCTACCCTGATGCATTTAGCCCAGGGTATGGAAGAATTTCCCAGCCTGGGCTCCTGTGAAGTGATTGCAAAGAGACGTTGTTAACTTTGGTCTACTTATTACACAATGGAAGCTAATGAAGAGCCAATTTTCAGGTCCAGAGTTATGTCACAGGGTGCCAAGACAATGAGGTTCTAAGAGAGACCACTGGCCATTCTAAATTAGATTGATACATTTGCTAATAACCTGATCACTTAAAAATCATTCACAGAATTGAGATTTCTCAGAGTTTGGTGACAAAGTACCTTGACCTTGGCATTGGTGGAGCCCACTTTTTTAAAAATAGAGTTTAAGTCACATCTCATGGACATTTTATTCTTGCTTTTTCTTCTGCTGCTGCTATCACATTGACAACTAATATCAATTGAAATCTGACAGGGCATTTAAACATCAAGAACATACTTTTAATATTAAATTTCCATAATGTCCTTGTTACTAAATTATGAACTATACTTGCAATGGTTTTCTGAAAGCTAAGCATTGCTGGTCTACCCAAGATAACTTGCAGGCAGTTGACCAATTAAAAAGAAACCCAATGATTACATGTAATGGTTGTTTCTCTTAAAACCTTAAGAGAAGGTTAAGCTAAGGAAGTTTGAATAGAATGAAATTACCTTCCTTGCTCAGTTACTTAGACCATTCTCTTTCCTCAGTGACACAAATCCTGGAGCAATTTGGTCATAAGAATTACCCAAGTGAAAAAAAAAAAAAGAATTACCCAAGTGAGGGAAAAGCTGAAAATCAGCAAGTCTGTTTAAAACTAGTCGGATTTTTGGCTCCTCTACAGGGTAAAAAGAACCAAGTAAGACTCTAAAGTGTTGTTATTTAGAATCTGACTTACAGAGGAATTCTTACATTAGCAAACTCCTATTCACCCAGCCTTCAGCTGGAAATATCATTATTTTCAAAGAGGAACAGAGTATTGCATGCTTACCCTTTATCAGCAGTGATCTTGAGGGTGCTATGCATCTATTAGGTACCCATGGATCCATGCCTGGAAAGCACTTAGAATGCTTTAGAGTCTATTGGATTACAAGCTTTCAAGCACATATGTTTTCTTTGGTCGAAAGGCAATTTTTTTTTTTTACACTACTTGGGAAATACAGATTAGGCTTCCAGTTTCATAATGCAGAATTTAAAGTTAAGCTAGTAGTTTTTATTTTTATTTTTGAGTGAGAATAAAGTAAAACATGCTGAGAGTATTAGAAATGATTGATTCTAAAATTTGAATAATGTGAGATCGAAAGCAGATATATTCTTTTCTTCTTAATATTGGTTTCATTATAAATAACTTTATATGTATGAAAAATTGTATTAAACAGCCATTGGTTTTACCTAAATATGGGTAACTTAAAAAATCCTATTTGCTTGAGAAATAGCAGTATTATATGAAAATAAATTCAGCACTATATAAACACAAAAGTAGGAAAAGAAATTAATGCTCTGATGTTGAAAAATACTGAAAATAACTACTCTGACTCATGACACACTGTCTTTTCCCATCAGCAGGTGTTTAACATTTTAAATCTATGCTTCTAAAAAATGAATGGTCATCCTGAAAATGGTGATTATCACTTAGATTTTGAATTCTTTTTAATCAAAGCAATATTATAATTTTCCTTGGGAAAGGCATAGCAGACGTGCAGAAAACATCAGAATTTTTATAGTAGCTGCCTATTAACTGAGTTATTCTTAAATATCTTCTATGAATATCATTTCTCTTCCCATGTCCCTTTTCTTTTTTTTCCTGGCAAAAATAAGCCTATGGAATCTAGGAAATCCCTCAGACTATCAACGAATTATAATAATGAAGTAGATTCTCAATTATCTTCTGGACCCATCATTTTCTTCCTTGTCAATTTATCTTTTGTTCCATTAAGGTAGCAAGTATTGATTACAATTCTGTACTTCATAAAGGTCTTCAATTATCTTCCGAATTCATTTTCTTCCTTCCCTCCCTCC